>CM075772.1:38745051-39087551 GCA_037974665.1 Ehretia macrophylla
AGTCTCTCTGTACCGTAGACGATCCGAAAACCCTACATTCAATGTAATACTCGTGAAAATCACAATAAACATTTGGAACAAGTCAACTTTCTTTTAAAACATACATCTTCTCATTAACCAACTTTGCAAACCAAAATGTCATGCATACTACACAGGTATTCGTGCCACTAAACAGTTAAACCATTAGCATGCAGTTCTTATTAGTCACGCGAGTATATCTTTACAACTTTACATTCTTTCTACTTTTACAACATAAGACCATAAAGGCCTCAAAATAGAAACTACATACAAGGCTACAAGCCTCAAAATGAAGCGTCAACCAAGCAATATACACATCAAGCATGGCCTGCACAAAAGACTGGCAACCAACCACCAGCTAAGCAAAGAAAATGCTATCAAGGAAACACCTCCAATTGCTCCTCCTCCTCAACTACCTCAATAGGATCAGCTTCAACTACTCCTGTAAAAATATAGTATAGAAAGGAATGAGCAAACACTATTGCTCAGCGAGGGTTATTGGTCTCAAGGACGGAGGTAAGAGGAGAATGCAATGCAAATAGTCAAGTAGATCAATCAATTATCATATAGAGATACAAGCAAAGCCAACAATAAATCAAGACAGGCATTAAGACTATAACCATTCAATCAAAGGATACAATTCACTTCCACGAGCAACTTTCAATCACGAATCTGATGACGACGCGCCGACCCAACCACCTTATAACTTCAGTTTGGAATACCTCGGAAGTATCCAATCAATTCTACGACCCAAATCTCCCTGGGAGGCAACCCAAGCGAGAAAGGGAATAGGACATGGAGCTAGGGCAACCAACCCTGGCAACCCGAGGCTACCTAGAGAGACCCATCACCCCGCCCTTGACTCTATGAATGCATTACATATACAATGCAACAATCAAGCAATCGAGCAATAAAGCCACACGTGGGAGAATAACAAAGTAGGTTACTCTCGCACGCAATAGCAACATTTGATAAACATTTCAATCAGAATCAACTTTAACAAGCATAACAAGCAATATTAAGCATTCTATAGGCATTACACTATGAAAACAAACAAAATCACAAAATGACCTAAACTTTCAAAATGCTACTACTTTCAAACGAGCCACAAGTTTTGGAAATCGACTTCACCAATCCTCCTAGGTCACCATAAGGCACGCCTAAAGACCTCGAAACCCTACTTTACCCTAGAATTCCCGCAAAGCCCCAATTTCCCCCTTTGCTCGTTTGAACTATAGCTACCCTAACCAAACACCCAACCAACGCCATAACCACACCAAAAGTGCTTCCATGGCCTCCTGAGACAATGCCATCACGCAAAACGAGGAAACGCTAAACTCGACCTAAACGACCCTAACATGTACCAAGGCATTTTTCTTTGTTTTTCCATTACACAATCCAATTTAACCATACATTTAGGCATTCTAGCATATCTAGCACCTTCCTACATCAACATAATGCAAAACGGAGCAACTTCTACGAAACGGGGGTTTACTATTCATAATTTACTATTCAATTGGCATTTTAAATTAAAATCGCTATATTTAACAGTAGAAAATGCTAAAAAGCTACAAATACATGTTCTACAATTGTCAAGGAACATTCTTCAAGCATCAAAACAGATAAAATAACGATCTACGCATAAAACCTAAAAATTAAAGTTGATACATTAGACATTCAAATGTGCAAATAAACATGCTTCCCTCACCTTAGACGCTCCTAGACGCTAGGAAAACCTCGTTGGATGCCTCGGAAAAAACCCCGTGCAAGCTTATGCGAAGATTTGAAGTTTTGAAATGTTGAAATCTTTTTTTTTTCTCTCTTCGGAGTTTCGGCCTACTCCTCTTTCTTTTTTCAGCTTTGTGTTTTTATTTTAGCTATGTAATATGCTTAATAAAAGATGACAACAAGTCAACTAGTCAAAGCCTTGGTCAAAGCTAACTTAAGTTGGTCAAATACGCTTATTTCTTGCATTTTAAAGCTAAAACAACTAGCACAATTTTAATTCTAGTTAACAACAACTAAAATACTAATATTAAAACACTAAATACTATTTTTCACTATTTGCTGAGGACTAGAAAACACGCTCTAACTATCGCTCTCGAAATGCAATGCGCTTTGCGACAATAAAAGTATAACAATTAAATCTCAAAGAATTTAAGAAAAACATAATTTTCAGAAAAATAAACAGAAAAATTTCACATTCCGGGCTCGGGTATTACAAGTGACCATTTGAAAGACGAAATAACATTAGGGATAATCCCATTAACACCAATACATCCTCTTTATCTGGCATAACCACATTAATCATATCTAGATCAGAGCCAGTCCCAAGCATGATATTGGGACAATCTGGTAGCGTATCATGTAAAAACAGAGTGAGACCTTCCTTCTTTATGAACTTCACTTTTAGTAGTGATAAAACATATAAACCAGATACTATTTGTTGAATAAGAGCTAATCTCTCGTGAGACATACTAAATTGAAGATTCTCCGCCAAATCTTTATAGATAAAGTCAATATCAGCAGACAGCTGCACAAGTGAACATTCTACTGTACTATAATATCTTGTATTAAGAATGGTATGGTAAAGAAGAAACATAAAAGAAGAACTATGAATAGAAACTAGACTACTCTTATAATGTGTGCTTACTCCAATCATAATCAGCCTATAATTGTACATTAATTGCATCTGAAACGTTAGGAACTATACCGATCGCTAGAAAGAAAGCAACCATCAAATTTAAACCTACAGCCTTAACCACATGGCCGCTAGCAAGGATTGTTATCTCCACAAAAGGTTGCTCATTCCTAAAGGTTGACTCCACCGATGCAGAAACATCGCTTGTTTCAACAAAACCAACCCTATGAAAGCCTGGTGCATAATAATTCATATTCAAAAATTGATCATACGACTCCATAGGTGCGAACACGTGCCACCATTGGTTGTGGCTGAGTCAGGCACAAACCCGTACCACACTCTACAACCAATGCCCAAGCTGACCAAAATCAAGGAACGCCTATACATACCATCATAATGAGTAATTACTTCCACCAAGATTTTACTTCACTTTTCGGTGATCAAACCACGGAAACCGGCATCGGAACTGCTATAAGGAAACTAGAAGAACTCAGAAAGAGGTCTTCTATTATATGATAAACCAAGTGAATCACTTAAAAAAGAAAACCTATCAAAGGATTCAGGGAACTTCAATTCTTGAAGTAAGAACTCAAACTGACCAGGAAGAAAGCGAAACCAAACCCTATACGAATGTCATATGACTTGAATGATGATTCTTCAAGAAAATGCCTAGGGAGCTCTATAAAAGGAACTTGTAGTTGGTCAATAATATACTGGCTCCAAAGTGAATGTGCCCAACTTTGTAATAAATGATCAGAGATACCAAGATAACCATAAGACGGAGGTTGACTCATAGAAGAAGATGAAGACGAAGGTAGCACTAGACTCGTAGAAGATGATGATGGTTAGACCTCACTCGTAGAAGACGAAGAACAACCAGTGTCCTCATCCAAAGTTAGTTCATCAAACTCCTTACAAAGAGCAAACATTTGGAGGTTATCTATTTCACTTAATAGATTATGTAATGATATTTTATCCATGTTCCTTATCATTCTTTTTTGTAGAGTAAATACTAGGGATTTTTCAGCATCCTTATGGAAAGGCATTCCTGCTCATATGTTTCAACGTACCAGCTCATATGGAAAGACATTCCTGATTCTATGGCTAGGCGATCCAGCTCCTATGGCTTTACTGATCATATGTATGGGCGATCATTCTCATAAGGATAATATATTATGGTGTCGCAACCTTGGTGAACCCATCAGTCTTCTTTTATACTTTGACTCTTGAATAGAGAGGAACTCGGGGTCTCACATCCGAATACATAAAGCAGGAGAACGACATAGAATAGAGATTGTGTTAATGTTAGTCTCTATCCCTGGGATTTTCCTAATGGTACCACTACCCAAGTGATAAAAGGAATAATGTATCCCTCTAGCTTAGTTACTAGAGAACGACATCGGTATTTACTCTAAAGGATGCCAATAGATAGTAGGGACTTTTTGTACAAGATGGGTCTGCGTACTATGACTCAAACCATTCAGGAGTGACCTGGTTTTTTGCTGGTCCCTTGTATTTTAGTACATTGATTCCATCTATTGTGATGTAGAAATAAGATTTCGGTTCTAAAAAGTAGCCTTTCATGACTTTATCCTCTAGCTTAAACTTACCTAAGACAGAAGAAGAAACCATTTCAGTATGTAGTGGCTGACCAAGCACAACTGAGTCTGTGTCTGTGTAGTAGCTATCATCTCTTGAGATATAAAGGTACATATAGATCCTAGCACAAGCAGTGATCGCAACAACTAGTTAGACAGTTGAGTTCTTTGGTGGGTTCCAATAATCTAGGCTAGTCTCGGTATTTCTATGGTAGGCAACGGCGTATTTGTTCTCTCTAAACATCTCACCGAATATTAAGTCACTATGCCTGATCAAATGTTTGTATCGATCTTCATCGCAAACCTCGGTTATCGTGCTTTTAGGGTTAATGCCTAATCTACCATATAGCGAATTCATAAGGATCTTGTACACATAGGCCATGGCATCATTACCTTCTTTCCTTGCCTTTAACCTGCTCTCAAAGAGTGAGCTAACAAACTCCCTGAATGGGTTTTCCATCCTCTCAAAGAGGTAGCCTGAGATTGGGAGCACAATGTAGCCTAGGCCTCTTGCATACTTTAACTCCTTGCTATAGTTGACTCTAACAAATTCCCCGGTTGGAAAGATGAGAGTCTTATTATTTTCTTGATAGGATTGAAAGGGCTTCTTGATAGTCTTCGGATATACCATATATGCCTCAATAAAGCCATACATCTTGTCTAAATCCTGATCTTCTAAATTACCATGCTAGATAGGCTTACCTCCAGGCATTGGAAATTCCTTCATCACAAAGGGATAGAGAGAGTTTACATCATAGTAGTATAGGTCCTCGCCATATGGCTTGTATGTATCTATATGACCACCGTAGTAGGCACGCCTTATAAAGCTGTCTTTATTTTGGTTTGGGATGTGGATTGGCCAATTAGAAGCATCGTAGTATCTCATACAAAAGATCTTAGAGCCAGTGAGGAAAGGGTTATCTTGCTTTCTATGTCCACCTTGTACAACTTCCAATATATCTCTTGACCTTTTTTCATTACACCTCCAAGGAGAAGTATGTCCTGCTTCATATATTCTAACAAGTATTTTTTCATACTACCCACAGTGGACTTTGTCACATCTTAATATGGGATATAGCCTTTCGGGCCTAGACCCTTAGATTTTTAGCTAGGGCGCTAAGTTTTCCAGGGAGTAGATTCGAGGAGTCTTTGAAGCGGAATAACAGCTTCTTACCAGAATAGACAGCTAATTCATAAACCATACGGTTCTACATCAGTGGTTTTAGCTTGTAGCTCTTGTGATGACATGATAGGTGCTTAAGTAAGAAAATCCATTGAATCTAGATAAGTTGTGGAAGTAAATAGTTAAAGGTTCTTGTTCTTGTCTAACAATTGTTGAGATCCTTAATACCAAGTCATAAAGTACCTTAGTACTCCTTTCTTCAAAGGAATCCAAGATTATAGAGTAGTCTTCACTAAAGTAGGTATCAATCATAAGATCATTGATCTGTTCACCAGGACGAACCATCAAGAGACCTGCAGTATAAGGATGATGAATGCCATCTTTCTGTAACGGTAAAGTCTCAATATCGGCAACTATGAATGGTTTAAGCTCAGTACGAGATGGTTTGAGTGTTGTGATATGGGTTGGATAGCTACGCTTATGATTTCGGATCTTTCTAGCTGTTATTGGCTCGATCTCACTCAATCCTCCTTGAATGATTGATCTAAGTGAGCTATCTCTCTCCTCTGAAGATAGGGCTGGTATATCCATCTTTTTTCCTTCCATATAGACTCAGATCATGAGTTTAAGAACATTATCTCTGTTGTAGAATTCTTTATATATAGTAATATATCGATATATATGAGCATAGAGCATAAATGACATATCCACTCTGCGAGATCGCCTCATGGTATATGAAATTTTGAACTTAGCGTAACCAGATAAGAATGGGTAAGCAAACAGAATTAAGAGATCCATGGTCGCAAGACTGAGTAGGTCTATATCGTTAACAAGAGGGTAAGGCTCGTTGAAGTGATGTGAAGCTATGATTAACCAAGCATGCAGATCTAGCTACTTTGTTCCTTGCAGCTTTTGTCACAAGTGATTCAATAACAGTTCAGTAGTTGTGTTGTCTTTGGTGTATGCCATCATTATCATCATTTTAATAGTGCACGCTGTTATTGGTCATTTTCCCCTCTACTAACTTTAACTTGAAGTTCAGCCACTTATTCTCATGAGCTAACCAACAATCCCCGGATTTTAAATCACCGTATACAATATGAGTATAGTTCTCGTAAGAGGTCAGTATTACCGAGATCCTTTCTTCCCAAGTTTTCATCATCTTCTTGCTTATGTTCTCAGGTACATTAGCCTTTAAGTAATAATGAAGAAGATCTTTTGAGATTACCTTATGCTCAAAGTCTTGCTCTGTAGATACTTCAAACTCCCCTTTTTCAATTGGATAAATTAGATTCATATAAATGAACTCGTTGATGATTGAAAGTGGAGGGCCCATGCTACGAAAGACTCTGCTATAAATCCTTGGTATATTATGGCTATATAGAGCAGTAGTTAGATAGTTATCGTGCACTATGTATATAGGTGCTTGTATTTCATGAAGAATATGATCTACTACACTCATTGCAATATATGTATCCCTCTAATGGATGAAGTTTACGAAGGTATAGACTAAAATCTTCTTATGATCTCTCCTAGAAGTAGGAACTTTGAGACTCACCCGACGCCTCTTCTTAAGAATATTATTATGAATAGTAATATTTAATGTCATCATTATCATATAATCTTGTACCGTGGTAAAGTAAGGGACTCTATAGAAAACAGGGCTATTCCGCGAAGACGTGATCTAGCCTATATTGCTGCTCAACCGGATCAGGCTTTCCAAGCCCATATATTTAGTCCTCTAGAACTTAAAGTAGACAGAGGCAACATCGAAGCATTCCTTATCAGTGATAAAGTGAGATAGATGGTCTTTTATATTGCAGGCCGTGCTATTTAAAGTTTTGCCATAGATAATAGGTATAAAGATACATTTGACTAGCTTACGAGTGAGGTGATTGCAAGCTATCGTTGATAGATTCTTATTTTCAAAATTTGCTTTCATGAACACCTTGAGCTCTTCGAGGATTGAAGAATAAACATCTTGGATTTTTCCATCCGGAGATAGGATGAGATTCGTTCTCTTAGCCAAGTTTTCATCCATCAAAAAGTAACTAGAGATGTGATATACACTCGCTGAGGTGTCTTGGATAATAGGAATGCTCGAAAGAAGGTCCCATTTCTTATGGATGAAAACCCTTAGATTGGCCATGAACTGAAATGGGTGTTTAGCATCCCGACCATTCACAATAATCTTATCATCTAAGATCTTTAAATTCTCATTGCTATCAAAATTCTCATCATTTATACCAAAATAATTTATTGACCAGTTAATTGCCCAGCTTTTTGCCTCCTCGGTCGAGTCGAAAGACTTGTAATGGAAGGCAACTGCTATAACAAATATCTGATTTCTGATATTCTCATCGATAGGATTGCAATCAGCAAAGACGATCAAGCTTCTTGCTAGATCACACTCATGGAAATGCAAGACCCCACTGCAGTAGATTCGACCTCGAAAGTCGAGAAAGGCTGGAAATTAAAAATGAAAACCATCCAAGGTAGTAGCTAGCTTGATAATCAATTGCTCAAAATGAGCACGTTGTATGTTCTTAGATAAAGTATTTAACATCTTGTTAAAGCTACGGATATTATTAATAACATTATCCTTCATGTAAAATTCCCTAAGTAAGGGGAATACATCTTTTAGATTCATAGAGGCTAGAAATTTAGGCATGAGATAGCCATATGATACAAATAAATCCTCATTATTTAGAATCTAATTCAACCAATCACTGCTTATTTTAAAGGCCTGACGCTGCAGTGTGTTCATTACATGATACAGTTTCTCGCAATTACCCTTTTCGAAAATATTTATATTAAAATGATTTATGTTACTGGTACTTAATAGGCAGTAACGATCATACATTTCGCCGGTAGGCTGACTTAAGTAACCCCCAGAGAGTTCAGACAAATTTCTAGGGCTTTGACCTGGCGGGCAGGTACTCGACCAATCTAGAGGTTTGTATACCATAGGTAGGTTGAGTTTGATCGGTAGTAATAAGATATCAAAGTTGCAGACAACGTAGAGATGTCTTGGAAGATAATAATCTCCTTTCTTCTTCTTCACTCGAACTGCCCCGCTTAAATCATTTAATGAGATCAAACCCCTTTTTTCCATGATACAACTAGGCAGAACAGAAGGGATACATCAACTCCATTTTAGATCTTTTCCTATCCTTACCAGACATCTGAGCTTTACCATCCTTGGCTTTGGCAAACAGAAGAAAGTGGGATATCAATCCACTATGAACAATAAATAAGAGACATTTCTTATCTTTCAAACTTCCTACTAGGTTAGTTGAAAACAAAGTGAGAGGAGTATAGCCAAATGGCTAAGGCATGAGTCTGCTCCACTCCTCTTTGTCCTGCACCAAAGTAGCTTTATATAAGAAAGTGAAAGATCTGATTGTTACAGATGACCAGATCGAGGGAAGGCAGCTGAAATCGGAGAATGAGGCAGATTTTCTCTTTACGGCAATAAGTTTGTAGCCCTGGCCAACATGGAGATTGAGAATCCTGATCCTAAACCCTTATCTCAGTCTCATGTTTTGCATTCTCTTACTCAAGTGACCACATTTGTTCCAGACCCTAATCACCTTACGATGCCAGCCCCACAACCCCTTGACCCATCTACATTTGAGGCCCATAGTTTGCCAGTTGGTGACCTACCTCATCTTAAAGATACCAACATTAACATTGAGTCTGATGTTGGTACCATAAGGGGTAGGATCAAGAGTCCTAGGAGGATCATTACAGGTTTGAATGCAAGAAACCAATGTGAAAATGAGGTTAATAAAGCCACCCGTGCTGGGTTGATGAATTGAGATAGTGTTTAATTTCTCTTTAATCCTTTGATCATGATTAATCAATTCTCTTTGTTGGCATGGAATATTAGAGGTGCAGGCAATGATGAGGCCAAAAGACATGTAGCGGATTTGTGCCGTGAGCATAGACCTGATGTTTTCTTTGTATTGGAAATGCATGTACCTTTTGAGAGTGTACGGAGTTCTTGGGAGTGGGGTACGACTCTACCGAGATTATGGATCCTAATGGCTTTTCAGGTAGGATATGGGTACTATGGAAATCTCACCGTCTGCATGTCCATATTCTTTCCTTCATGCACCAATGCATCACTTTTATGGTTAATGGGAATAGTTCGAACCCGCGGATGTGCTCTGCAGTTTATGCAAGTCCTAGTATTGTGATTTGGGAGCAATTGTGGAATCATCTAATGGACTTATCCACTCAGTATAATCAGCCTGGGCTTTCTTTCTTCCTGAATAGCTGTCTCAATTCCAAGACTTCTAGCACTAGATGTCCCGCCTTTGTTGGCCAAGGTAGAATCTTCTCACTCAGAGTAAGGTATGTAAACCCCTACCTGATCGATTGAATCGACTGAGATTATTAGTATCACATTCCTACACCAGCATACGGAACAACCACTGCACTGACTAGGCTTATAGCCATAGATTACCCTACACTTGTTCTACGGAACTAGACTAGTCTAGTCTTTCTTCTCTAGCCAGCAAGAACGGGAAGCTAAAGCTTCTCCTGATCCTGATATGCTTGGACCTTAAGATCAGTATTTCTCAAGCATGATAAAGGGAAGAAATAGGAATAGAAGAAAGAGATTGGTTGGTGACTTATCTACTCTAATACTTTTTTACAACAAGCCTTGATCAGGACGATGAGTGAGTGGGGGATCTAGGTGCATGCATCCAAGCAGCAAGAGCTACTTCTTGTATTTTGGATTCTTTACTTACTTATCTTGGATGTTAATAATAGATCGCTTTTTATGGCATGTCATTGTCATTTGCCTAGTGAATGAAATGAAGTGGTAAATCGCTACGTGTAACCTCTGGTTTTCAAAGAAGCTTCTGTTCTGGTTCCCTCACCATGAATGACTTGTCTTTCTCATCCAACCGGTAAGCGAGATAGGGCTTGTTACCACGGTCCTTGGATTGGATATTAACTTACAGGTAAGACTAAGCAGACCATGAGTAGTTGGCTGGCTAGATACCGGATCATGGATGAAATCTTTCGGTCGTATGCCGTACTTTCGGGGTCACCAATGGCTTTCTAGGGTTACATTCAGATTGATGAGATACCTTGGGAATAGACCAACAGCTCGTAAAAAGATCAAAACAGAAAGATCCATCAATCGATGGTTGCCACTACTTGTTGTCATACTCCATCGCTGGAGCACCCACTTTTTGATTTCAAATAAAGGTTTCTCCGGGTTAAAGAGCCGAAACACGTTGCGTTATTAACAAGAATTTTCCTTTTTTTCCTGAGTAGATTCTCTTCTCTTCAATTTCTCATAACAAAAAGAATTGACTGGCTCCTTTCCGCTCCTCGGCCTTCGGGAGAGTCTAAGCTACTGCCCGTGAATCTCCCACTTGCCTTAACGAGTAGCTATTTTTTGTTGTCTTTTATTCCTCCTTGCCTTCTTCTTAGGAATCCTCCCAAATAACGAGTTGAGCAATGATGTAGGGATGAGGATGCCTTTTTTAATCAACCAACGTCAAGACCTGCAACAGAGTCCTACCACGTTACGAGAGAGAACCCAACTTGCTTGTTGACACGTGAGGGGAAATAAGAGTCTGAGGTGGTAGTATTTACCACGTTAGCCTTATGGTAGTGATGGTCGGTCCCACTACTCTTTCGAGTGCCTTTTGCGCTTAGCGTCGGAAAGAGGTGCTTCTACAACGAATGTGCTAAAACCTAAAACTAGGCGAACTTACTTCGGAAACTTAAATGAATCAATTCCCACCTGACCCATTCTTCTAACTACGCTAGCATCATCGGATACGACAATAGAGATTCTTCTAACTTCGCTCTCGGGGGCAGGGACTATTGAATTCCAACTTAGAGCTCATTCTACTCTAAACTACTGTGTGCCTATTTGGAGCTTTTCACAGTCAAAGTCAAACGTTTGTTGATGGCAACATCGGTATGTGTTATATAAGACTTTAAGCGCACCTGAACTACCCATAGTCTATCTAGTTACGGGGTTGCACTCAATAGTCAATCAATTCCTTTTTTCGTAGGTTGATGCTTTTTATTGCACGCTTATTATATTTGTTTATATAGTCTAGTGTGTGAAGTCTAACTGATGGAAAACGCCTATGAATTAATTCCAAGAAAGCGGCCGTTCACGCCAGGGTCTGAAGGAGATGTAGTTTCTTGTACTTTTCTTTGATTCGTCGAGATTGGGCTAGTGTTCTGTGTACCTTAGTACAAGATCGAAAAGAATATACTGGATGGATGCCCGAGCATTGAGAAGGAGGGACGCTTTCAAAGGCAAAAGGCCATGGGGAGATACCGTATGTGATCCATGGATCTCTGATCAGGAAATCGTATCCAAGCTCTATGGCTAGTCTGCGCTCTTTGGACTTTTCAAACTTAGCGAACTGAAACATCTAAGTAGCTAAAGGAAGGGAAATCAACCAAGACCCCATTAGTAGCAGCGAGCGAGAGCGGATTAGGGGTTTGACGAAAAACAAACTTGTTGGGAAAGCCAAGCCCTTCAACGAAAGTGTTCACTTTTTTTTTTGCCAGGTTTCATTCGATTTGTTGTGGATTGGATGATGGAAAAACCAGCAAGCTACGGCTTCAAAGCTTACCTTATTATTATGAAAAGGAGACTTGGCTTTTTTTATAGATTAAGAGGTTGATTAAGGGGGGCGGAGCTTGAAGAGCGAAGCGAGCCGAGCTAGCCTATTACGTTTTTCAGTAGCAAGCTACGGTCTAAGGAACCCCTAACCTAGGTTGGGGCAAAAACTCCAAAATAAAGACTTGTTCCAAACCTTTCTCTAATAATAAGGTAAGCTTTCAAGCCACCGCCCTTTTCTAGAAGGAGAGGGCGCAGTGAACTGTAATTGTGAAAAGATTGGAAGATCTAGCAAAAGAAGGTGATAGCCGTGTAGATTCGTTCCTATAGTTCGATCCTTCCCAGTAAAACGTGGCGTGTTTGAATTCTGATCGCTTTTACGCGAGAAAGGGGGACCACTCTCTAAGCATAAGAATTCCTCAATGACTGATAGCGTACAAGTACCATGAGGGAAAGGTGAAAAGAACCCTATTTAGGGAGTAAAATAGAGAACTTGAGATCTGATGTGAACAATCAGTCGAAGGAGTAGAGCTTAGAGCTTGACTTTTTAGTGAAGCACACTCACTCTAACGACGTACCTTTTGCATGATGGGTCAGCGAGGAAATGGGAAGAACGACTTAAGCCATTAAGTGTAGGCGCTTTCCAGAGGTAGAATCTTCTAGTTCTTCCTATTTGACCCGAAACCGATCGATCTAGCCATGAGCAGGTTGAAGAGAGCTCTAACAGGCCTTGGAGGACCAAACCCACGTATGTGGCAAAATACGGGGATGACTTGTGGATAGGGGTGAAAGGCCAACCAAGATCGGATATAGCTGTTTTTTCACAAAATCTATTTCAGTAGAGCGTATGATGTCGATGGCCCGAGGTAGAGCACTCAATGGGCTAGGGTGGCCCTATTTCACCTTACCGAACCCAGGGAAACTCCGAATACAAGTCGTCATCATTTTGTACAGACGGACTTTTTAGGTGCTAAGATCCAAAGTCAAGAGGGAAATAGCCCAGATCATACGCTAAGGTCCCTAAACAATCACTTAATGGAAAATAAGGTGATCGATCGATGAAAACCAAGAGGTGGGCTTGGAAGCAGCCATCCTGTTAAGCCTTACTATTCATCTTAACCTCGATTTGCGTGTTTTGCCTCATTTTGCGTGCTTTGACTTGTTTATGTGTTATATGAGTTAGAATGTGTTAAAAATGTGATTTATATTCCTAATACATGCTATATGTGCATTCATGAAATTTTCATCAAAAACGGAATCAGAAATTTTATCGCCAGTTTTATTGAATTGTATTTTGAACACCTGTCTGCTAAAATTTTTATAGGGGTGTTTTAACTATTTCAAAACCTAGTCCTCGGGTATTAATAGACGTGTGTTTGATTAAAATGGATTTGGAATCGATTTTGGAATTTTAAAGATTTTTACACTTTCTTTTACAAAAAAAATCAAATTTTAAGCCGACTCGGGTGAAACTGTTTAAATGTAAAACTTTTTTTCCCCTAAAATATATTGTCTAGAATTAATTTAGGTGTCAATTTAATAGTTGAGCAAGAAATAGTCAATAAATGAATTAAAAGACTAAAATTAGAATTAAAAGACTAAGGAAACTAATTTGACTTTCTTTTAATTTGTTTGACCTCGGCTTATTATGCATCAACACACAATAGAAAGCTCACAAACCACACTCACACAAGGCCAAGAGCTCCATAGGAGAAAAGAGAAGGTTTTTCTTCAAGTTTTCAAAGGTAATTTTTCATTAAAAGTTGCAATCAAAGGCCAATTTTCATCAACCAAAGCTTGATTCCACCTCTTGAGCATCCATTGAGTATCTTTGTGGCTTCATAACACATCAAAGGTGAGAGAAAAATTCTAGATCTCAAATGTCATCTTTTATGCTTTTGCGTATAATTGAATTTTGAACCGTTAGAAAGTTGAATTGATGTTATATTATTGCTCAGTGCATGCTAAGGATTGTTTATATGCGTTTATATAAGATTTGAACCATTGAAGCATGAATTTTTATTTTCGGGTATTAAAAGTTGAGTTGTTGGCTATTTGTCGAATATTTTGAGTTGTAGTGGTTGGAATCGATTACCGTCGATTTGTAAAAGTTTTTTAAATACGGGGTAGTGCCGTTGTAATGCCAAAATTTTGATTGTGATATCGGTGTGAAAGTTCAGAAATTTCAGCCTAGGTGCATTGAGGTTTTAGGGTTGTTGGGCTTGATTTGGACGTATTTTGGTTGGTTTCCGAGGGGACTAATGTAGTTGATTGAGTGAGTGAGTGATAGGAACTGGTTTGGAGTTGTTTGGATTAGTTGAATGTAAGTTATGATTATTAGAAATTTAGGTTGTCTTTCTTTAAAATGTTGATATATGTCTTTAGATGATCGGGTGGTATTTGAGTGATTGAATTGGGAGTTATTGATGGTTAGATTAGGGTTTGATTGTGTGTCTAATGCATGCTAAGTTGGGTGGCCTACTTTGTCATCTAACTTAGTTGTTTAGTTGTTAATTGATTAATTGATGTTGTGTTGTTGTAATGTTATTAATTGATTGATGCATTATTGATTATTGATTATTGAATATTGATTATTGATGAACCGGGAGATAGTCAACGGAAAAGGTTGTCCTCGTGTGATTGAATATTTATTCTTATTGTTGAGTCTTGATATGCATGTACCACCTCTCGGGCGGTATCGGGTTGTCGGGTTGAAAATGGCATGGCTATCCGAGGCTACCCTTATCTCGCATGGGCGGAGATGCCATGGAGGGTAGGGCTAGTGAGGTACCTCGGGTGTGTGTGTCATGGGGGTGATAAGAAGTTGGTTGAGATCGTGAAGGCGTTTGGAACTACACCAACTAAAGTATCCTTTATTGAATGGTCATTATAGTTTATGTGTTTATATTGTTATTGATGTTTATTGTGTGTTTACTGCTCAAAGGTTGATTTCCAAGGAGTATTATAAATACTGTTAGAGATCTATTGAATCCTCATTGGGCTTGTTTTATATAAGCTCACTCTTAATTATTGGATGCAAGTGTTACTGATCTTGACTATGGGTACGTGCCTCTTGAAGAGGGAAATGTGCCATATGTAGATGAGTCTTATGCGCATGAGTCATTTCCATGAGATTATCTTAGTTGTTGTAAAACAATGTATTGTATAACCTATCTTAATATAAAGACGTATGTATGTTGATTTAGTAGTCTTTGTTTTGATCATGACTAGATTACTAAGTTGGTTATAATCTATTTTGAAATGTATGTGTAGCCTATGTACTAAGTTGGAACGGAGGCGTATAACTATGAATGGATTGTTGAAGGAATGATTATTGAATAATATGGTCAGATTGTTTATTGTTGAATGTTTGTGGAGTTGGTTGTATGATTTGTGATGAGGTTGGTTTAGAGCCTCGGTGTCCTAATTACTGTCGTTATACTGCCAAAATTCTGTTACGTCCTGACTGATTGTAGGTGGGGTCGAGTTGGGGCGTGAAATTAAGTGGTATCAGAGCGCATGTTAGTTGTCAGCCAGGGTATTCTCGGAATGTGGCTAATGGTCTTAGCATAAAAGTATGTATGAAGTGAAAAAAAAGTGAACTATGTGTTAATATGATTAAATGATTATGTGATTATGTGATTTAGTGTTTATGTGATTATGTGATCAATTTGTTTATGTGATTGATACATAAGTGACTTATGTGCTTTATATGGGTTTGTTGTTTATGTGCTAATAATTGTTTATAGCCTGTTTACGTGTTGTAACCTACGCTAACTCTTTGATTAGTAGCATGACTGGTAGACCGAGAACGAGAAGTAGGCCTGAAGCAGTTGATTAGGTTCCAGGTGATGTGGCATCGGGCTGAGAGAGGGGTGATGATCGTTTTTAATCAGCCATGGATAGGATTACAGAGGTTATGGCCAGTCAGGCACAGTTGCTAGCAGGGCAAGCTGCCCAAGCTCAGACTTTGCAGGCACAGTTACTGAATGTACTGGGTGGATACCACGGGCGTGGTACACTGAAGGAGTTCTTGGGGTACTATCCACCGAGGTTTCAGGGGGAGCCAGATGATCGGAAAGCCGTGGTATGGATTAATAAAGTGGAGAAAATATTTGACCCTATGGATTATACTGATGAAAGAAAGGTCACCTTTACCATTTATTTGTTTGGTGATGAGGCAGATGAGTGGTGGCGCACGGTGAAATCTAGTTGGGAGACCCAAGGTATTCCGTATGTCTGGGATACCTTTTTGAGAGCTTTCCGGGCGAAGTATGTCCCGAGGATTGCACGGGAGAGGAGAGAGGCTGAGTTTCTGTCTCTAGTTCAGGGGGATGCTTCAGTGGCTCAGTATGAGGCCATATTTACTAGACTATCTTGGTTTGCACCGGAGTTTGTGGCTGACGAGGAGCGCAAGACTCGTAGGTTTATGTTGGGTTTGAGGCCTGAGATTCAGGATGCGATGGCCCTGAATCAGTATGATATACTTACTGAGGCCTTTGATGCAGCTTCTAGGTTAAAGAAGAGAAAGGGGGAACAGATTGGACCTAGTCAGCCTAGCAAGAGGCCCTTTCAGCCGCAGGGTCAGCAGGGTATGTATAGACCTTCGGTACAGCAGGGTGGTTATAGGCCTGCAGTGCAGCAGGGTTCTTTCAGACCGCAGGGTCAGTAGGGCTACTATCGGCCTCAGTTTCAGCAGGAGTCTTATTAGGCTCGGTCATAGTATAGGCCGGCCCAGTCTAAGGGTCCATATAGGCCTAGTGTTGTGAGACCTCAACAGCAGGCTGGTACAACTGTTTTCTCGGCTTTTGGTTCTTCTAGGGGCAGAGGCAGTGTTTCGTTACCGTAGTGTACTTACTGCAAGCGTCAGGGCCATGTGGAGGCTGACTGTAGGGCGAAGGCAGGAACGTGTTTGGGTTGCGGCAGCAATCAGCATAGAGTGAAGGATTGCTATAGATATTGGGGAATTGAGGGTTGGGCAAGGACCTAGGGTTATCAGGGTCGACCTACTGGTGGTGCACCTCAGCAGTAGCGAGTTCAGGCTCGGGCCTTCGCAGTTGACTTGGAGGAGATGCCTGATGAGACTGCAGTTGTGGAAGGTAACTTCCTTATACTTGATCAACTTGTTAAAGTGTTGATTGATTCTGGTGCTATGCATTCTTTCATTACTCCTACTTGTGTGCAACGTGTTAATATACAACCTGAAAGACTGCCTTATGTGGTTGAGATTAGTACCTCTTTGACTGATAAGTATGTAAGGATTGTAAAATATATGTTAAGGGGTATAATTTTCCTTTGGACCGTATCTTATTTCCTATCTGGGGGTATGATGTTATCTTGGGTATGGATTGGCTTTCTAAGTATGATGCCCAGTTAAACTGTAGAATAAACGTAGTACAGTTTCGGTTGCCAGATCAGCCAGTAGTAGAAGTAGCAGGGAACCAGGATGCTAAGACAAGTTTTGTTATCTCAGCAACTAAAGTTGTTAAGTTGGTGAGTAGGGGGTGTTCGGATTATCTAGCTTATTTGATCGACAAGCCATCTGATAAGCTACAGCTGGAGGAAGTACCTATTATTCGGGAATATCCCAATGTATTTCCCGAGGAGTTGCTAGGGTTGCCGCCCGAGAGAGATGTGGAGTTTGTGACCAATCTTATTCCCAATACTTAACCTATTTCTAAATCAGCATACCGGATGGCACAGCTGAGTTGAAGGAGCTGAAAACACAGTTGCAGGAGTTAATAGAGAAGGGTTTCATTCAAGAGAGTTCTTCACCATGGGGAGCACCTATTTTATATGTGAAGAAGAAGGATGGTACCTTGAGATTATGCATTGATTATCGTGGTTTGAATCAAGTGACCATCAATAACAAGTATCCTTTGCCATTGATTGACGAATTGTTTGATCAACTCCAGGGAGCCAAAGTCTACTCTAAGTTTGACTTGAGGCAGGGGTGTTATCAGATTCAGATTCGCACGGAGGATGTTCCGAATTCTGCCTTCAGGACTTGGTACGGGCATTATGAGTTTGTAGTTATGCCCTTTGGATTAACTAATGCACCGGTAGCATTTATGGATCTTATGCATCGGGTTTTTCAGCCGTACTTGGACCAGTTCGTGGTGATCTTTATTGATGATATCTTGGTTTATTCCAAGTCTGAATCGGAGCACGAACAACATCTACGGCTTGTCTTACAGAAGCTGCAGGAGCATCAGTTGTTTACGAAGTTCAGTAAATGTGAATTTTGGCTACAATGCATATCTTTTCTTGGCCATGTTATCACACAGAGCGGTATTTCTATAGATCCCACTAAGATTGAAGTGGTGATGTCTTGGAAACGGCCAGAGAATGTTTCGGAGGTTCGTAGCTTTCTTGGCTTGGCGGGTTATTACCGTAGGTTTGTCAAGGACTTTTCTAAGATTGCTGGGCTACTTTATAAGTTAACTCAGAAACAGACTAGCTTTACTTGGGATGAGAAATGTGAGAGTGGGTTTCAATAGTTGAAAAAGAGATTGACTACTGCTCCAGTACTTACTCTACTAGAGGGGACCGATAATATGGTTATCTACAGTGATGCATCCAAGGAGGGCTTGGGTTGTGTACTTATATAGAATGGCCGGGTTATTGCCTGTGCTTCTAGAAAGTTGAAACCATATGAGGTGAATTATCCGACTCATGATCTTGAGTTGGCAACAGTTGTTTTCGCACTAAAAAAGTGGCGTCATTATCTGTGGGGTATTAAGTTCGAGATTTTCACTAATCATAAGAGTCTTAAGTATTTGTTCTCATAGAAGGAGTCAAATATGCATCAACGGAGATGGATGGAACTTCTCAGAGATTATAATTGTTCTACCAGTTATCTGCCTGGAAAGGCAAATGTTGTGGCAGACGCTCTTAGTTGTAAAGTGAGTGTTTCTTGTTTGGCTGTCAAAAAGTGGGAGGTTATTGAGGAATTCACTTATTGGAGACCGGAGTTAACTCAGTTTGGGGTGATGTGTTCACATCTCCGTAATCAACCTTTATTGTTGTCTCAGATCAGAGAAGCTCAACAACTTGATGATAAACTTCAGAAGATCAAGGATCAGATCACGGATGATCAGTCTGACTTCAAATTACATGAGGATGGTATTCTTCAGTTTCAGAATAGGGTTTGTGTTCCCGATGAACCGGGCTTGAGGCGAGGTATTCTGGAGGAGGCTCATAATTCTAAGTACACCATTCATCCTGGTGGAAACAGGATGTATCAAGATTTGAGCAACATTATCGGTGGAATAATATGAAGAGGGAAGTTGTTCAGTTTGTATCTAGATATTTGACTTGTCAGCGAGTGAAAGCTGAGCATCGACGACCTGCAGGTTTGCTTCAGCCGTTGGCTATACCAGAGTGGAAATGGGAGCATATTACGATGGACTTCGTTACTGGTTTGCCTAGAACACCGAGAGGTAATGATGCAGTTTGGGTTGTCGTGGATCGTTTGACGAAGACAACTCACTTTATTTCAATGAGGATGGGAGATAAAGTTACAAAGTTAACGGATCTTTATTTGGATCAGATTGTTAGACTTCACGAAATTCCATCTAGTATTGTCTCAGATCGAGATCCTCGATTTACTTCTCGCTTGTGGGAGAAACTTCAGGAGACTTTGGGTACTCAGCTTAATTTCAGTACAACGTATCATCCACAGATCGACAGTCAGTCCGAGAAGACTATTTAGATTCTGGAGGATATGCTCAGGGCTTGTGTTCTGGACTTCGGGAAGAATTGGGAGAAACATTTACCACTTGCCGAGTTTGCCTATAACAATAGTTATCAATCTACTATTGGGATGGCACCTTTTGCAGCTCTTTACGGTCGTAAGTGTCGTTCACCTTTGTATTGGGATGAAGTAGGGGAGATGAAGACTATTGATCCGACTATTATTCTAGAGCTTCTAGAGAAGATTGAGAATGTTCAGTTGATCAGGCAGAGAATGCTAGCGCAGAGTAGATTCAAGAGTTATGCTGATAAGCATCGTCGGGACTTGGAATTTACAGTCGGGGATTGGGTTTTCTTGAGATTGTCTCCTCGAAAGGGATTTGCTCGATATGGTAAAGGCGGAAAGCTGAGTCCGAGGTTTGTAGGGCCATTTAAGATTATCGGCAGAGTTGGCAAGTTGGCATATCGGTTGGTTTTACCGGAGAATTTCTCTAATGTCCATGATGTCGTTTATGTGTCTAATTTACGGAAATATAATCCGGATCCTTCTTATATTTAGTGCCAGAGCCATTACAGCTTCGTGAGAATCTGACTTATGATGAGAGGCTGATTCGCATTCTTGATCAGATGGAACGGGAGCTGAGATTGAAGAAGATTTCGATGGTCAAAGTATTGTGGAAGCATCACGGTATTGAGGAGGCTACTTGGGAGAGGCGAGAGCAGATGCAGTAGCAGTACCCAAATCTTTTCCGTTCAACAAGTAAGAATTTCGAGGACGAAATTTCTTTAAGGGAGGAAGAATGTGAAACCCACTTTTCATCTTAACCTCGATTTGCGTGTTTTGCCTCGTTTTGCGTGCTTTGATTTGTTTATGTGATATATGAGTTAGAATGTGTTAAAATTGTGATTTATATTCCTAATACATGCAATATGTGCATTCATGAAATTTTCATAAAAAACGGAATCAGAAATGTTTCTTGTGATTTACAGGGGTGCTTTAAATGTTTCAAAACCTAGTCCTTGAGTATTAATAGACCCGTGTTTGATTAAAACGGATTTGGAATCGATTTTGAAATTTTAAAGATTTTTACACTTTCTTTCACAAAAAAAATCGAGTTTTAAGCTGACTTGGGTGAAACTGTTTAAATGTAAAACTCTTTGTCACCTAAAATATATTGTCTAGAATTAATTTAGGTGTCAATTTAATAGTTGAGCAAGAAATAGTCAATAAATGAATTAAAAGACTAAAAATATAAATAAAAGACTAAGGAAACTAATTTGACTTTCTTTTAATTTGTTTGACCTTAGCTTATTATGCATCAACACACAATAGAAAGCTCACAAAACACACTCAAACTGTAATACCCGAGGCCGAAATGTGAAATTTTACTGTTTATTTTTCTAAAAATTATGTTTTTCTTAAATTCTTTGAGATTTAATTGTTGTTCCTTTATTGTCGCAAAGTGCATTGCATTTCGAGAGCGATAGTTAGAGATTGTTTTCTAGTCCTCAGCAAATAGTAAAAACTAGTATTTAGTGTTTTAATTTTAATATTTTAGTTGTTGTTAACTAGAATTAGAATTGTGTTAGTTGTTTTAGTTTTAAAATGCAAGAAATAAGCTTATTTGACCAACTTAAGTTAGCTTTGACCAAGCCTTGACCATTTGACTTCAACTTGTCATCTTATTTATGCATAACACATTGCAAAATAAAACACAAAAGCTGAAAAAATAAGAAGCAAAGGGCCAAAACTTCAAGAGGAAAAAAAAAAGATTTCAATTTCCAAACTTCAAATCTTCGCGAGAGCTTGCACGGGGTTGTTTCCGAGGCATCCAACGAGGTTTTCCTAGCGTCTAGGAGCGTCTAAGGTGAGGGAAACATCCTTATTTGCGCATTTGAAAATGTTGTATACAAACTTTAATTTTTGGGTTTTAGCCGTAGATTGTTATTTTATTCATTTTGATGCTTAAAGAATGTTCCTTGACAATTGTAGAACATGTATTTGTAGACTTTTAGCATTTTCTACGGTTGAATATAGCAATTGCAATTTTAAATGCTAATGGAATAGTAAAATATGAATAGTAAATCCTCGTTACGTTAAAGTTGCTTCGTTTTGCATTATGTTGATGTAGGAAGGTGCTAGATATGCTATAATGCCTAAATGTATGGTTAAATTGGATTGTGTAATGGAAAAACGGAGAAAAATGGCTTAGTGCATGTTGGGGTTGTTTAGGTCGAGTTTAGCATTTTCTCGTTTTGTGTGATGGCATCTCGGGAGGCCATAGCAGCACTTTTGGTGTGGTTATGGCATTGGTTGGGTGTTTGGATAGGATAGTTGTAGTTCAAATGAGCAAAGGGGAAAATCAGGGCTTTGCAGGAATTCTAGGGTAAAGTAGGGTTTCGGGGTCTTTAGACGTGCCTTATGGTGACCTAGGAGGATTGGTGAAGTCGTTTTCCAAAACTCGTGGCTCGTTTGAAAGTAGTAGCGTTTTGAAAGTTGGGGTCGTTTTGTGTTTTTGTTGGTTTTCATAGTGTTATGCTTGTTAAAGTTGATTATGATTGAAATGTTTATCAACTGTTGCTATTGCGTGCGAGAGTAACCTACTTTGTTATTCTCCCACGTGTGGCTTTATTGCTCGATTGCTCGATTGTTGCATTGTATATTGTATTGCATTCATAGAGTCAGGGGCAGTGTGATAGGCCTCTCTGGGTAGCCTCGGGTTGCCAGGGTTGGTTGCCCTAGCTCCGTGTCCTATTCCCTTTCTTGCTTGGGTTGCCTCCCATGGAGATTTGGGTCGTAGAATTGATTGGATACTTCCGGGGTATTCCAAACTGAAGTTATAAGGTGGTTGGGCTGACGCGTCGTCATCGGATTCGTGATTGAGAGTTGCTCGTGGAAAGTGAATTGTATCCTTTAATTGAATGGTTATAGTCTTAATGCTCGTCTTGATTTATTGTTGGCTTTGCTTGTATCGCTATATGTTAATTGACTGATCTGCTTGACTATTTGCATTGCATTCTCCTCTCACCTCCGTCCTTGAGACCAATTGCCCTCGCTGAGCAATAGTTTTTGCTCATTCCTTTCTATACTATATTTTACAGGAGTAGTTGAAGTGGATCCTATTGAGGTAATTGAGGAGGGGAGCAAGTGGAGGTGTTTCCTTGATGGCACTTTCTTTGCTTAGCTGGTGGTTGGTTGCCAGTCTTTTGTGTGGGCCATGCTTGATGTGTATATTGCTTGGTTGACGCTTCATTTTGAGGCTTGTAGCCTTGTATGTAGTTTCTATTTTGAGGCCTCTATGGTCTTATGATGTAAAAGTTGAAAGATTGTAAAGTTGTAAAGATATACTCACGTGACTAGTAAGAACTGCATGCTAATGGTTTAACTGCTTAGTTGCATGAATACTTGTGTAGTATGCATGACATTTTTGGTTTGCAAAGTTGTTAATGAGAAAATGTGTGTTTTCTAAAAGAAAGTTGGCTTGTTTCAAATGTTATTGTGGATTTCGCGAGTATTATATTGAATGTAGGGTTTTCGGATCGTCCACGATACAGATGAGACTCCGTTCGTGTGTCGGGTCCGGGCTTGGCCTTTTGCGGGGTTGGGTCGGGGAGTGACACAAACACACACACAAGGCGGAGATCTCCATTGGAGAAAAGAGAAGGTTTTTCTTCAAGTTTTCAAAGGCAATTTTTCATTAAAAGTTGCAATCAAAGGCCAATTTTCATCAACCAAAGCTTGATTCCACCTCTTGAGCATCCATTGATCATCTTTCTAGCTTCATAACACATCAAAGGTGAGAGAAAAATTCTAGATCTCAAATGTCATCTTTTATGTTTTTGCGTATAATTGAATTTTGAACTTTTAAAAAATTCAATTGATATTATATTATTGCTCAGTGCATGCTAAGGATCGTTTATATGCGTTTATATAAGATTTGAACCGGGTATTAAAAGTTGAGTTGTTGGCTATTTGTTGAATATTTTGAGGTGTAGTGGTTGGAATCGATTGCCGTTGATTTGTAAAAGTTTGTTAAATACGGGGTAGTGCCGTTGTAATGCCAAAATTTTGATTGCGATGTCGGTGTGAAAGTTCAGAAATTTCAGCCTAGGTGCATTGAGGTTTTAGGGTTGTTGGGCTTGATTTGGATGTATTTTGGTTGTTTTCCGAGGGGACTAATGTAGTTGATTGAGTGAGTGAGTGATAGGAATTGGTTTGGAGTTGTTTGGATTAGTTGAATGTAAGTTATGATTATTAGAAGTTTAGGTTGTCTTTCTTTAAAATGTTGATATATGCCTTTAGATGATCGGGTGGTGTTTGAGTGATTGAATTGGGAGTTGTTTATGTTTAGATTAGGGTTTGGTTGTGTGTCTAATGCATGTTAAGTTGGGTGGCCTACTTTGTCATCTAACTTAGTTGTTTAGTTGTTAATTGATTAATTGATGTTGTGTTGTTGTAATGTTATTAATTGATTGATGCATTATTGAATATTGATTATTGATGAACCGGGAGTTAGTCAACGGAAAAGGTTGTCCTCCTGTGATTGAATGTTTATTCTTATTGTTGAGTCTTGATATGCGTGTCCCACCTCTCGAGCGGTATCGGGCCGTCGGGTTGAAAATGACATGGCTATCAGAGGCTACCCTCATCTCGCATGGGCAGAGATGCCATGGAGGGCAGGGCTAGTGAGGTACCTCGGGTGTGTGTGTCATGGGGGTGATAAGAAGTTGGTTGAGATCGTGATGGCGTTTGGAGCTACACCAACTAGAGTATCCTTTATTGAATGGTCATTATAGTTTATGTGTTTATATTGTTATTGATGTTTATTGTGTGTTTACTGCTCAAATGATGATTTTCAAGGAGTATTATAAATACTGTTAGAGATCTATCGAATCCTCACTAGGCTTGTTTTATAGAAGCTCACTCTCAATTAATGCATGCATGCAGGTGTTACTGATCCTGACTACGGGTACGTGCCTCTTGAAGAGGGAAATGTGCCCTATGTAGTTCAGTCTTATGTGCAGGAGTCATTGTCATGAGAATATCTTAGTTGTTGTAAAACAATGTATTGTATAACCTATCTTAATATAAAGACGTATGTATGTTGATTTAGTAGTCTTTGTTTTGATCATGACTAGATTACTAAGTTGGTTATAATCTATTTTGAAATGTATGTGTAGCCTATGTACTAAGTTGGAACGGAGGCGTATAACTATGAATGGATTGTTGAAGGAATGATTATTGTATAATATGGCTGGATTGTTTATTATTGAATGTTTGTGGAGTTGGTTGTATGATTTGTGATGAGGTTGGTTTAGAGCCTCGGTGTCCTAATTACTGTCATTATACTGCCAAAATTCTATTACGTCCTGACTAATTGTAGGTGGGTCGAGTTGGGGCGTGACACATCCTTTGAAGAAAGTGTAATAGCTCACTGGTCTAGCTCCATGGCACCGAAAATGTACCAGGGCTGAAGTGATTCACCGAGGCGACGAGACCTTGAAAGTTTCTTTTTCAAGTGTCAGTAGCGGAACGTTCTATCAATCCGGGTTGGTTTTTGGTGACAAGACCTGGAGATATCAGAAGTGAGAATGCTGACATGAGTAACGAGAAATCCTGTGAAAAACACGATCACCTGCCAGTGGAAGGTTTTCTGCTTTCGGTCAATCTACACAAAGTGAATCGGTCCTTAAGGAACCCCTGAAAGGGCTGCTGTCCGATGGGTACACGAAAGTGACGAACTTGCTTCGACTATAGAACCATGCCTGTCTGTTGGAGTGAATTGGATGATCGGGCCGAGGCAGCCCCCTCTTCCCCTCATTCTTCTTTCCCTAAGCTTAACGCCTTTGAGTCATCAAAGCCTTTCTGACTCGGCCTAGCCCGGTTGCCCTAAGCGAGCTTCAAAAGGCGAAACTCTCGTCGTAGTTTGGCGACCTATCTTCAGTAGGGGCCTTTAGTGTTTTGATTAGAGTAGCGGTCGCGAGAGAGTAGAGCGTACTGCCCTGCCATAGTCACGAGTTTGTTTATAGTCGCGATTGTTGTCATAGTCAACAAGGTTGAAACTTCCAGGTAAAAACTTCAAATTGGGAGGGCGATCCTCCCGGTGAACTGACCGTACCCCAAACCGACACAGGTGAACAAGTAGAGTATACTAGGGCACTTGAGTGAACCATAACTTCCGGAGAAGGGGTGCTCTCCTATCTTTTGATTAGGAAAGCGGCACATACCAAGGGGTAGCGATTGTTTATTAAAAACACAGGACTCTGCTAAGTGGTGGCACGATGTATAGAGTCTGACACCTGCCCGGTGCTGGAAGGTCGGAAGGAGAAGTGTTATAAGCTTTGAATGGAAGCCCTGGTAAACGATGACAGTAACTCTAACTGTCCTAAGGTAGCGAAATTCCTTGTCGCATAAGCAGCGACCTATACGAATGGTGTAACGACTGCCCAGCTATCTCCAACATGGACCCAGTGAAATTGAATTCTCCATGAAGATGCGGAGTACCAACGGCCAGACGGTAAGACCCCGTGCACCTTAACTATAGCTTTACAATGACAACCTTGATCGAATGTGTAGGATAGGTGGGAGGTGGTGACACACAACGACCAATCTTGAAAGACCACTCTTTCATCTAAGGATGCCTAACCGTCGTACTGATCATTCAGGGGGAGGCGGGACACTGCGAGGTAGGTAGTTTATCTGGGGTGGATGCCTCCTAAAGAGTAACGGAGGTGTACGAAGATAGACTCAAGCTAAGATTTTGCTCGTGAGCGTAATGGTATAAGCCTGCCTGACTATGAGACCGATTGTCAAACAGAGACGAAAGTCGGCCATAGTGATCCTGGAGTCCCGTGTGGAAGGGCTCTTGCTCAACAAATCAAAGGTAGATCGTGGATAACAGGCTGATGACTCCCACGAGCTCTTATCGATGGAGTCGTTTGGCACCTCGATGTCGACTCATCACATCCTGGGGTTGAAGAAGGTCCCAAGGGTTCGGTTGTTTGCCGATTCAAGTGCTACATGAGTTGGGTTTAGAACGTCGTGAGACAGTTCGGTTCTTATCTATCATTGGTGTTAAAGGGAGAACTGTGAGGAGCCTACCTTAGTACGAGAGGACTGGGTTGGGCCAACCTATGGTGTACCGGTTGTTATGCCAATAGCAGCGCCGGGCAGCTAAGTTGGTATGGAAGAACTGTTGTGCCATGGGAAATCTTTTTCTATACAAGTTCTCGGATGAGGTTTTTGAACAGAACTTCGGTAGGCAAGAGGTGTAAGCACCACGAGGTGTGAAGCGATCTTGTCCTAAATGAAACGACTTACACTTTTAATAACCAAAATGAAAGAAAGTCAACCTATTCCTGCAATTGCAGCCAGTCTCGCTACCTCTTTTAGTTGCCGCCCCCTACTTGCTCATTCGCAATTACTACCACAAGAAAGTCGCCCTTATCTCTAAAGGGGCTCATGCACTCCACGACTTTTTTATGTTATGGGGTTTCGAAGACTGATTTTAGCTGCCAACCCTAGTCTGAAGAAAAAGCCAAGTCTCATTTCTTTAATAATAAGATAAGCTTCATAGTTCTAACCTCTACAAAGGGTTGTCGCCGCCGCTTACTAAGCGCTGGTTCTATCCCGTCCAAGCAACCAAAGCCGGGGACCTAGGTAGGAATAGTGAAAGAAAAAGAAGGGGAAGAAGCGGGCTGGAGGAATTGGTCAACAAATCAGGCTCATGACCTGAAGACTGCAGGTTCGAATCCTGTCCCCGCCTAAGAACTTGAGATGATGGGGAAGCCGGCAGCCCACACGTCGTCGAAGAGGGAGTGGCAGAGAATGACTAGGCTCAGGCCAAGAGCTATGGCTAAGTGCTCGAGTTACGATATTTGACTCTGAATTTGAAGATTCCTATGACCTGGCCTTTCTCAATACCAAGAAGCGTCAAACATCACAGGCATACAATTGAAAAGAAGGTTCAACCATTAACGGAAGGAAGATATCGAGTAGGCTTGTACCAATTCATCCACATCAGCAGTAAAACAGGACTTTCAGTCAGTTAAACCATTAGAGGTAGGTTTTTACCCGCCTTTTCTACTTGAATTGATCTTGGCAAGGTCGGGAGAGGATCGAAAATCATTATTGAAGGTGAACAGCCAGAACCAGAATGAGAATGTAAAGGCATAGTATAACATCTTTTTCGGGATTCAAACCGGGAAATTAGGGCATCATATTGTCAAGCCGGAGTCAAGACGGAATTGTAATTTACATTGCCTTAGCTCAGGCTATTCAACTCATCTTATGCGCTTTTGAACGAACTCTAGCTCAAGGACTGTAGTCAAAGATAGAGAAGAAGCTAATGACGAGTGCTGCTATTGTTTATTTAAACAGTCCCAATGCTGATTTCGAGCTTAAGTTCAGCATGGGAAAGCAAATTCACAGTCGGAAATGAAGAAAGAGATCAGGAACAAGCTTAACACATGCATTTCGGACTGGACAAGGTTGGGAACAAGGGAGAGATTCTTATGGTGTACTGGAAGATTATATGCTTCCGGTACCTAGCCCTAGAAAGTAGGCTCCGTACCTGAATACAGGCGAAAGCTTTCTATTGTTTTATTTCATTATTTATGTTAAACTGTAAAAGTAACTCCTAGCTCTCGTAGTCAGAGTAGCAATAGCAAGCAGTAGTTTGCTTTCGAGAATAAGGGGTTTTTGTCGGACTCTTACAGCCCACATCAAGACTATATTCTGCTTTGGTAGCTTTGGGCAAGGCAGTACTGGTACTTAGTCGATCTTGCTAACGTCGCTTTCGACTTTAGGGCGTGTAAGGGAATGGCTTAGTGAGGTTTGAAGATGCTCGACCGATAAGGAGAGGCTGGATGGAATTCAGCTCAACTGATAAGGAAATGAAGGTAGACGCTCGACCTATGGGGAGAGGGTGGAATATGTTTGACCGATAGGGAGAGGAATGGAGTTGGCTCCTAAGCTAAGGAAGACCTCATCCAGAGGGAGAACCAATGATTTTGGTTTAAGCTCACGTATGAGGAGGCCATTAATAGCCCTTTAACATACAGATCCAGCGGTAGCCCCCGACCTAACCATAGGTCAAGGGGAAGTGAGGCCTTAGTGTACATTGCCCATAATTTTTCAATCTTTAGATTGCGGGAATGTACCAAGCGTGAAAGAGACCGGTACCCTACTCCAGCTAGATGACACAAGGTTGAATAGTGAGCGCATGAAGACTTCATATGAATGGCTATCGTCCCGGGTGGTGAGCGTTCAAACAAGATTTAGCGGATACTGGGATAAATCCATAGTAAGACCATGAAACTTGAATCTCTTAGCAAACTCAGTAGAGCTCGTATGGGAGATCAGGGACTTTTGATAGGATATATCAACCCCAAGATCCCCCAGAGCGGAGTTATACACCAAGGCCACCTTCTCATCTGCAATCACAACATTGTCCAAAGGACAATGTAATCCTGGAAGAGTCGACCCGGATATACCAGTTATGTCGCCCATTGTCACGCCCCAACCCTGTGAGGCCCGACCCCGAATAACGTGCCTTACCTCAATTTGCGTGCCTTAGACCTAGAACGGTATGACTGACCTTGGATTACGTGCCATGTCTCGATTTTTGTGCATGTCTCGTTATACGTGCCTAAACCTAGAATTGTGTGCCCTAATCCTCGATATACGTGCGATACCAAGATAAACGTGCCATGACCTTAATTTACGTGTGAGACCTTGATTTGCGTGCGAGACCTTGATTTGCGTGTGTCTCTTCGTTTCGTGTGCATTAACCTTGAACTGCATGTTTTAACCTAGGTTTAAGAGTCGTGTCTTAAATTACGTACATTGCATTGAATTACGTGCCTTATTTTGGTCTACGTTCATTCACCTAGGGTTGCGTGTGTTAGCATTAGAATCCGTGCACTTATCTTGAAGTATGTGCCTTAGTCTTGAAATACGTGCTGTACCTCGTAGTTCGTATCTACCTTGTAATTTGTGCCCTTGATCTAGGAATCCGTGCCACCACGTTAATCAAGAAAGAATCCTACACAAAGCACTAGACAATAAAATAATCCTACACAATCCACTAACCAATATTATATTCCTAATTCAAATTCTCTACACACTCCACTAACAATAAAATAATACTAAACTATTCCTACATTTTCCACTAACTAGTATTCTATTCATAATTCAACTCATCAACAAACATTCCTATATTTTATTCTACCTAGATTCCCTAATTTCCCAACATTCCTATGACAATTCTAATGACACAAATGCATAAAAAATTAGTCCTAGACAATCTATGACAAACTATGACACAAAATGCATAAAAAATGCTCAAAACCACTTAAATCCTCTACCTTGCTCAACCAAACCACCTTTGCCCATGCTAAACATTTTAAAATCACACATTGAAGACATAAAAATCAGATTTTAATGGCCCAAGGCCGACCAAGTGCTTGAATAATGCAAAAGCCTTCATTTTTTTGTCATTTCTTCTTTCCTCTCACATTTTCTCTCTCCATTTCGGTTTTGTCTGAGTTCTTCATCTCCATAGCTTCTCTTCTTCATACCATAGCTAAACCAAGCAAGCCACAAGCAAAAGACTTCAACCGAGCTAGCTAAGAAGTGAAAATCACACTTGCATGTGCATTGAAGACTCCATTCGGCCGAGGTAAGCTTCTTGGCATCCATTTCTTTTCTTCAAGTCCTAACTACATGCATGTACTAAGAGATTGATCACTAAGCTAGGAAAAATAGAGAAAAGCTAGTTGGGATTTCGGCTAGGCAAAGGAAAAGAGAAGATTCGAGCTTCAACAAGGTTTTTGAGCATCTTTTGGTTGATTGCTAAGGTGAGGGTTAAAACCTTTTGAAAACTCTTCAAAAATTCACATGCATGCTCATAAATGTGTGTATTTGCTTCTGTACTTGAGCTATATGGTCGTTCATAAGCTTAAACAACCATGCATGGCAAGATCTTGGCTTGGAAATGATGCTAGGTGAAGTCGAAATTGTTGACAGCTCTCTGACCAGTCTGTTCGAGGTAAGTTTAGCTAGGAAAATGATGTTGAAAATGCATGAAAATTGGTAGGCGACTATTTTGGACAGTTTTTAACATTTTTCCCAGAAATAGGATGAAGCTAATTTTGACTCTAAGGTCCTCAAAATGGCAAATCTCTAAAATGTGACCAAATCTGGAAATCTGGAAAAATGAAGCAGGTTTTAGCAGATGCACTGACCTTGTGGAACGAACCATATTTGACCTAGTAAATGATGTTCCAAATGCATGAAATTTGGTGTGCTGCTAGACTTTTCAGTTCTGGACAATTTTGTCAGAAATGGACTAAGGCTAAAACTGACCCTAAGGACCTCAAAAACATCAAATTCTGAAAAGTGTGCAAATCTGGACAGTTTTGTGCTATTCCACTGTTTCGGCTATATCTAATGGTCCCGAACTCCAATTGATGCAAGGTTTATTTCTGATTTTAGTGAACTTCTTAAGCTTTAATTTGAAATCTTATTCACTAAATTTGGAGATTGTTTGCTTATCCGATTGATTGTGAGAAGACAGCTTATTGCAGTAAGGGTTTCACTTAATGTTGTGCTTAGACAAATTGTTGTGACTCCTCTTGTTGAATTAAATGCTTGGGATTGTAGCTACGGGATGTTGTGTGGACTGTTTTGAATGTTTGAGGATGCTGAATTAAATGATGCATGGTTTGAGATTGACTTTGAGTTGGGTTGAGGCTCAAATTGCATGAATTTACATGAAATGGAAACCCTAATGACTAGGTAGTTTTGCTAAGTATTGATCATTTGGATATTGTATGAGAATTTTATGCTTAGTGGGCTGCCCGTAAATGTCTTATAACTTCAAATGTGATTTTGACCATTGCATGTTGACAAATGAGCTTTTCTTGCACCCGAACCCATGATTGATGTCATTGCATGTTGAATAATCTTATCACCTGATCACGTGGGTTTCTTAATGAGTTATATGGCCTGCTTTACATGTGTTACATGGCTGCCCGTTTAATTTTCATATAAATCTATATGCCTTTCAAGTGAAATTTCATGTCTTATCGTGCCCTGCTTGTTTACTTGACAATGTGCAATCTTATGACTGTCCGGAGGCAACCTACTTTGTTGTCCTCCTACTGTGATATATTACCTGTCATGAATGTGCATTGCATACAAGGTTGCAACCTTTCCTGTTGGCATGGTAGCGATCACGCACACCAGGCGGCATTGGGCTTTCCGGTGCACCCGTGACTACCATGGTCCCATTCCCTCTCTCGCTTGGGGGCTAGACTTCCTCAGAGAGTTGGGTCATAGGATTTTGGGGTACATCCGGAGTACACCTACCTGGCGTGTTTGGGTGATGATTTGAAGTCGGCCGCAACAACTGATTCTGGAACTGATCTGAGAGCAAAAGCTCACTGTATCATTTTTCTATGTGTATAAGTACTCTCGCTTGGTTTCTGGAGAACCTCGGGGAGGAAATACTGATATTCCTATTCCTGTATCTTATATTATTGTTTTATTCATGCTTTCAAAGGGATTTTCATAAGTTGAACCGGAAAATGAGTTTCAAAACTTATTTCTCGTTCCCCCTCGCTGAGTTCATAAGGACTCACCCTCTTTTATCATCTCAAGTGAAGAAGATCCAGAACAGGTACCCGATGACAGTGTGCCTAATGATGAACCCCTGGAGTGAATGCCTGTCATTGTTTGTTTTGCTTGAATGTTACTACTTGTGAACTTTATGTTACTTGAAGACTATTTCCTTTTATGTTGCTCGATGTCGTGATGTAAAAGACCCCCGTTGTAATTTGGGGTCTAATTTTGGTTTGTACTTATATTAAGTAGACTGATGCTAGACATGACACTACTATGATCATTTTTGCTTTTATTATCGCTTGTATCTATCATAGGTTATGATGCTTTAGTTAAGGAATAAGTAAATGAACTTATCCAATCTTAACAGGTACTCGCCATTAAGCTAAGATCAACAGGTATATTTTGAAACGAGGATAAATGAACGAACGAGACATAGTATCATGCTAGGTTATAAATCAAACGAGATATCAAAATAACCAATAGGCAACTCAATTAATGGTAAAATAGTAATCTTAGTTGGAAATAGAATTGAGATGGTAAATTTTGAGGCGTTTAGAGGACTAGGTCAAACCAAAGAGCCCAATTACAGCCGTTATGCTGCCGATTTTCTGAAAAATTTTGGAGTCTAGGATAAAACGTTAAGTGCTAAACCTCCTTGAACAATTAAGTACGTGAAAGGACTTGAATGTTTAGATCACACCCTAGTCTAACCTTTACAGGCTGGGTTGGGGCATGACACCTTATATTAGAATGGTATCAGAGCTTAGTTTAGTAACTAAGCAGTAGTCGGGTTCAACTCTCGGATAATGGGTAAAAGCCCTAAGGTAATTATGATGTCTTGTTTATATGTGTTAATGTGTGCTAATGTGCTTTAATTGCTTGAGCATTGAATATTATGTGCTTTTGTGGACCTTATATACTATGTGTCATGCACATCAACACGTTAATGCCCTCAATAATGCATGCATGCGTTTATACTCCTTCCTTGATACATGTGCATGTTACATAACCATTAATGACTGTTTATACACATAGATAGTTAGGACTAAAACTTTCAGGGAAGTAAATTTATGCAGAAAGAACGGAAAGTCTCGGTTGGAGATTTCTCGCATCTTCACAGGTACTCGATGGATCGAATGCATTATTAGACATGCATCTATATAAAATGCGTAGCACAGGTATAATTGTTGAGGTAAAGTTATCTCCTTATCTTTGGAATACCCATACCTGTAATTAAGTTATCAATTTTGTAGCCATAAAGTTCTTGATTCTGTTAAACTGTTCTTCTCATTGTGGTTCAAGTATAAAGGTTAAAGACATGCTACTTCCTTAGATATAAGGGTATACCATTAAATATGTATAATAGTATATATTCTCATGTGCTGATAGTAGAAGTTGACTTGGAGGTTTCTTTGAATCCATTTCTCACATCTTAAAATTGGCTTGATAGACTATCTAAGAAGTTAGCAATATACTCGTATGATTGAATCCTTACTTGATTGGAATTAAGCATCGTTGAACCTTATAAGGTGTATCCTAGCGAGTTTCAAGTTCACTCAATGGTAAGATCATGACCTAGAATTTAAGAGATGAATTCGTGGAAGTTGACAATAGTTTACTTTTAGGGGTTAGATTATTAAGTCATGGATAGCATATTTAAGTGAGTTAACAATGGATAACCCCAAGACATGTAAGCAACTCTGGAGACTAAGTTTAACAAGGTTGATGATTCCTTAATATAACAAGATATAAGGATGTTGGAATCGAGAAATTCACGTAGCTAGAACTCATGTTCGGAAGACTACACCTAAATGTTAGGTTGAATAGAAGTGTAAGGTATTGAATTATGCATTAGATGACTAATGTTGCTAAAGGTCCTAAGTTGGATATTGGTGATTTTAAGAATCATGGTATTAAATTATTGCCCCTCAGATTTAGTTATGATTATGCGAAGTAAGTCATTCTATGCTCTCGTTATTTGGATACCCTAGAGGATATTAGGAAGCATATATCCCTAAGTAATACCGATGGACCTATTATATAAACCATCGAAATGATATTAAGCATCTGGTTGCAAAGTGGAGTCGTTAGGGTGTGATTTGAAATCCTAAATAGCTAATTGTGAGTATGCAGGATGATTCATGGTGAACCCTAGGACCTAAGGTCAATGAGTCTTGATGCTCTTAGCTAGTTGAACATATAAATGAGAAGAGTAAGATTTCATAGAGTTAAGATAGAGATGAATTAGAGTCATAATGACCCAAGAAACTATTGTTAGACCACTGTATCTATGTGCAAGACCACTGTATCTATGTGCACCATTTCACATCTAGAAACTAGCGATCGGTAGACTTCGAATTGTGGTCGTTGAATAAGAGGGGTGAATCTTGTAGTAATAGTTAAATAAGTGGTTGATTACTTTTGAAGTTCTATTAGGTTATGTTAAAGGATGCCTCGTGGTCATAATTCTTATGTTGATACAACCTTGAAGTTATCTCGTGTAAGTATTTTATGAGCTCGGTCATTTTGGCACTCATTTATAGTCCTAGGATTGTTGTTGTACGGCCGGTAACCTAGTAGAGCATTGATATCACTTACATGGCGATGAACCCAGCCTAGTAACATTAATGTCGAAGATATATTGGCGGGCATTAAGTGTTCGAAGGAATGACTAGGTCGCTAAGTGAGTAGGACCATTGTCTTCTTAAGAATGACGTAACCTTGGATTGAGGTGAGTGGAATTTATTTGAGGTTGAAACTATTCGCCTTAGGAGTCTTGGTTAAGATTAAAGAAATTCTAAAGCCTCGTGACTTGAAGATAAGGATTTGAATTAGGAAATAAATTGTGGATTACGAGTTGATGAATTTATTTGTAAGAGTTGAACTAGTGCGACATGATCAGTTTACCCATGCAATTTCGATGGTAGTTGTTGGTAGTACCTAATAAATCTTAGAGTTTGAGTTTAACGAATCTCAATGGTCTTTCTCGTTGATTACGAGCGTGAAGGTTAACAAAGCCGGGAAATGAGATTAGTGAATAGGAGCCTGTAATCGGGAGACTAGTCATTAGAAGATTTACTAATCCAATGTACCTTCAAGATAAGAACTATGATACTACCGATAGATGACGACTTGAGATGGATTAGTTTATTGGTGAGTTCTTCCTGAAAATAGAGTCGTATTGTGGAAATGACCCATAACATGTGTATGTCCTAGGTGTTAACAATTTTGAAGCTAGTTGATAGAATATGTAAATCTGATATAGACCTATCATCTTGAAATTAGTATGTAACCATAAGATCGCGGCATTATTGTGATATTCCTTTTGAGGTATAGATACGAGATTGATACAGCATGAGTCATGATTTTGGGAGTTATTGTTATATTGTTAGAATACCGATGCAGCTTTGATGACTATGTTTGAAGACTCTAACCTTAGTTAATAAACTCGACCTTAAGATCAATTGGAGAAAAGAGAGTTGTTCAAAGGAACGAACTTTAAATATAGGGGTCACACCGAATTAAATGATTGGAGAAACATAAGAAGTGAATTGGTTGTGGTAAGAGATCGCCAAACACGGGACGAACCGGAGTAGGAAGGATAACAAGGGTCAGAATCCGTCTAAATGACCTCAATAGGCAAGAATGAATTTCGGGACGAAATTCTTTTAAGGAGGGAAGGATGTGAGGCCCGACCCCGAATAACGTGCCTTACCTTGATTTGCGTGCCTTAGACCTAGAACGGTATGACCGACCTTGGATTACGTGCCCTGTCTTGGTTTTCGTGCATGTCTCGTTATACGTGCCTAAACCTAGAATTGTGTGCCCTAATTCTCGAATTACGTGCGATACCTAGATAAACGTGTCATGACATTAATTTACGTGCGAGACCTTGATTTGCGTGTGTCTCTTCGTTTCGTGTGCATTAACCTTGAACTGCGTGTTTTAACCTAGGTTTAAGAGTCGTGTTTTAAATTACGTGCATTGCATTGAATTACGTGCCTTATTTTGGTCTACGTTCATTCACCTAGGGTTGCGTGTGTTAGCATTAGAATTCGTGCACTTATCTTGAAGTATGTGCCTTAGTCTTGAAATACGTGTTGTACCTCGTAGTTCGTATCTACCTTGTAATTCGTGCCCTTGATCTAGGAATCCGTGCCACCACGTTAATCAAGAAAGAATCCTACACGAAGCACTAGACAATAAAATAATCCTACACAATCCACTAACCAATATTATATTCCTAATTCAAATTCTCTACAAACTCCACTAACAATAAAATAATACTAAACTATTCCTACATTTTCCACTAACTAGTATTCTATTCATAATTCAACTCATCAACAAACATTCCTATATTTTATTCTACCTAGATTCCCTAATTTCCCAACATTCCTATGACAATTCTAATGACACAAATGCATAAAAAATTAGTCCTAGACAATCTATGACAAACTATGACACAAAATGCATAAAAAATGCTCAAAACCACCTAACTCCTCTACCTTGCTCAACCAAACCACCTTTGCCCATGCTAAACATTTTAAAATCACACATTGAAGACATAAAAATCAGATTTTAATGGCCCAAGGCCGACCAAGTGCTTGAATAATGCAAAAGCCTTCATTTTTTTGTCATTTCTTCTTTCCTCTCACATTTTCTCTCTCTCCCTCTCATTTTCTCTCTCCATTTCGGTTTTGGCTGAGTTCTTCATCTCCATAGCTTCTCTTCTTCACACCATAGCTAAACCAAGCAAGCCACAAGCAAAAGACTTCAACCGAGCTAGCTAAGAAGTGAAAATCACACTTGCATGTGCATTGAAGACTCCATTCGGCCTAGGTAAGCTTCTTGGCATCCATTTCTTTTCTTCAAGTCCTAACTACATGCATGTACTAAGAGATTGATCACTAAACTAGGAAAAATAGAGAAAAGCTAGTTGGGATTTCAGCTAGGCAAAGGAAAAGAGAAGATTCGAGCTTCAACAAGGTTTTTGAGCATCTTTTGGTTGATTGCTAAGGTGAGGGTTAAAACCTTTTGAAAACTCTTCAAAAATTCACATGCATGCTCATAAATGTGTGTATTTGCTTCTGTACTTGAGCTATATGGTCGTTCATAAGCTTAAACAACCATGCATGGCAAGATCTTGGCTTGAAAATGATGCTAGGTGAAGTCGAAATTGTTGACAGCTCTCTGACCAGTCTGTTCGAGGTAAGTTTAGCTAGGAAAATTATTTTGAAAACGCATGAAAATTGGTAGGTGACGATTTTGGACAGTTTTGAACATTTTTCCCAGAAATAGGCCGAAGCTAATTTTGACTCTAAGGTCCTCAAAATGGCAAATCTCTAAAATGTGACCAAATCTGGAAATCTGGAAAAATGAAGCAGGTTTTAGCAGATGCACTGACCTTGTGGAACGAACCATATTTGACTTAGTAAACGATGTTCCAAATGCATTAAATTTGGTGTGCTGATAGATTTTTCAGTTATGGACAATTTTTTCAGAAATGGACCAGGGCTAAAACTGACCCTAAGAACCTCAAAAACGTCAAATTCTGAAAAGTGTGCAAATCTGGACAGTTTTGTGCTATTCCACTGTTTCAGCTATATCTAATGGTCCCGAACTCCAATTGATGCAAGGTTTGTTTCTGATTTTATTTAACTTCTTAAGCTTTAATTTGACATCTTATTCACTGAATTTGAAGATTTTTTGCTTATCCGATTGATTGTGAGAAAACAGCTTATTGCAGTAAGGGTTTCACTTAATGTTGCGCTTAGACAAATTGTTGTGACTCCTCTTGTTGAATTAAATGCTTGGGATTGTAGCTACGGGATGTTGTGTGGACTGTTTTGAATGTTCGAGGATGCTGAATTAAATGATGCATGGTTTGAGATTGACTTTGAGTTGGGTTGAGGCTCAAATTGTATGAATTTACATGAAATGGAAACCCTAATGACTAGGTAGTTTTGCTAAGTATTGATCATTTGGATATTGTATGAGAATTTTATGCTTAGTGGGCTGCTTGTAAATGTCTTATAACTTCAAATGTGATTTTGACCATTGCATGTTGACAAATGAGCTTTCTTGCACCCGAACCCATGATTGATGTCATTGCATGTTGAATAATCTTATCACCTAATCACGTGGGCTTCTTAATGAGTTATATAGCCTGTTTTACATGTGTTACATGGCTGCCCGTTTAATTTTCATATAACTCTATATGCCTTTCAAGTGAAATTTCCTGTCTTATCATGCCCTGCTTGTTTACCTGACAATGTGTAATCTTATGACTGTCCGGAGACAACCTACTTTGTTGTCCTCCTACTGTGATATATTACCTGTCATGAATGTGCATTGCATACAAGGTTGCAACCTTTCCTGTTGGCATGGTAGCGATCACGTACACCGGGCGGCATCGGGCTTGCCAGTGCACCCGTGACTACTATGGTCCCATTCCCTCTCTCGCTTGGGGGCTAGACTTCCTCGGAGAGTTGGGTTGTAGGATTTTGGGGTACATCCGGAGTACACCCACCTGGCGTGTTTGGGGGATGATTTGAAGTCAACCGCAACAACTGATTCTGGAACTGATCTGAGAGCAAAAGCTCACCGTATCTTTTTTCTATATGTATAAGTACTCTCGCTTGGTTCCTGGAGAACCTCGGGAAGGAAAGACTGATATTCCTATTCATGTATCTTATATTATTGTTTTATTCATGCTTGCAAAGGGATTTTCATAAGTTGAACCGGAAAATGAGTTTCAAAACTTATTTCTCGTTTCCCCTTGCTGAGTTCATAAGGACTCACCCTCTTTTATCATCTCAGGTGAAGAAGATCCAGAACAGGTACCCGAGGACAGTGTGCCTAATGATGAACCCCTGGAGTGAATGCCTGTCATTGTTTGTTTTGCTTGAATGTGACTACTTGTGAACTTTATGTTACTTGAAGACTATTTTCTTTTATGTTGCTCGATGTCGTAATGTAAAAGACCCCCGTTGTAATTTGGGGTCTAATTTTGGTTTGTACTTATATTAAGTAGATTGATGCTAGACATGACACTACTATGATCGTTTTTGCTTTTATTATCGCTAGTATCTATCATAGGTTATGATGCTTTAGTTAAGGAATAAGTAAATGAACTTATCCAATCTTAACAGGTATTCGCCATTAAGCTAAGATCAACAGGTATATTTTGAAACGAGGATAAATGAACGAACGAGACATAGTATCATGCTAGGTTATAAATCAAACGAGATATCAAAATAACCAATAGGCAACTCAATTGATGGTAAAATAGTAATCTTAGTTGGAAATGGAATTGAGATGGTAAATTTTGAGGTGTTTAGAGGACTAGGTCAAACCAAAGAGCCCAATTACAGCCGTTATGCTGCCGGTTTTCCAGAAAATTTTGGAGTCTAGGATAAAACGTTAAGTGCTAAACCTCCTTGAATGATTAAGTACGTGAAAGGACTTGAATGTTTAGATCACGCCCTAGTCTAACCTTTATAGGCCGGGTAGGGGCGTGACGAACACGGCCTATAAAGGTTAGACTAGGGTGTGATCTAAACATTCCAGTCTATCTCGTACTTAACTGTTCATGGGAATTTAATACTTAACGTTTTAACCTAAACTCCAAAATTTTTTGAAAAACCGGCAGCGTAACGGTTGTAATTGGGCTCTTTGGTTTGACCCAATTCTTTAAACGCCTCAAATTTTCCAATCTCAATTTCATTTTCAACTAAGATTACTCTTTACCATCAATTGAAGTGCCTACTGGTTATCTCGAAGTCTCGTTTGATTAATAACCTAGTATGATACTATGTCTCGTCTGTTTGTTAATCATCATTACAAAAGTACCTGTTGATCTTAGTTTAATAGTGAGTACATGCTTAAGATTGGTTAGGTTCATTTTACTTAGTCCTTACCTGATACTTCATAGTCCTATGATAGATACTAGCCAATAACAATAGCAAAACGACCATAGTAGTGTCTGTCTAGTTATTATCAGTACAAACCAAAATTAGACCCCAAATTACAACGGGGGTCTTTTACATTACAAACATTAAGCAACATGAAAAGAAATAGTCTTCAAGTAGCATAGTGTTCACAAATGTCCATAATCAAGCAAAGCACATAGGACAGGCAATAATTCCAAGGAATCATCGTTAGGCACATCGTCCTCGGGTACCTGTTCTTGATCTTCTTCATCTGAGATGATAAAAGAGGGTGAGTCCTTATGAACTCAGTGAGGGGGAACGAGAAATAGGTTTTGAAACTCATTTTCTGGTTCAACTTATGAAAACCCTTTTGCAAGCATGAATGTATCACAATTAAGTACAGAACAATAATATAAAAGTAAAGGAACACAATTACCCGTCTTTCCTCCTCGAGGTCCTCTAGGAACCAAGCGAGAGTACTTATACACATAGTGAAAAGGATACGGTGAGCTTTTGCTCTCAGTTCATTTCCAGTATTAGTTGTTGCGGCCGACTTCAAATCATCCCCATATCACGCCAAATGGGTGTACTCTGGATGTATCTCGAAATCCTACGACCCAACTTTCCGAGGAAGTCTGGCCCCCAAGCAATAGAGGGAATTGGACAATGGTAGTCACGGTTGCACCGGCAAGCCCGATGCTGCCCGGTGTGCGTGAACGCTACCATGCCATAATGAAAGGTTGCAACCTTATATGCAATGCACATTTATGACATTTAATATATCATATTAGGAGGACAACAAAGTAGGTTGCCTCCGAACAGTCATAAGATTGCACATTGACAAGTAAACAAGCGAGGCACGATAAGACAAATAATTTCACTTGAAAGGCATATGGAGTTATATGAACATTAAATGGGCAGCCATGTAACGCACGTAAATCAAGTCATATAACTCATTTCAAAGTTCACATAATCAAATAATAAGATTATTCAACATGCAACAACATCTACGTGGGTACGGGTGCAAGAAAGGCCTACTTGTCAACATGTAATCATCAAGATCGCATTTAGGACTACAATGGAAACTACGGGCAGCCTACTAAACATATAATTAAACACAATATTCATAGGATCAACACTTAGTGAATCTACCTAGTCATTAGGGTTTCCATTTCGTGCTTACCCGTGTGATTAAGCCCCAAGTTAACTAAAAATCAATCTCAAGCCATGCATCGATTAGTTCAATCATCCTCAAGTATTTAAAACAGTCCACACAACATCCCGATGCCATAATCCCAAGCATTTAATTCAACAAGAGAAGTTACAACAATTTTTCTAAGCACATCACTAAGTGAAACCCTCACTGCAATAGGCTATTTTCTCACAATCATTAAGACAAGCAAAAAATCTCAAATTCCAGTGAATAAGATGTCAAATTAAATCTTAAGAAGTGAAATAAATTCATAAACAAACCTTGCATCATTTGGAGTTCGGGATCAATAGTTATAGCCAAAACAGTGAGATTGCACAAAATTGTCTAGATTTGCACACATTTCAATACTTGTCATTTGTGAGGTCCTTAGGGTCAGATTTAGCCTTAGTCCATTTCTGACAAAAAGGTCCAGAACTGGAAAATATAGCAGCACACCAAATTTCATGAATTTTGGATATTATTTACCAAGTCAAAACTGATTCGTTCCACAAAGTTAGTGAATCTGCGAAAACCTGCTTCATTTTTCCAGATTTTCCAGATTTGGACACATTTTAATGATTTGCCATTTTGAGGATCTCATAGTCACAATTAGCTTTGGCCTATTTCTGGGAAAAATGTTCAGAACTGGCAAAGCTAGTCACCTACCAATTTTTACTCATTTTCAATATCATTGGCCTAGCCAAAAGCATCTCGTACCAACAAGACAGAAAGCTGTCACAAACCCGATTTCATCTATCATCACCTTCTAGCCCAAAATCTTGCCATGCAAGGCTATAAAAGCTTATAAACACACATATATCTCAAGTACAGAAGCAAAGCTAAACATTTAAGAGCATGCATGTGGTTTTTTGAAAGATTTCAAGAAGTTTTAGCCCTCACCTTAGTAAAACAACAAGAAGATACACAAGACTCTTGGTGAAGCACAAAGTTAATCTTCTTCCTTGCTTAGCCGAGACACCAACTCAATTTTCTCTATTTTTCCTAGCCTAGTGACCAAGTTCTTAGTAGGTGCATGTGGTTAGAAGAATAAGAAAAGAAATGGAAGCTAGCAAACTCACCTAGGCCGAAATGGTTGTTCAAAGAGCTTGCATGTGTGATTCTTGCAACCTAGCTTGCTTGGTCGAGTTCCCTACCTTCTTGCTTGCCTTGATTAACCATGGAATGATGAAGATGAGCTATGGAGTGCATGAACTCAGCCAAAGCCAAGAGAGAGAGAGAAGAATGAAAGGGAGAGAGAGAAATGTGAGGAGATGAGAGAAATGAAAGAAAAATGAAAGCTTTGCAAAAGATGAAGCATGTGTCGGCCTTGGGCATACAAAAAATCAGATTTGTGTCTTCAAGAAGCATGGTTTTTGAATTATCTAGCATGGGCAAGGAGCCTATGTCGAGATTGATGGTTTTGCAAAAGGTTTTGAGCTAGTTTTTTTATGCATTTGTGTCATAGAATTGTCATAGAATGTTTGGAGAATAATTGAATTAAGCAAGCAAGCACAAAAGCCCAACAAGTGGTCGGCCAAGGCATGTAGAAATCTGATTTTTTTTGTCACCTTTTGGGTATTAATTAATTGTGTGTTGAAAGTGCAAAAAAATAAGGAATAAAGAATAAGGAATGTCTAGCTTTTTGTGAGATTTTGTCTTCTAGTGAGTTGAATTAGTAATTTAATATTAGTTAGTGGGATTTGTAGGATTAATTATTGATCTAGTGCTTCATATAAGATGCTTTCTTGATTAGCGTGAGGGCACGCTTTCCTAGGTCTAGGGCATGCACTACGAGATTGGGCACGAACTACGAGACAAATGCACATTTTTCTAAGTAAATGCACGCAATCCTAAATGAATGCACGTAATTCAATGCATGGCACACAAAACAAAACACAATTCTTAAACCTAGGTCAAGGCATGCAAATCTAGGTTAGGACACACGAAACGAGGTATCGCATGCAAATCGAGGTCGGGCCTCACACCCACCACACGAGTATATGGTAGGAGAAGGCAAAAAGAGGCCATGAAACATAATAGCCAAGGGGCTGACCGGCAAGAAATGAGACTGGTAAACTTCTTTACAAACGGTACCTCGAACTTATTCATAGCTAGAGTAGAATTCACTAGATTCGAAAGATCGATAAAAAAAGGAAGCATATGACCCTAAACAAGAAGTACAATGGACACCGATCAGTGGCTGACTTCAAGTCACAGGAGTTACATGTCTGCCTGCTTGTGAACTGGTCAAGAGGCTTTGTTTTGTCTGCCAAAAGGTGCCATCAGTAGGCAACCTTCGTAAGACAGCACAAAGCCACTCGTGAACAGGTCTAAGAAGATGCTGATTCACATAGTTCCCTATGGCAATTACACGTTGTTTTCCCGCCACTTCTAGTGAGCAACCCAAACGTCCTGTGATGATCCGTTCATAGCCAATGCCATGGGGAAGTACTGGGCCTACATAGGCCTAGTACCAACCAACGACCAACCTGAGAATAGCTTATTAGCTGGGTTTAAGGCATATCATGTATAGTGGGGCCAGATGGTCCCTTGTGACTACTATTGGCTGTATGCATGGACAAACTTCACCAAGAAAGTGAAGGCACCCATTTCATACGGGTAAACAGTGAAGCAAGACTTAGCTTTCACTAAGACAGGATTGATGCCATCCTTGATCAATTTCTTTGTCAATTGGGCACAGCATTTGTTCCAAGTTGGTTCCCACGTTATCCCTTGATAAATGGGAATACCATCTATCCAGGGGGTATACCGTGATATCTATCAAAGAAGGTAGCTTTTCAACTATCCGATTGACCATCACATCAGCTCGGTCCGCATCACGGACTGGTGAGGTCATTGGCTCAAATAAAGACTTATCAACCTGCTTCACTACCAAGATAATTCTTGGTAGAGAGAAGAAAGACAGCTAGCACTTGACCAATAGATTTGCAGTCTCATCTTTCTGGTACATCTTTTGACGGATGAACGGAGGGATGATGCGAGGATAACCCTTTAAGGTTAGAGAGACAGGAACAGCCAGAAGCTCAGGAAGGCGTTTATTTCCTCCATATGCTAATTGTAAAGAGCTAGCACATTGCTTTAGATAAAGTGCAACATGCAAAGCACCAGACTTTTGCATAAGCTGTTAGACTTTCTTCGCATACAAATAGACGACTATGCATGACTCATTGGTAAGACCATCAGCAGCCACTAATAAGATTCGTTTTAAGAATCCCATTAGGATCGGAAAGTCTTTGAACAACTGCCATCTCAGCGGCGACACACGAATTAGGGAAGGAAAGAGCTTTGTAAAGCGATTCATATCGATTACTTAACGCCCTCTTCCCTACTAGTACCTTTGTCCCATTAAGGTTAGATGGGGGAATGCCCAGCAAGGATAAAGATCAAAATAGAATATAATTAAGATCTACAAAGCCAGTAGGTGCAAATCTATTATTAATCTTTAGATTTACGTTTGTGACCAGCTTGTTATCCCGTGATTTCCTCACTAGACAAAGAGTCGATCCTCCACTAATTCTGGTATGTCGACATGGCGATCTCCCCTATATGGGATCCCTCGTTATGGGGAACCTTATAGGTAGGGGAGGGCACTTTGATATGGCCTAATGAGTGGATTGTCACTGAATTCTATCAAAATCCAATGAGCAACCCACCGAGGTTACAACAATCATGTTAGACTAAGAAGAGCCTTGGGATCCAGTCCCTTGGACAGACCGATGCTGCACCTCATTAGACAGCAGCAAAACATACAACTCCATGTTAATCAAAGTTGGTACACTCCACAACTTAAAAAGAAGGGCTAGCAAGCTTACGAGGGTTGGTAGTGGCACGTAAGGCACACCCTTATGTAAATGGCCTCCTGTCTTTGCTTGTGTTATGTAGTATGACGTCCACATCGTCTTTGATTCTTGTTCCTTAACTCGTCACTTCGCGTAGCCCACGGAGCGGTTTGTAGGTTAGCTCGTTAATAAAGCAAGGAAATCCTACTGGCGGTAGCGGTTGTACCTTTGACCTATGTGATGCCGCTTCTTTGATCATCGCATTCATTATTGATTCACATTATCTCCTCGGGCGGGAAGTCTCAAAGCTCTTTTTCCAGCATTGAGGAACTTGAGAATTTTGATTAAAGTAGTTATTCGATAGACGCAATTTTACAATTAACGGATGTGTCACCTTCTAAACCTACTTTTCTTGAGTCAATAGAGTACGACCTGGATTAACAAAACCCATCCTCATCTGAGTAGAGACTTCGAAGATATTTTCAAAGCAAGGGAGGAATTCATTTCTAGCTGCCTATTCAATAGCAATGATGTTTGATCACCGTCACGAGATTTTTTTGCAGCTACTATAGCTAATCAATCTCCTGTTTTCATTCTGTTTGATTCAAGACTAGAATCTTAATGTGATTTGAGAGCGGATCTAGGAATCCCTTGGTAGTGGTAGTTGGGTTGGTGAAATCTAATAATCGATTGGCTTTAGAAAGGCTTTCCCAACCGTCACATTGTAACTGAAAGTCTTGCTTACTTTTAGGCTTAGGGTAGTCCTCGAAAACCTTCTTCTTTTACTGGCTTGGGAAAGACCTGTAGGCTATGGATCCCACTAATGGAATGGGACTATAACCATACTTCCATGGTCTAGGTTCAAGGACAATAAAGATTGAGGCTTGGAGTATCTAAGGCTTCATGGACCTAATTTTTAGGGCTTTTAAGGACGGACTCGCGTCTGTCCCAGGGATTGACTGGTGACACTACGAACTGAATTGCCCTAATATATGTATTTCTCCACAGGACTGAATCCATAGAAACCTTGGCTTAATGTCATTACTGTAAGCGGCAAATGATTGGGATGCAGGATCTGTTGCAACGGTTTTACATGAATGTGAATCAAAAGATTGGCTTGAAAGGCTTTCCAACTAGCCATTGTACCTGAGATTAAGATAAGTCCTTCTTCTTCTTTGGGGTGGCTTAGGAATCGACTGGATCCGAGCAGACTCGTGGAGCTACAACTTGGATTATTGCAGAATAGGAGGAGCCATTAGTGAATGAACTTAAAGAACAGTAGATTTTGACCAGATTGTACACCTTTGTGTCTGGCTATGTATATGGATGTGTATAAAGACGGGACGAGACATCTCTCTCCTTTTTTGGGGGAAGAGATAGGGAAGAAGCTTTAGCAGTACCTCGCAAACTTTTTACTAGGGTAGTACTATACTGATTTGCGAGTGTTTGGATGCACGTGCTTTGTTCATATTCCTACGCAGTTAGGAGAAAAATTGTCCCCAAGGCCTTGTGTCTTTCTTGGATATGCTCATTCCGGATATAGATGCTATGACGTGAAATCCAAGAGACCCGATGTATCCTTGAATGCTCTCTTTAATGGAGTCGCCTCATATTTTCCTTAACCTAATTAATCAGCCCCGGGGGAGAATGATGATGGAGATGTATTGTGGCCTTCTCCTGTTTATCAACTCGAACCTTATTCTTCTGCAGTTGATGTTATGGATTAGCCTCACTCTTCAGGCCAGCACCTTTGCTCAGCATTTTCTGCCGATTGTCAGCCTGTTTAGCTGACCTCAGAGGATTCCAGTCACCTGGCACAACATGTTTATTCTCGACGGCGATTACAGTCTCTTTCCCAGGGTCAAGCTACTCTAGAAGATCAGTAGTCTAGCCCAGTTGCTTCCCTTCGCTCGCTTCCATATACATTACCATTTCATTTACCAATTTTCCGAGCAGATTCGATCACAGTCCCATAAGCAGTAGGGACCGCGAGAGAAAGCTTATTCCGTGTTCGAGATCAAGATGGTCCCCCATTTCTTCTTCTTTACGACTAACAGCCTACCAGGTGCAATAGATTCAATTGATGGCGGCACAAAAGCAATAGAAAAGCACTCCTAAATTTACCCAGTCCTTCTTACTTCTTGTTCATCAAGATAGGCTAGATAGCGGTATATCTCCATTTCTTCCTTCTTCCATTCGCTGCTTGAGAAGAAGCTATGGGACTTGAAGGAGTGCACTGGAGTTTTCGGAGCTTGGCTTTTCCGCTGTAGCTTGTTGTTCTTCCATTAGTATTTGCAGCCTCCTTTCGAGGCCCCTGCTCTGGGATAAAACTTCCTAGGCATCTTCCTCAGTCTTATTAACCGATTCACTTTCACTCACCGTCTCCTTACCACGCTAGCTTTGAATAGCCAGACATTTACCTTGGAATGGTAGACTGAAGACCAAACCTTCATTACATTACAAAGGGAAAAATGGCCCCCCTTTTTGCTTTCGCTTAGCCTTATCTTATAAGCCTTGCTAGGATAATTCATAAAACCTTGCCTATCATTGTGAGGAAAAGGCTTTCCTCTAACTAAGTTAGACTGCCTCTTACGAGCAGGTAACCTACCTTCTAAACCATGCTCCACTAGACTTTCTTCTGAGCCACCTTTGAAAGAGTGAAAATCTACTAAGGAAGAACGAGTGGAATGTAAGGAGAAAGCGATCTCATTCAATCATTTTTGGGGTTGGACGTTCATCATTTCTTACACCACTACCAACAGAGAAGATAAAGGCTATTCCTATCAAAGGCCGTATTCCGCAAAAACCATTTACTATGCAAACAAGGACTTGATTAGCTCCTATTAGACGTTAATGTCCGAGTTCGTAACTCCTTGATGACTTTCTTACCTTAATTAACAGATAGCTATAGTAATAAGGCTTCTTCAAGGAAAAGAGAAGAGGCAAATTCAATCCCAACAGTTCCGATCTTTGGTATGTTAAGTGGAAGAGGGGGCAAGGCTTTAATGCCCATTCCCTAGCCAACTATCTTTCCTTCTAAGACTGATAAGATTGTTCCCACTGAGGCAATGCAATTATTAATGTCCGATCAATAGCAATAGTACTGTGGCACTTCTTCTGACTTTCTTGTTGAGAATAAAACTTCTGAAAGATTTGATATAGATGTCAGTTGCTTGCTCTAGAAGAAGCTGCTATTGAATCAATCAGTTGTGAACGAATCAGATGTTGCAAGAAAAGAAGAAGGACTTTGGTTCTTTCTTTTGTAGATTCCGCCCATTGCAAGAGGTTAGGCTTTCTTAGAAAGAATACAGGATTAGAGTCTAATATAATATGTCCATTTTGAAAGAAGGAACTGCACATGAATAGGCTCTTCCTTTCGCCTTCAAGGAGGAAGCGAGGATGGCACGTATGAGTAGCTGTCACAAATCGAAGGGGAAAGAAAGAGTTAATGTACGAGGATGGGGGAAAGAATATGGCTCAGCTATTAGCCGATCTTTTTCTTTTATTTGCTGATTCCACTCAATGAAATTTTCCATGTTGCACTAAGTTACTTACGGATGTATGCATGCAGTCCGGGAACAATTTGGGATGAACACCATCCAAATAAGTAAGGTCAATAGTTCAGCATTTAGGCCGTAACATTTAGCAACAAAAAAATCTTTCACCCAACAAGTGCTCTCCGAACCAAGCTAGATAGTTTCCTATCACTAGGCTCACCAACCAATTTGGACTTTGATTCTTATTATTCCTACCAGATATCAAAACAAACCATAAGGATTATTTTTAACCATGAGTTTCCCTATGACATAAGCGCTCTTGGGTGGGGTGGGCCATCATCCACCATGTCTTTGAGTGCCTGTCGTACCACGCGGTTGGTGCACTAGGCTGATCGAGACTTGACTTTTTGGATCTGGAACCTGCGCCTGGCCTGGTCTGCCAGCACTTAGTGGCTCTACGTCCGGTCGTGCATGGGAGCAGCTCAAACAAAGAAGAGTCTGGTCCGGTTTGAATTCAGGAACGGCCCACCCGTCCGCTGCTAGGTCTGGGAATGGCGCCAAGCGAGGGCGCTGCCATGCCCCTTAATGAATTGAATGGTCCTTCGACCTTCATTTGATTTTGACAGCCATCATAGATCTCATGAGACACGCCCACTAAACCTATGAAAAAAGCCCTGCCTTTTTCTTTAGCTACTAGGAAAGTAAGCAACTTCTATTAGCGCTGGACCTTGAGTCGAATTGATCGTGTCATGTGCAATGTCGATCAATGATGGTTCATTAATGTCCATTGATTTAGACTCTTTCCCCCTTCTCAACTACGAAAAAGATCGGGAGGGGCCCGAACCAAACCAAGAACGAAAATGGAAGCCCTTCGATTCACTCCCCATTCTCTCTTAAATAAATAAAGCTCACCCTCGAGCTCTGGGCCGATCGGTTGGGTCTTACCCTGTTGTTCTATCCCCGCCACGAGAAAGACGCACAGAAGAGGTATGCCCAATGCGCGAAGGATTCGTTGAGAGTTTATCTCGGTAGGGAACAGTATGATCTTTTCCCCTATTGTATTGAATCAATAAAAAAAGAGGTCAGTGCTGCGGCCCCTTATTGTTTGATCCAATATTGATCGAAGATGAGCCACGGCTTCCATAGGTCCTTGGTTTGACCTCCCGTAGTAGTGCTTGCTTTTAAGAAAGTCTAGCGGGGCCAATTTCTCGTACTTGCTCAGTGTGCCCCTCTTTATTCAAGTGCCCCGCCCAGTTCACTGGGCTGTTGGCTTACAAGCACTTGCCCGCTGCTCATGACGCCCGCTTGGCGAGTGGATCGCTCGTTATCTTGACTTTTCCCTCTGCCGGAGCCCTTCCATTGTTGACGCCATAAGCTATGGTAGCTTTAGCTCTCACAGGGGCCCGCCCTACGAGGCCAGAGTGGGCTCAGCGGTCAGCCTCCATTCGAATTATGTTAGGGGTTCTTTCGCTTTTGCCAAATCTAGAGAGATACTACAAGTCCTCTGTCCCAGATTCCATTGTCGCTGCCATCTGGTTCACCGGTACTACCAAAAAGTCTCATTCTTACGTTACTCTTACTGATGGTTTAATTATCTTGGACCACGAATACCCCAATCGTGCTTCTGGTTCCATTCCTATCATCATATTGATGATAAATCTCCTCGTGCTCTGCCTTAAGAACTTGGAGTCCGTATCATGGTGAAGATAAGGTAGGACTGTGATTCTTGCTCAAAAAATAGACCGAACGCGTTCGAGTTATTGGCTCGTCCGACCCGGTAGCATTCATGAGTCGCTCGTTTAACTGTCCCTCGGAGACAGGGTCGAGAAGTACCATGCATGGTTGCCCCCCATCCTTTCCCCAGCGCGAGCCTTATTTTATTAGTTTAGTAAAGTCAAGCTTTGGCTCCCTGGATAAAAAAAAGGGGGAACATCTGGAACGGGCTATGCCACCCAAACCAACTGAGGGAAGTCGCATCTGTCCCATCGCAAGCTCCTACAATGTCATGATCCCATTGGTTTACCCTTTTTTTCTTTGGTAGTTTAACAGACGGTCGCCCCTCCAACAAGAAAAGGTATAAATATGGAAACTTCTCTGCCGTTTGGATTGGAGAATTTGTGGAGGAAATTGGGTTTTAAATTCCCAAAAACCGCACGATTATATAACCAAAAAGAATAGGTCGTGCCTAAAATCATCCCAAGCACTGCTAATGTGGCTACTAAGCTATTTCTTTGGAAAGCTCCTACTAAGATGATAGATTCCTCGATAAAGCTGCTAGTACCAGGTGAACTCATATTGGCCAAAGTGGAAGAGAAGAAAATGGTAGGAAAATTCGGTATGGTGCTCATTGAACCTCCGTAATATCTAACAAGTCGAGTCTTCTATCGGTTAAATAGAACATCAACACATAGAAAAATGGCTAAAGAAACCAGTCCATGACTTGACATTGGTAAAATGCTACCTCCAATTCCCTGTATGTTCGATAGAGCCAAAGATTCCCTCCCCACTAATCGGAGTACACCGATTACCCCCCGAACTATACAAGATAGTTACCACCTATCATATGGCTTTCTAACTTAACTTCTTTTTCTGGTCGTTCCACTCTGTTGATCGATGGTAGTATAAGAGATCTGTAACCACCGAAATTATTTACATAATAATGGTTCCTGCTTCCTACCCATAGGTAACATGTATCTCCCCGGGTCATACTTGAGTATCACATCGTAGACTCCCGCCCCAACTCTATCTTCCTTATTAGTGAACGGGAACATAGTGCATAGGTGCTCTTCGATGCAGTGGGGACGAGATGAGGTAACATACTATGATCACGTACAAAAGTGCTGCCCTTCGTCTCGCCAATATGGAACCTCTCAACAGCTCCCGTTCTTGTATGGGGTCCTATCGGGATAGGTAGGCCCAAGCTTTTCCCCTCCCCCTCCTTCCATAAGACCCTCTTTCCCCCTTGGGAAAGATAAAGAAGAGAAGAAAGGATTCCTTTTTTTCTTTCATGTGAACGGGGTTGGTGGGCTTGTATTGAAAGGTTTTTCGTGCTATACACCACGTTGAGAAAGACCAATCTCCTTTGTACCTAAGTCTTTTTTTACCTCGAAAGGGAGGTCCTCCTTATGATGCTACGGATGGCTATCCGAAGTGCAAGGGGTAAACTCAGACTCGGATAGGATAGGATTGTGCGTGCCGGGCCCTTTGGGTGTCATGTTTTGGCCGAGTTTACCGTACCTCCGGCCCTTAGGCCGTAATATTTTGTTATGTTCTACCGTTGTTATGCCAGAAATCAAAGGTTTCACATGAGCTCTGTTATGCGGCGTGGTGGCAGGACCGCTAGGGGAGTGGCTCCGGGTATAGATAGGGTTAAATCTACAGGGGTCATGCAAATACATAGGCCCCTTCCCTTATCTTTTGGTGGTTTAGAAGGCGCTTTTGGATCTACGGTCCCTCGGAGCAAAGGGTTAGGTGTAATACCCCGATCCCTCTCGAGACTGGGAGTTCTATCAATCGATCTAATCACAACCCAAATCCAAACTCGGGCATAATTTTCAAGGAAAACGGACGGAGTCTCCCCTGTTTCTAGGCAAAAAGCAAACCTGCGACAGCATAAAAGTGGACCAATACCATGTCCAAACATTCAACCACCTCAAGGCTATCCGAGCCTCGGTTCTCAACAAGCAATCACAAGTAATTATACATACATTTCCAATTTAAAAGCTAACCTATCTCTTTTCATCTTTGATGTTGACAATACATCCCTCTCAAGAAAGCATTAACACAACCATTCAAAGCTATACCACACTCTGAAGGCTATGGTTCACTCATACGAGCAATGTACCATTTCACGAGCAATACATCAATCTCGAGCTTGATGTTGACAACGATGACAATAAGCGCGCAACCACCTTATAACTTCAGTTTGGAATACCCCGGAAGTATCCATCAATTCTACGACCCAAATCTCCCTGGGAGGCAACCCAAGCGAGAAAAGGGAATAGGACATAGAGCTAGAGCAACCAACACTGGCAACCCAAGGCTACCCAGAGAGGCCCATCACTCAGGCGCCTGACACTATGCAATGCAAGACACGATTACAAGGGGATAAACGAGCGATAGCACAACAATATAGATTAGAGGTGATAAACAAGATAACAAGCATTTACAATCAAATAAGTAAGAAGAACAACACCAACAAACATTATCAAGCAATAACAGGTATTCTATAGGCATTATAAGCATTCTATAGGCAATGTAAGCATTCTATAGGCAATATAAGTATTCTATAGGCAATATACTATGAAAACACACAAAATCACAAAAATGACCCCAACTTTCAAAACACTACTACTTTCAAACGAGCCACGAGTTTTGGAAACCGACTTCACCAATCCTCCTAGGTCACCATAAGGCACATCTAAAGATCCTGGAACCCTACTTAACCTTAGAATTCACGCAAAGCCCCGATTTCCCCCTTTGCTCGTTTGAACTACCGCTACCTCAACCAATCACCCAACCAATGTCACAACTGCACCAAAAGTGCCTCCAAGACGTACCTCGACAATGTCTTCACGCAAATCGAGAAAATTCCAAACTTGACTGAAACGACCCCAACTTTCACTAAGCCTTTTTCTCCGTTTTTTCCATTACACAATCTAATTAAACCATACATTTAGGCATTCGAGCATATCTAGCACCTTCCTACATCAACATAACGTGTAACATAGCAACTTCATCGAAATGGGGGTTTACTATTCACAATTTTCTATTCATTAAAAAATTTATATTTCAATTTCGATATTCAACCGCAGAAAATATTAAAAAGCTTTAAATACATGTTCTACGATTGCTAGGGAACATTCTTTAAGCCTCAAAATGATTAAAATAATAATATACGGATAAAACACAAAAATTAAAGTTAACACATAAAACTTTCAAATGCGCAAATAAACATGAAACCCTCACCTTAGACGCTCCTAGACGCTAGGGAAACCATGCTGGATGCCTCAGAAACCACCCCGTGCAAGCTCACGCGAAGATTTGATGTTTTGGCTTGAAAATCTTTTTTTTTTCTCCTTGTATATTTTCGGCCCTTTCCATTTTTGTTTCAGCTTTTTTTTTTTTTTAAATTTTGTGCTATTCTATGCTTTAAATAAGATGGCAACAAGTCAAATGGTCAAACCTTAGTCAAAGCTAACCTAAGTTGGTCAAATAAGCTTAATTTTTGGCATTTTAAGGCTAAAACATCTAACATAAATCCAATTCCAGTTAATAACAACTAAAATACTAAAATTAAAACACTAAACACTAGTTTTCACTATTTGCTGAGGACTAGAAATCATTTCCTAACTATCGCTCTCGAAATGCTATGCACTTTGCGACAATAAAAGAATAACAATTAAATCTCAAGGAATTTAAGAAAATATAATTTTCGGAAAGTAACATAGTTCAAAATTTACTCCAGCTCGGAGCTACTTCTCATTTAATTGAAAACCGAACATTAAAATGCAAGAAAATTAAAACCGATTAACAAAATATGAAAATAAAGCTACAAATAAATGTTTAACTAGAAATAAACACATAATTCAATGCTAACATTTATGATAACACTTAATTAAATGCAATTTAATGTCCTTAAATACATGCCGGGTTCGGGTTATCACATCCTTCCCCCCTTAAAACAATTGCGTCCTCGCAATTCTTCTTCCAATAGAACTCTGCATCATTTGAAATCCAACTCTGACCACTCTTGATTGGTTGCTGAGCAAGACATTGAATAAGAACATCGAAGAATACCTTACTAAGAAATCCCCAATAGTACTGACTGAAAACTCCAAAGCAATAAGGCCAAATAAAGGCTTAATTGAAAATACCATCTTGAAATCCAAATAAGAATTCCGCTGGTCAAGAATATCATAAAAGAATTCCCCGCTAAAAGTGCCGAGAAGATGCCAATAAACAATCTGAAGCAGAGTCTAAACAAAAATCCCAAGTACTGCTCAGGAAGACTCCAGACAAGAAATTCAGTCAATCATATTACAGAGGTTTCAAGGAAGTCTTTCAAAATATATAGCTCAAGAAGCATCTGAATAGGGAATCCACAATGTACGTCAACATATATATAATTATCAAAAGTCCATGAATGAACACCAAGCTGAATAGCCAAGTAGATTTCCCCAAAATAATACTGCTACCGCATATTGGGTAAAATACCAGAGGAAATGCCGTGCAGGTGCACCATATACTATTGAGGAATTCCAATCACGATTGCCAATAAAATATCAAGAAAGACTAGAGAAAAGATATTGTAGACAATATTATGCAGCAAGTCCAATAAGAGCTCCGATTGCCAAATCCACTGAGAAATGCCCACAAGGAATACCAAAGTAGTACGCCTCACACAAAACTGATCATTGTAAGCAGACTCAAATCAAAGTTCCCCATAAGAATGCAGAAAGAACACCATAGGTTGATTAAAATCCCAACCAAGTCTCCCACAAAATGCCAATATAAAAATACCCGATGAATGCCCAATCAAGAAGACATTTAAGAAAATGCTCCAAAGAATAATCATGTAGAACTCCAAAGGAAGTCATTTACACAAAGCATAGAAGATAACCTTCAAGGAACCCCAATAAACAAACTCCAGCTATAAATTTCAACTCCCAAATAAAGGCCTAGTTGAGCACTGCTCGTTTCCGTCAATCCAAATAACTTGGGCTTGCTACTAACCACTTCTCTTCAGGGGAGGAAGAAGACTTACTTACGATTTCCACGGAACATGTATGAATGCCAGGATATCACATTTATACACATGCCTTAAACTATTATGCAAGCAAGTTTGTAAAACAGTTTATTCATCAAAGTCACTCAAGCACGACAATCAAGTCAGCACAACATAATCAATTCAAATCACGGCATAACCAATTCAAGACATTTCAATACACACATTACAAGCAATACTCAAGCAAATAACAATTCACGAGGTCGATTCGATTCACGATGCCAATTCGATAGGTCAATTCAATGCACAACTAGACACTTCACTTTACTTGAGAAACATTTAACACATAACACATAACACATATCACATAACTATATCATATAGGTGCATACATTCAAGTCAAGACACACAATCTCATATACAAGCATACACTTTCAAGACACACTTAACAAGCACACATTCAAGGATCACTACCCACCAGACCGAGGACCCTGTCCCGGCTTATGAGCTAAACAAGCTCTGATACTACCTGTAACACCCCGATCCCTCTCGAGACCGAGAGTTCTATCAATCGATCTGATCATAACCCAAATCCAAACCCGGGCATAATTTTCAAGGAAAACAGACGGAGTCTCCCCTGTTTCTAGGCAAAAAGCAAACCTGCGACATCATAAAAGTGGACCAATACCATGTCCAAACATTCAACCACCTCAAGACCATCAGAGCCTCGGTTCTTAACAACCAATCACAAGCAATTATACATACATTTCCAATTTAAAAGCTAACCTATCTCTTTTCATCTTTAACAAGAACATTCATGCTAGGAAGTTAAACTACACTAACCCATTATATAAATTAGACTATCATACCATTCTAACTCTTTTCCTTTGGCATTACAACATAATTGAAGTTAAGCTACATTAACTAAATACATAAACTAACTTATCAAACCACCTCAATAATCTAATGAAACTTAAATTACATCCCTTTTGACATTAAATACATACAATACATAAAAGCATACATCTTTACAACTTCGACAACTCAAGTCACATAGGCACGCAAGACAACTCTTCGAGCACGAACTTTCATGAAATCCCAAACTTTCCATCTAACATGGCATTTCCTGAAATATGGTGGTGAGGAGTGAGTATAGACAACACGTATACTCAGTGAGGGCGAGACAGATATCGAATTGGAGAGAAAGAAAGTCGTGCAATGCAAATAAGGCACTTAAGCAATAAAGTCAATAAGAAAGCATTCAATACAAATGACAATATAATAAACAATCAAGAAAGCATTAACACAACCATTCAAAGCTATACCACACTCTGAAAGCTATGGTTCACTCATACGAGCAATGTACCATTTCACGAGTGATAAATCAATCTCGAGCTTGATGTTGACAACGATGACAATAAGCGCGCAACCACCTTATAACTTCAGTTTGGAATACCCCGAAAGTATTCATCAATTCTACGACCCAAATCTCCCTGGGAGGCAACCCAAGTGAGAAAAGGGAATAGGACACGAAGCTAAAGCAACCAACACTGGCAACCCGAGGCTACCCAGAGAGGCCCATCACTCACGCGCCTGATACTATGCAATGCAAGACACGATACAAGGCGATAAACGAGCGATAGTACAACAATACAGATTAGAGGTGATAAACAAGATAACAAGCATTTACAATCAAATAAGTAACAAGAACAACACCAACAAACATTATCAAGCAATAACAGGTATTCTATAGGCATTATAAGAATTCTATAGGCAATATAAGAATTCTATAGGCAATATAATATGAAAACACACTAAATCACAAAAATGACCCCAACTTTCAAAACACTACTACTTTCAAACGAGCCACGAGTTTTGAAAACCGACTTCACTAATCCTCCTAGGTCACCATAAGGCACATCTAAAGACCTCGGAACCCTACTTAACCTTAGAATTCACGCAAAGCCCTGATTTCTCCCTTTGCGCGTTTGAACTACCGCTACCTCAACCAATCACCCAACCAATGTCACAACTGCACCAAAAGTGCTTCCATGACGTACCTCGACAATGCCTTCACGCAAATCGAGAACATTCCAAACTTGACCGAAACGACCCCAACTTTCACTAAGTCTTTTTTTCCATTTTTTCCATTACACAGTCTAATTAAACCATACATTTAGGCATTCTAGCATATCTAGCACATTCCTACATCAACAGAACATGTAACGGAGCAACTTCATCGAAACGGGGGTTTACTATTCATAATTTACTATTCATTAAACAATTTATATTTCAAATTCGATATTCAACCGCAGAAAATGTTAAAAAGCTTTAAATACATGTTCTACGATTGCTAGGGAACATTCTTTGAGCCTCAAAACGATTAAAATAACAATATACGGATAAAACCCAAAAATTAAAGTTAACACATAAAACTTTCAAATGCGCAAATAAACATGAAACCCTCACCTTAGATGCTCCTAGATGCTAGGGAAACCACGCTGGATGCCTCAGAAACCACCCCGTGCAAGCTCAGGCGAAGATTTAATGTTTTGGCTTGAAAATCTTTTTTTTTTCTCCTTGTATATTTTTGGCCCTTTCCATTTCTGTTTCAACTTTCTTTTTTTTTTGGTGCTATTCTATGCTTTAAATAAGATGGCAACAAGTCAAATGGTCAAACCTTAGTCAAAGCTAACCTAAGTTGGTCAAATAAGCTTAATTTTTGGCATTTTAAGGCTAAAACATCTAACATTAATCCAATTCCAGTTAATAACAACTAAAATACTAAAATTAAAACACTAAACACTAGTTTTTACTATTTGCTGAGGACTAGAAATCATTTCCTAACTATCACTCTCGAAATGCTATGCACTTTGCGACAATAAAAGAATAACAATTAAATCTCAAGGAATTTAAGAAAATATAATTTTTGGAAAGTAACATAGTTCGAAATTTACTCCGGCTCGGAGCTACATCTCATTTAATTGAAAACCGAACATTAAAATGCAAGAAAATTAAAATCGATTATCAAAATATGAAAATAAAGCTACAAATAAATGTTTAACTAGAAATAAACACATAATTCAATGCTAACATTTATGATAACACTTAATTAAATGCAATTTAATGTCCTTAAATGCATGCCGGGTTCGGGTTATCACATTAGGCATGTAATATTGGCCCTCTGACTTCCAGCTATATTGTGACGCCCGAGAATTTCACCATAAATTTATTTAGAACTGTTGCATGTCTATGTGCGCATTTCTACATGCATCATCTTTCTTGCTTAATTGTTTTTATTAGGGGTTACTATTCATAATATTTTTGACTACTTCAAAAGCTTGATTTTAAATTTTTCCTAGGTCATATGACATTTAAAAGGAACCAAGAAATTTTCGTTTTGAACTTTCGAGGTTAGGAGTGTGCGTTTGGAAAATGTTTTCCGTGACTTTGAATAGTGTTACGTTAGAATAGTGCTATTATTAAATTAAAAAGCATTTGAAATTGCAATTAGCTTTAATTGATCAAGTTTTGAGATTTATTAGCTTAAGTTATTCATTATATACAATATATAAAATAACTAACTCATGAAATTAAAAGACACACACACATTAGTCATAAAAACAATTGCAAAAATTCCCTCTATGTCCTCCTTGTTGGCCGACCAGCTTTAGGAGAGAAAGGAGAGAAATTTCTTCAACATCCATGCATCTTGAGCTTCTAGATTGATCTTGGGAGGGGCTTTGAGCAACCTAGGGTCTTCAACAAACTTCTCCATCTTCAAATATTGTGAGGGAGTCTTATTTGTTTGAGTTTAAAGTTTGTATGCATATGTTCAATTTTATTGAATTGTCAATTATAGCTATATATCTTGTTATGAATGCTTCCTATGAGTTATTTAAAGTCTCTAGAGCTAACTTTTGTGGTGTGATAACAAATTTAACGGTTGAATGTTGAGATTGATCAAAGAGGTAATGAATAGTGCCTAAAACTAGGGTTTTGAGAAAAAATTGATAATTGGCTTGAATTGATGCCTCAATTAGGTGCTCTAGACCCTAGGGAAGGTAATTGAAAAGCCACGTTAGGTTGAATCACCCGAATTCGAACTTTAGTGCATAAATAGCTTACTTGAAAAAGCGGGTTTTGCACCTTAGACAATCCGGGCAAATTTGGGCATCGATTTGGGTATCCTTGAGTTAAGGAAGCACCTTTGGTGCTTTCGTTTCGCGAAATTGGGGTTCGGTTAGTATGGCTATAGTTCAAACCCGTTCGGGGCCTTCCCGAACTTTTGCTTCAAAAATGAGTTTTAGTGACTTTAAAGGGTACCTTTAAGCTTAATTAGGAATATAGAAAGACTAGGGTAGGATTGAGAATCTCGAACTATGCTTAGGAGAAAGAAAGCTCGGTTAAAGAAAGGGAAAAAGTAGTTTTTAGCCTTTTTAGTTGCAATTGGAACTTGTTGTATGTTAGTAATGCTTTGTACTAAATATTTAGGATCCATTTGAGTTATTTGAGTAGATTATTGGATTTAATTGTGTTGATTGTTTCTTTTGGCATCTATTAGTTAATATCTTGCATATATGAACTTTTATCGTGCATATATGTGAGTGCGGCCTACTTTGTCATCCCTCTTACGTGTTATGTGATATTATTGATTGCTTGTAACTTGTATTGGGTTGCGCAACCTTTATTGGACATGGTAGCGTCGAGAAACACGGGCGGCATCGGGCTTGCCGTGCTCCCTCGACTACCATGGTGCCTATTCCCTTCACGCTGAGGCATACTCCACTACCCCAGAGGCGTGGTTCACCTGCTGGGCATGGACCTACCTCGGGAGAAAGGGTCGTAGGATCGGGATACATCCGGAGTATCCCAATTGTGGTGTTTGGGGTTTGCCGGCATATTCGTGATACTCGTGGATCGTGGCTCGTGGATGAAGTCTTGGAAGTAGAACTGTATCCTTTTTAAAGTGATTGATAGTTTGATTTATTGTCTTGATAGTTTATGTGGCTTGTATATGTGTACTTGTGTTGCATATCATATTGCACGTTGGCATGCTGCATCACCTCCCTCGCTGGGCAACATTGTTGCTCATTCATCATTTAATATGTTTCAGGTGAAGTTGAGGTGAATCCTCACCTGATAGAAGAAGAGGAAGTTCACGTAGATCAGAATCCGTGACTTTGTGTGCTGAGGTGGATTTTATGTGCTTCTTGTGTGGAGTTCTTGTTAATATTGTATTTTGAGACCTTGGGGTCTTGTGTATATGTCTAATAGTTGTGGACTAGAATGTTAAAGAAAGTTGTTGGATTGTAATAATGAATTCTAGACTTTAATTTCTCTTGCATGCTTGGAGTGTTTGTTGATCTTCATATGGAACTTAGAATTTTATTGTATTTAACTACTTATGGCTAAACTAACTTATCTCGCATGCTTGTGTGCTTAAGTAGAATGTTGTTGCTCCAAGGCTCGGATGGCCTTGTGATTGTGTTTTAGCTTTGGAGACATTAGTAGACAAGTTGTTATTATAGTTCAAAAGTCTTGAGTGGCTATTTGCAGGTAACATTTTTGTCCTATAAACAGGGGAGACTCCGTCCGTTTTTCCCTAAATTTCGTGCCCGGGGTTTGGATTTGGGTGAGAATAGCATGATAAATAGGAGTCCCGGTCTCGTGAGGGATCGAGGCGTTACAGAAGTGGTATCAGAGCTTAGATAGTTAGCTAGGCGCAAGCCGGGATAGGGTCTTCGGCTTGTGGGGTAGTGGCCTTAGTGTCAATGTGTTAGAAAGTGTATGTGCATGTCTTATGTGATAAGAGAGTTAATGTGATCAATGTACTTATGTGAACAACATGTTTTATTTGTTGAGTGAACTAGTTGTGGTTTATGTGCTTGTGTGATAAGTGAAATGGATGTGGTTAACGTGCTTGATGTGTTTATATGTCCAATGTGTTTATGTGATTAATGCGAGCTATGTGATTAACGTGCCTTGTGTGAATTATGTGCTTTGTGTACTTGAGTACTCGATATGCTTTATATGACTAATGTGAATATGTGATTAACTTGTTTTATGTGAAGTTGTTGTTTAAATGACTTAGTAGTTTATAATTTTTGTATGTGAAATTGTTGCTTATATGACTTTACTTGTTATAAATTGCTAACGTGATCAATGTGTTTTATGTGTTGAGCATGCTTACGTGAAACAATGTGTTTTATCTATGAGGGTAACTTGCTTGTATGTGTAAGAATTGCGAGGACGCAATTAGTTTAAGGGGGAGAGGGTGTGACGCACGAGAATTTCACCATAAATTTATTTAGAACTGTTGCATGTCTATGTGCGCATTTCTACATGCATCATCTTTATTGCTTAATTGTTTTTTTAGGGGTTACTATTCATAATATTTTTGACTGCTTCAAAAGCTTGATTTTAAATTTTTCCTAGGTCATATGACATTTAAAAGGAACCAAGAAATTTTCGTTTTGAACTTTCGAGCTTAGGAGTGTGCGTTTGGAAAATGTTTTCCGTGACTTTGAATAGTGTTACGTTAGAATAGTGCTATTATTAAATTAAAAAGCATTTGAAATTGCAATTAGCTTTAATTGATCAAGTTTTGAGATTTATTAGCTTAAGTTATTCATTATATACAATATATAAAATAACTAACTCATGAAATTAAAAGACACACACACATTAGTCATAAAAACAATTGCAAAAATTCCCTCTATGTCCTCCTTGTTGGCCGACCAGCTTTAGGAGAGAAAGGAGAGAAATTTCTTCAACATCCATGCATCTTGAGCTTCTAGATTGATCTTGGGAGGGGCTTTGAGCAACCTAGGGTCTTCAACAAACTTCTCCATCTTCAAATATTGTGAGGGAGTCTTATTTGTTTGAGTTTAAAGTTTGTATGCATATGTTCAATTTTATTGAATTGTCAATTATAGCTATATATCTTGTTATGAATGCTTCCTATGAGTTATTTAAAGTCTCTAGAGCTAACTTTTGTGGTGTGATAACAAATTTAACGGTTGAATGTTGAGATTGATCAAAGAGGTAATGAATAGTGCCTAAAACTAGGGTTTTGAGAAAAATTGATAATTGGCTTGAGTTGATGCCTCAATTAGGTGCTCTAGACCCTAGGGAAGGTAATTGAAAAGCCACGTTAGGTTGAATCACCCGAATTCGAACTTTAGTGCATAAATAGCTTACTTTAAAAAGGGGGTTTTGCACGTTAGACAATCCGGGCAAATTTGGGCATCGATTTGGGTATCCTTGAGTTAAGGAAGCACCTTTGGTGCTTTCGTTTCGCGAAATTGGGGTTCGGTTAGTATGGCTATAGTTCAAACCCGTTCGGGGCCTTCCCGAACTTTTGCTTCAAAAATGAGTTTTAGTGACTTTAAAGGGTACCTTTAAGCTTAATTAGGAATATAGAAAGACTAGGGTAGGATTGAGAATCTCGAACTATGCTTAGGAGAAAGAAAGCTCGGTTAAAGAAAGGGAAAAAGTAGTTTTTAGCCTTTTTAGTTGCAATTGGAACTTGTTGTGTGTTAGTAATGCTTTGTACTAAATATTTAGGATCCATTTGAGTTATTTGAGTAGATTATTGGATTTAATTGTGTTGATTGTTTCTTTTGGCATCTATTAGTTAATATCTTGCATATATGAACTTTTATCGTGCATATATGTGAGGGCGGCCTACTTTGTCGTCCCTCTTACGTGTTATGTGATATTATTGATTGCTTGTAACTTGTATTGGGTTGCGCAACCTTTATCGGACATGGTAGCGTCGAGAAACACGGGCGACATCGGGCTTGCCGTGCTCCCTCGACTACCATGGTGCCTATTCCCTTCTCGCTGAGGCATACTCCACTACCCCAGAGACGTGGTTTACCTGCTGGGCATGGACCTACCTCGGGAGAAAGAGTCGTAGGATTGGGATACATCCGGAGTATCCCAATTGTGGTGTTTGGGGTTTGCCGGCATATTCGTGATACTCGTGGATCGTGGCTCGTGGATGAAGTCTTGGAAGTGGAACCGTATCCTTTTTAAAATGATTGATAGTTTGATTTATTGTCTTGATAGTTTATGTGGCTTGTATATGTGTACTTGTGTTGCATATCATATTGCACGTTGGCATGCTGCATCACTTCCCTCGCTGGGCAACATTGTTGCTCATTCCTCTTTTAATATGTTTCAGGTGAAGTTGAGGTGAATCCTCACCTGATAGAAGAAGAGGAAGTTCACGTAGATCAGAATCCGTGACTTTGTGTGCTGAGGTGGATTTTATGTGCTTCTTGTGTGGAGTTCTTGTTAATATTGTATTTTGAGACCTTGGGGTCTTGTGTATATGTCTAATAGCTGTGGACTAGAATGTTAAAGAAAGTTGTTGGATTGTAATAATGAATTCTAGACTTTAATTTCTCTTGCATGCTTGGAGTGTTTGTTGATCTTCATATGGAACTTAGAATTTTATTGTATTTAACTACTTATGGCTAAACTAACTTATCTCGCATGCTTGTGTGCTTAAGTAGAATGTTGTTGCTCCAAGGCTCGGATGGCCTTGTGATTGTGTTTTAGCTTTGGAGACATTAGTAGACAAGTTGTTATTATAGTTCAAAAGTCTTGAGTGGCTATTTGCAGGTAACAGTTTTGTCCTATAAACAGGGGAGACTCCGTCCGTTTTCCCCTAAATTTCATGCCCGGGGTTTGGATTTGGGTGAGAATAGCATGATAAATAGGAGTCCCGGTCTCGTGAGGGATCGGGGCGTTACATATATGCTGTGTGGCTCCCGTGAAACGAATGAAGGGAAGCTCGAAGAGCTTACTCTTACTCTCAGCCTCTTTGATTGGTAGGCGGGCGGGCTAAGCCCCTTACTTAAGATTCAATTCATAAGGCTAATTTTATGTTGTCGTGACGCTTTAGTTAGGTCGACTACTATAGGTTATGTGAAACCCCACTTTTCTGCTTTAACTCGATTTACGTGTTTTATCTCGTTTTACGTGCATTTGACCTGTTTATGTGTTATATGACCTAGAATGTTATAATTTTGATGTCAATACTTCTAATACGTGCTAAATGTGCATTCATGAAATTTTCATAAAAAACGGAGTCAGAAATTTTATCGTCGATTTTTAGTGAATAGTGTTTTCGAAACACGTCCTTTATAATTTTGAAACTGGTCTTTTTAACCCTTCTAGACCTAGTCCACGGACTTTAATAGACCTGTGTTTGATGAAAATGGTTTCAAAATTGGCTTAAGAATTTATTAGGGTTTTTACACCGACTTTTGCGAAAATCGAGTTTTAAGCCGACTCGGGTGAAATTGTTGGATTGTAAAACTTCTTGTCACCTAAAAATAATCCACTTGAGATATCTTGGGGGTGGCATAATTATTTTTAACTTGGTGAGCACTAAAATGCAATTAAAGTCATTAAAAACACAAAAATACTAATTAAAACTAACTTTGACTTTGCATTTTTTTAATTGACCAAGCTTTTAAATACTCCTTGTCATCAACACACACTCACACAACACAAAACACACTCCTCAAACACACACAAGGCCGAGAGAAAAGAGGGAGAAAAAGAAAGAGAAAAACTCAAGCTTTCAATCCAATTTTTCAAAGAAAAACCTAGCTTTTGTCCGTGAAACTTCGCACTGACTTGGATTCTGCTTGTTGGGCACGCATAGCACGCATTCCTAGGCTTATATCGCATCTAAGGTGAGAGAAAAATTCTAGATCTCAAAATGTCATTTTTGTGTTTTTGCGTATAAATGAAGATTGAACCGTTAGAATTGAAATTTGATGTTAGATTATTGCTCCTTGCATGCTAGGGATCATTATATACTAATACTACGAGTTTCTGTAGTATGTAGCATAATTTTTATTTTCCGGGTATTTAATTTTGATTAAAATGTTCAAAGTTGAATTAAATGAGTTGTGTTGATCGAAATCGATTGCCGTCGATTTCTAAATACTTGATAATTACGTATTAGCGCTTTTGTAATGCCGAATTTTCTATTACATTGTTTGTGTGAAAATCCGGAAATTTCAGCCTAGGTGCCTTGAGGTTTTAGGGTTATCGGGCATGATTTGGAGGTGTTATGGTGGATTTCCGAGAGGGTTAATGTAGTAGGTTGAATGGGTGAGTGATAGAAACTGATTTGGCAATGTTTGGATTAGTAGATTGTAAGTTATGAATTTTAGAAGTTTAGGTTGTCATTCTTTAATTTCTTGAACGATGCCTTTAGATGGTTGGGTGGTGTTGAGTGATTGAATTGTGAGTTGTTGATGGGTAAATTAGAGTTTGATTGTGTGTTTAATGCATGTTCGGTTAGATGGCCTACTTTGTCATCTAACTTAGTTGTTTGCTGTTTAATGTTATATTGATGTTATATTGATGTTTTATTGATTGATTATTGAGTACGGGAATCGGGCACTTTTGTTGCTGATCTCTCGGAATATTGATGATTGATGTTTATTATTATTGCTGGGTCTCTGGTATGTGTGTGCCACCTCTCGGGCAGCATCGGGCTGTCGGGTTGATAACGGCATGACTATCAGAGATCGCCTCCAGCTCGCATGACGGAGGTGTCATAGAGGGCGAGGTTATTGGGGGTACCCCGGGTGCGTGAGTAATGGGGAGTTACAAGAAGAATGGTTGAGATCGTGATGGCGTTTGGAGCTACACCAACTAGAGAGAGTATCCTTTATTGAATGGTCATATAGTTATGTGATGATAGTATTATTTATGTTATTGTGTGTTTACTGACTCAAAGGATTATTCCAAGGAGTTTAGTAGACCTTGCTCGAGATCTATCGGATCCTCACTGGGCTTATTTTATATAAGCTCACTCTCTATTATTGCATGCTTATAGGTGAACTTGAGTAGGATTACGGGTACGTGCCTCCTGAAGAGGAGAATGTGGAAAATGTGCCGTATGTGGACGAGTCCTATGTGCCAGAGTCTTGTCCTTGATGCTTGAGATGTTGTATACTCTATTATCTTGTATATTAACCTAGTTGTCTTTTATTTTCCTTGTAATTTATGATGTATAAGTTGTAGTAAGATAATGAACTAAATGATGCTAACTTAGTAGTCTTTCTTTTGTTATGATCTAGGTTGCTAAGTTTGTTTATAATCTATTTTGATATGTATGTATAGCCTATGTACTATGTTGGAACGGAGGCGCATAACTATGAATGAGTTGATGAAAGAATGTTTAATGTATGAAATGGTTGCGTTGTATGTTGTTAATTTGATTGTGGAGTTGGTTGGTGATTTGTGGAGTTTGATGTATGTTGTTATTAAGGGTTGGTTTAGAGCCCTGATGTTCATATTACTGTCGTTATGCTGCCGAAATTCCGTTGCGTCCTGACTGATTGTAAGAGGGGTCGAGTTGGGGCGTGACATTTAAGTGGTATCAGAGCGCATGTTAGCTGTCAGCCGGGGTATCCTCGGAATGTGGGTAGTGGTCTAAGCATGCAAGTATGTATTAAGTGAATGAAAAGTGAAACATTTGTTAATATGTTTATGTGATTAATTTACTTATGTGTCTAACTTTCTATGTGACCAGTATGCCTTGAGTGTTAAGTGAACTAATGTGGTCAATATGTTTTATGTGATAACGTGCTATACGTACTCAATGTGTTGTGATTAATGTGCATTATGTGATTAATGTGCATTATGTGATTAATGTGTATTATGTGACAATTGTGTTTTATGTGATCAAAGTGCCTTATGTGAAGTTTGTTGCTTATGTGACTTTAATTGTTTATAACTTACTTCTGTGATATAACCTGTTTATGTGATGTTGGTTTCTTATATGCTGAATTGTGTGTTATGTGATAATGTTAAATTATATGATAATCATGCATTACGTTGTACCTGTTTTCATGTGATGTAATTGTATATATTCTATAACTGTGGGTGATTCTTTTAGGTGAAGTAAGGATGACTGCAAGAGTTTTCAGAAATAGTGGTAGGCCATGATTTTGAATTATTATTATTCTAGAAGTTTATCAGTTAGATTTTAATTGTTATGTTTATGGATTTTAGTTTCGGCTTAGTGGATAGATCTTGATGTTCCTTTAGCGAGAATGAAGTTGTTCGAGGAAAATAGCAATGTATCTTGATGATTATAATTACTTTTGTTGCCATGTTTAACTTGTTATTACTTGGAGATGAATTATAAGTTGAGATTTCCATGAGGTTGTGATTAGACATTTTTGAAGTCTCAACTCAGATTATACTTTCTTGAGGTTAATTTAGAATGAATTTATTTGAGGAATTAGTGATGTATATTTGTGAATGGAATGAAGTGTTGTATAACATGTGAATATTTCTACTATTTGGGATTGCTATATTATTAATGGATATTTTGGAGTTTTGATCTTTAAACCTTGGAAACAATTGGAGTGATTCCTGACTAAAGTTACTTTATTTGAAGATGTAATTGTTGGGAGATAGAATTATTTGAGGAAATAAGAATGCATTTCGGTGGCTGAACATTTACTTACCTACATCAAGCTTTTGAGTTCTAGGTGGTATGACTTTCTAAATTGTTGATTGAGGATTCTCTTGTGTTATAATGGGTTAGTATGAATCTGTATTGTGTTATCAGATTTTGGAGTCTTCATTAGTTAATCTTGTTGGGTAATCGGTGAATTATCTTGTTTAGTGATTGGTCTGGTACGGAATGTAAAATTTTGGAGTGATTTATCTTGTTTGGTGATTGTTATGACTCCTTAGATTCTCTAGATCTCCTTAGTGTCTTGTTTTGGAGGAAGATAGATTGTAGGATTTGACTTGTTGGTGTTTAAGTGTGTAGGTGGGACACCCCTTTGTGCTTCCTATTCTATCAGTCTTATTATTTTCTTTTACTCTATTCTCACTTATTTGAGAGAGAGTTACACTTTTCTAGCATATCAATTGTTTCTTGAAAGTTTTGCTTATTGGATTAATGGATCCTATACTCATTTGACATTGTTTCCATTCTTAACATTCATATTTGCTTCTTATAGCAATGTCGCTTATTGGAGTTAAGGTTTGAGACTTCTATATTTCATTCTATATCTCTAGCCATTCGTTTCAATATTTCATTTCATCCTATTACTATTCATTTGAAAGTAATTTTTCCTTTGGTATACCATTTTACTTATTCGATTTCACTTGTTTGATGTACTCCTTACCTGAGTACATCATTGTCATTCTTGTTGATCTTTGTTAATCCTATTGTTTTATTATTAAATCCAGAGTCATTACTTTGCTTGTAATTGCTCACTCAAAGTACTCGGCACTGTCCTATTGTTATCATTTCTTATTCGTACTTCTTTGGTATTGCGTGCTGAGATACTCTTGCCACTCATGTTTTCTATTGAATTAATCATCTCTTATCTCTTAATTTCATTTCACCTCAAGTACAACTTACTTGTTGGTTCCTTGAACAATCATCGAGCATTGAAATATCTACTTGTTCAGGAATTTTTGTTCAACATACTCAGCACTGTTTTGACTCGTCATCATCCTTTGTTCGTACTTATTTAACTGATAGATGCTGAGACATTTCTTATCTTAGTTATCATGTTTCCTTATTAAACTATTAGCCTCTTGATTCTCTAACTTGTTGACCTCTTGCTCTCTTGATTGTTGGCTCAAATATGACTTTCCATATTCTTAATTCCTTGTAAATTTCATAAGAGCCATATTCTGACCAATGTCACTTTTGAGATATTTCCTTGATCAGTAATCATTCATGTTATCGTGATTGAGTTTTTAAAACCCTCGGGGTGTTCATAGAGCTCTTTTGTGTAGTAGGGGGTAATTGATAATTAGTGGTGTCATGCTAGGACTTTGGAGTTGTGATTTCTTTCATATGCAATAAGATATTAGGTAGGAGAGAATTATGAATTGGAGATTGTCTTGGAACTATGATCATCAACTTGCAGTCAACAGAGGTTGTTCTTTTGAGGTCTTTGGTTAGGTGTCATCCTAGGAGATAAATAAGAACTAAGAGAAGTATTATTAAGTGTAACGATTGAGGATTTAATTGTCTGTCAGTTCGAGAATTGCGCGGACGCAATTGTTTTAAGGAGGGGAGAATGTGAAACCCCACTTTTCTGCTTTAACTCGATTTACGTGTTTTATCTCGTTTTACGTGCATTTGACCTGTTTATGTGTTATATGACCTAGAATGTTATAATTTTGATGTCAATACTTCTAATACGTGCTAAATGTGCATTCATGAAATTTTCATAAAAAACGGAGTCAGAAATTTTATCGTCGATTTTCAGTGAATAGTGTTTTCGAAACACGTCCGCTATAATTTTGAAACTGGTCTTTTTAACCCTTCTAGACCTAGTCCACGGACTTTAATAGACCTGTGTTTGATGAAAATGGTTTCAAAATCGGCTTAAGAATTTATTAGGGTTTTTACACCGACTTTTGCGAAAATCGAGTTTTAAGCCGACTCGGGTGAAATTGTTGGATTGTAAAACTTCTTGTCACCTAAAAATAATCCACTTGAGATATCTTGGGGGTGGCATAATTATTTTTAACTTGGTGAGCACTAAAATGCAATTAAAGTCATTAAAAACACAAAAATACTAATTAAAACTAACTTTGACTTTGCATTTTTTTAATTGACCAAGCTTTTAAATACTCCTTGTCATCAACACACACTCACACAACACAAAACACACTCCTCAAACACACACAAGGCCGAGAGAAAAGAGGGAGAAAAAGAAAGAGAAAAACTCAAGCTTTCAATCCAATTTTTCAAAGAAAAACCTAGTTTTTGTCCGTGAAACTTCGCACCGACTTGGATTCTGCTTGTTGGGCACGCATAGCACGCATTCCTAGGCTTATATCGCATCTAAGGTGAGAGAAAAATTCTAGATCTCAAAATGTCATTTTTGTGTTTTTGCGTATGAATGAAGATTGAACCGTTAGAATTGAAATCTGATGTTAGATTATTGCTCCTTGCATGCTAGGGATCATTATATACTAATACTACGAATTTCTGTCGGATGTAGCATAATTTTTATTTTCCGGGTATTTAATTTTGATTAAAATGTTCAAAGTTGAATTAAATGAGTTGTGTTGATCGAAATGGATTGCCGTCGATTTCTAAATACTTGATAATTACGTATTAGCGATGTTGTAATGCCGAATTTTCGATTACATTGTTCGTGTGAAAATCCGGAAATTTCAGCCTAGGTGCCTTGAGGTTTTAGGGTTATCGGGCATGATTTGGAGGTGTTATGGTGGATTTCCGAGAGGGTTAATGTAGTAGGTTGAATGGGTGAGTGATAGAAACTGATTTGGCAATGTTTGGATTAGTAGATTGTAAGTTATGAATTTTAGAAGTTTAGGTTGTCATTCTTTAATTTCTTGAACGATGCCTTTAGATGGTTGGGTGGTGTTGAGTGATTGAATTGTGAGTTGTTGATAGGTAAATTAGAGTTTGATTGTGTGTTTAATGCATGTTCGGTTAGATGGCCTACTTTGTCATCTAACTTAGTTGTTTGCTGTTTAATGTTATATTGATGTTATATTGATGTTTTATTGATTGATTATTGAGTACGGGAATCGGGCACTTTTGTTGCTGATCTCTCGGAATATTGATGATTGATGTTTATTATTATTGCTGGGTCTCTGGTATGTGTGTGCCACCTCTCGGGCAGCATCGGGCTGTCGGGTTGATAACGGCATGACTATCAGAGATCGCCTCCAGCTCGCATGACGGAGGTGTCATGGAGGGCGAGGTTATTGGGGGTACCCCGGGTGCGTGAGTAATGGGGAGTTACAAGAAGAATGGTTGAGATCGTGATGGCGTTTGGAGCTACACCAACTAGAGAGAGTATCCTTTATTGAATGGTCATATAGTTATGTGATGATAGTATTATTTATGTTATTGTGTGTTTACTGACTCAAAGGATTATTCCAAGGAGTTTAGTAGACCTTGCTCGAGATCTATCGGATCCTCACTGGGCTTATTTTATATAAGCTCACTCTCTATTATTGCATGCTTATAGGTGTACTTGAGCAGGATTACGGGTACGTGCCTCCTGAAGAGGAGAATGTGGAAAATGTGCCGTATGTGGACGAGTCCTATGTGCCAGAGTCTTGTCCTTGATGCTTGAGATGTTGTATACTCTATTATCTTGTATATTAACCTAGTTGTCTTTTATTTTCCTTGTAATTTATGATGTATAAGTTGTAGTAAGATAATGAACTAAATGATGCTAACTTAGTAGTCTTTCTTTTGTTATGATCTAGGTTGCTAAGTTTGTTTATAATCTATTTTGATATGTATGTATAGCCTATGTACTATGTTGGAACGGAGGCGCATAACTATGAATGAGTTGATGAAAGAATGTTTAATGTATGAAATGGTTGCGTTGTATGTTGTTAATTTGATTGTGGAGTTGGTTGGTGATTTGTGGAGTTTGATGTATGTTGTTATTAAGGGTTGGTTTAGAGCCCTGATGTTCATATTACTGTCGTTATGCTGCCGAAATTCCGTTGCGTCCTGACTAATTGTAAGAGGGGTCGAGTTGGGGCGTGACAGGTTAGCTACTTCTATCTTCTATAGTGGCCCTTCTACTTTGGTCTAGTTTTTTTTGTATTGGTATTGAATGAGCATATCAAACAAAGGCGAACTGTATAAGCCCTTCTCTGGCCTGGGAAAAGCAACGAACTCTATAAGCTAGGGCTTTGTTTACCTTTGGACACGAACACTATTCTGTTCTCAGTGAAAACCCGCCTTAGGGATTGAACGGCAATAAGATAAGTCAACGTTCAGTCTAAGACAAAGCTGAGAGTTGATAGCTTGTAGTGAATAGCCCCTTTATGAAACCAACCGAAAGCATCCTTTGGTACTTAAGTAGTTAAGGTTTAGAACCCTTGTAACTATGATAGAAAGTCATTTGCTTGTTGCCAAACCCTTCGCCTTTCTTTTGAATCAAAATAGGTCACGACTCTTGTATTTTAGTTAGTTGGGGGAAGCTATCGCTTTGTAGACAGCTTTGCTTCCTTGTCACTTCTTTCTGGCGACTCCCTTCTACTTTGCTTGTTTCTCTCGTGCTTGCTTACGAGAAGGCTTAGAGTCCTTTTCGCTTGGTCCAAAAGCTTCCCAAAATATCTGATTCAATTAAAATCCTGCATATTGAGCGCAGCTGATATGTGAAACACTTTTATATGTATAGAAAGATCCCCTAGATATAAAGATAGAATAGATGTTTATGGATAGACAGACATTCCATTGATTCTTAGTTTTTCGACTGAAAAAGCTCGTCAATCGAAATCAATCATTCTTCTAGTCTCTCTTCGCTCCCCGCCCCGAAACTGATCCAAGGCACAACACCCATTCGCTTCGCGCGCGGGAAGGCAACGAAGTTCAGTTCATGAGACCGCAGCGGAGTGGAGCAGCCGTGACACTAAGTTCCTTAACTTAGATGGCTCTCACTGGTGCCACCTAAATGGTAGATAGGTGGTGGATGTGCGATGTTTGGAGTTGTCGTTCATGTACTTGTCCTCAATGGAAGAATGAGTGATCAGTTCCTCAGCAGATCATGGCCTTACCACTCGGTCCCCAATGGCCAGCGTGGGATTCGGTATAGCAGCTAACGTTTATTTGGGATATGCGTTCCCGCTGGACTGGACACATGTTAGCTATAGGAAGTATGGTTCTGAACGTGACTTTGGTTCGCCAGTTCAGGCTCAACTCCTCGCTTTACGTTAGCGGACCTACAGGTCAGGCCGGGGCTCTACTGTGACGCCCCATTCCCTCACGAGACCGGATGCTCTAATAACCAAGCTATTCTCAACCCAATCCCAACCCGGTCTCAAAATTTTAGGGAAAAACGGACAGAGTCTCCCCTGTACCGTAGACATTCTGAAAACCTGTAAACACTCAAGAAAGTTACAACACAATAAGGCAAGCTTTTATAACTAAAGTTCAAAGGTTCATGGCTATCCGAGCCTTGAGGCATACAATAGTTTAGATTCACACAAGCATACAACCAACTTGACTTCTTCATAAAACCGCTTATCATGCCATTCTATGATAACTTTGAAACATACTTAGAAGTTGAACCAACATGTATCAAAACAATCACACCCAAGCATGCAAAGCAACTAGAAATAGAAATATAAGTTATTACAAGCCATAGAATTACCACTGCTACTACAGTCATCTGTGTAACGACCCGCCACGGTTTATCACGGGCACGAGTACGTCACTACCAACATATTGTCCGCTTTGAGCAAGCCCCGAAGGGAACCAATACTCTCACGGTTTTGTTCCTCACGTGGTCTCCCACGTGAAAACGCGTGTTGGCTAATACAAGGAGTCGCCCCCTTATATTCAGCTGTATCACTTCCTAATTTTTCGATGTGGGAGCGCCACACTCCACCCCCCTTAAGAGGCACGCGCCCTCGCGGGCTAACGTCACAACGCCGGGTCACCCCGGTAGGCTCTGATACCATTTGTAACGACCCGCCACGGTTTATCACGGGCACGAGTACGTCACTACCAACATATTGTCCGCTTTGAGCAAGCCCCGAAGGGAACCAATACTCTCACGGTTTTGTTCCTCACGTGGTCTCCCACGTGAAAACGCGTGTTGGCTAATACAAGGAGTCGCCCCCTTATATTCAGCTGTATCACTTCCTAATTTTTCGATGTGGGAGCGCCACAATCTGGCTTCCAACTTACATATTACACAAATACATATATGAGCCTTAAGGTCCCAAAATAGATTATAACATAGAACAACAAATTCTTCACATAGCAACTAGAAAGCACATCCACCCCAGACAACAATCACATAGCAACTAAGGCAACTCCTTCAACTGCGCCACCTGAAACATGTTAGCGAGGTATGAGCAACCACTGTTGCCCAGTGAGGGATAAAGTCTCCCGGGACGTGCAATGCAACAAGTAATATAGTTAAACAATAATAGCAATTAAACCATTCAAGAATGACAAAAGCTTAAGTAACCACACATTAAAAAGGATACATTCACTTAACCCCAGTACTCCAATCTTCACTTGGTCTTCATTCACGATCCACGAACCACGATCTCGATCACGATAAGCCAGCATCCCAAACACCAAAGGGTACTCCAGATGTACCCAATCCTACGACCCAACACCCCCTGGCAATCTCCGGACCAGGCGAGTGAGGGAATAGGGTACGGAGCTAGAGCAACCAACCCTGGCAAGCCCGCTGCCGCCTAGAGAGGCCCATCGCATCCGCCCCGACGATAAGGTTGTGCAACCCTTGACTCGATAACACAAGAAGCAATAATAATAACAATATAACAAAATAAGCCGATATACAAACAAGGAGGACAACAAAAGAGGTTGTCCTCGAGCACAAACATCATCAATCACGCGATACGATGAAATATGATACATTCATTAGTCTATAATTGCTAAACTAATCCAACTAAAACACTTAAATCACTTAGTATTGAATATTTAGCATATAACAGGATAAGACACATAGAATGCACATATAAATGATCCCTCACCTTTTAGGAAGCCAAACCTGCGCGAATTAAGCCAAGATTCCCTCAATATTCTCCAAAAGCATCAATTCCCTTCAATTATCACTACCTAATACAATCAACTATATGCATAAGAAGTGGTTTCTTATTGTCAACTAAAGCTAGTTCATAAAGCCATTAAGTTTATCCAACTCTATTTGATTCCCTTTAATTCACATAACTAACAATATATTTCATGGTTTAACAATCATTCTAATCAATATTTGAACAATACATAAACTCAAGTGATCACATATGCAACACTCTTTAATTTCCAAGTATCAAACAAAGACAATAGCATAATAAATAACATATACATAGCCATGATAATTCATATAAGTAGAAACAATATATAACATATAACCAATAAGTTATATAAGCGTATCTTTGCACATATGATGCAATTAATAAGCAATATAAACATGTTTACTCAATCTTTAACTAGTATCGATACAACTTCACTCACAACTTCTCCGAATAGGTGAACTTGTTACATAAGTACATTTAAACATTTATCCAATCAATCAAGAATCAACTAACAACAATTATTACCATGGTTCATTACTAGTTCCTTTAGTCTATTCTAAATTCATATTCAACCAAAGCCATGTAAGCCAAGCAACTTAATTAACGAGACTTCACTACTATAATACATACACTATACAAAGGCATATAAACATTTAATTACTCAATTATAAAACAATTATTATGAAATTAACTATGCGAACACAGAGGGGTCAATATTATACTTTTCACAAAACTTAACCAAAAGCTCACACATACCTTAGAATAGCATTTAGACACTCTAGGAGCAACTACAAAGCAATACAAGTACTAAAGCAATTAATTCATTCATTTCCTCTTTGTTCAACTAGGCTATTTAGCTTCCTATCGGAATTCAATGATCAAGTTAAGCTAGCTAACCATCCTACCAATATAAGGATACCTAAATACCTCATTTAGAACCTCCAAATCATAACCTAGAGCACAATTACACGAAAATACCAAAAATGCCTCTTTGTTGGTTTACACTACAAGTACCAATTTCGAAACCCAAACAAGCGAAACGAAAGCACTTCTAAGGTTTCAATACTTAATAAAGATTAGCCATAACCTCGAAACGTGCCCGGATTCAAGTTAAACCCCATACCCCTTATTAATGTAGCCTATTTTGATTAAATTTCTCAAATTTTGAACATAGTAAGTGCAGTTAACATTTTTTCCACGCTTATGGACCTAATTAGCAACTACTAGAAGCCTCGAATTGAATTAAATTGTAACTTTTTTCAGAAACCCTAGTTTAACACTATTCATCATCTTCCCCAAGTGCCATTTTCATTTTCAAGTAATCAACAAGCATTTTAAACCATCAAACATATTCTATGAACTCATAAGAGCATATAAGAATCAACAGAATAAGAATTAAACCACTACACTATTAGATCACAAAAATAATAATACAAACTTTAATTGAATTTAATACAAAAATAGAATACACCCTCACCTCTTTTGAAGATCAAACAATGGTCTTAAGGTCCTAAGGATGAAGCACACCAATTTGGAAAGCAATGGAAGCAAGAATGAAGCAATGAGTAATTTTTTTTTGAGAAGTTACTATTCCCGTAACTCTTTTTTTGGCTATTTTTTTGACCCCTTTTTTTTTGTTTCTTGGCTTTTAATATTCTCATGAGATAGTCAAAGGATAGGTCAAGCAATTAGGGTATTTTAGTAAGGGTAAATGGGTCATTTTGGTGATTAAATTTCAGCAAAACAAAATGTCAAAAATCTGAAAAATCTGGAAAAATCACGCTGGTACTATTCATAAGACATTTCGCAAATTTTTTCCCGTTGATCCTAATATGCAATGCACGCACGTTCAGGGGCTATAGTCCCCCAAAAATATGTAGTATTTTATAAAAATATAAAATGCATGAACAGAAACAGTTGAATTTATGGAAATATGAAAAAAATGAAGTAATTAGCTAAATTACATCTAAGTTAACCATTTAATGAATGCAATTAATGAAGTGCTGGGTTCGAGGTGTCACATCTACACTCTTGCTTTTTGTGTGGGATGATACTGGGGAGAGAAGGGAATGCGTCAACGCAGCGAACAGGACAACTACATTTTGGCTTTTCCCTCCATGAGATGAGCCCAGTGCATTGGACCGATAGGATGGATAAGAGAATTGAGCTGGCCTAAAATGCGCTTGGGCACTCTACGTACGATATAGACTCCATCAGATACATATTGATTTCTTTTTGATGGATCAAGAATAGATAGTTGTCTCATCAATAGATCGAAATAGGAGATTTTCCCTTATTCTTGATAGATTCACTCTCTATCTTTTTTTATACATCAGAACAGATCAGACTATCTATCAATCGATTTGAAAATAGCACGTTCATATAGCTTTTCGTGCATTTCTGCCACAAAAACATAGCCGCTATAATAACAAGCAGGCGAAGCAGCTATAAGTACTCTCTTCACACCTTTGAATTCTTATTCAAGAATGAATTGGGAAAGCCAATAGAAAGATTCGATTCTGACTTCGTATAGTCGGTACTGCTCTTGCCTGCGCTTAGGGCTATCACCTACTCCCATCCCGTGGCGCTAAGGGGCCTTTGTGTTTAGAACATACGGTAGTGTTTTGCTGACGCCTTGAATTAAGCTTTTATTGTGACATGCTATGTTTTCTCCCCCATTGCTAGTAGGTTGACCCGCACGCCTGGCACACATGTTTTGTCATTGTGTGTCCATAACTCAAAATAGGTGACCTAACAGCCTCCACCAGACTAAACATACCAATAGTCACCAGATTCATATAAGCTACTGAAGAGTAAGCAATGATCTTATTAAGATCGATTTGACTTAAAATGGTCGAGGAAGTATATATTATAGCAATCGCGCTTAAAGTACAAATGAAAGGAGTGGAACAAAGTGTCGCTTCGGGAAACATGGGTATTGAAAATCTTAAAAACCCGTAGGTTCCCAATTTTAAAGGAATTCCTGCGAAGATGACGGATCCTGTCGTAGGTGCCTCTACGTGAGCTTCGGGTAACCAAATATGAATTGGTACCATAGGCACTTTGACGGTGAAAGAGGTGAAAAAAGCAATCCATAGAATGATTTGGCGCCGCTCACTAAATTATGTGGTTAATGATATTTCTAAATCAGTTGTTCCTGTTTGGAGAAGAATCAACAGAATAGCTAATAGCATAAAAATAGATCCAAGTAAAGTATAAACGAAACACTAATATGCTGCCTTGATCTTTCTTTGTCTCGAACCCCATACCCCTATAATAATGGTAGAGTAAAGGGTGGCCCCAAAGCTGAATTGACCGGTGGTGGTTGGTCAAAGCTCCAGCAGGTAGCCACTCCCTTCTCAAAGAATCGTACGTGAGACTTCCGCTTCATACGGCTTCGTCCCGAACTTTCGTCGCCGGCCTTGGCATTAGACCACTATTTATGCATGTATTTTCAGCCTGGACTCTCAAATCTTTTGCTTCTCGGGTGGTGGCGAACAATGGTGCTTGCCTTGCAAAAGATGCCCGCTCGTAGGGCCGGGCTTGCTTCCTGCCCGAAAGAACCGCTCACTAGCTAGCCGGACTAGTGGGGGGCCCCTATATGGAGACATACTGAAAACCATGCCTTTCGAATCGAACACAAGGCCTGTTTTTCAAATCAAAAGAAAAATAGGGTTGTTGGGAAGAAAGATGGAATGCGGCTTGTAGAGTACATGTATGGCACAGTCGGGTTGTTCACGCAGCGTGTGACGCCCGAGAACATTGCCATCATTCATTAACTGTTTCATCTATTGTTTGTGCATTTTCACCACCCATTTACTTGTTGATTTCCTTGGTTACTATTCATTACGTTTTCCAACTATCTATTTTCTTTGAATTAACATTTTTCTTAAATCACATTAATTATGTTAGGAATGAGAAAAATGTGCATTTGAGCATTTAGTGTTGAGAGCATTCATTTAGGAAATGTTTTATTGAACTAGTGAATAATGTTACGTAGTTAAACTTTATGTTTTAGTTAACTTACATATTAACGCGCATTGAGACTCGTTTTTAAGCTAATTAGACTCATTTTTATAGACATAACACTCACCCAACTCAACACCACTTAGCATATATACTCACACACACATATTAAGCTCATAAAACAAAAACAAAAAAACAAAAAGCTGAAAATACTGTAGCAAATCCGAAAATAGCATAGGAGGAGAAATATAGATTTTTGCTCAACAAATCCTCATTCCAAGCCAAGCCAAGCTAGGTGCAAGTGGTTTAGGGTGTTTACTAGCCTCCTAGGAGCTCCTACGCGCAATAGGTGAGGGATTTCATAAATATTTTTGCATTTAAAAAATGTGACAACTTTCTTGAATTTCTTGTTTTGCTCTTAAATGCTAATGCAATGCTCAAATATGCTTATGTCTATTATATATAAGTAGTAGAGACCTAATTTATGCTATCATTTCATATTTTAATCAGTTGAAATTACTCGTTGAATATTTGGCGAGAATAGTGAGGGGAATGTTAGGGTTTTGTAAAATTGGACTTTATAACTTGAATCAATGATCCTAATAGGTGCTTTAGATGTTAATAAAAGTAGTGTAAAGGCCCCAAAACATTTAATTTCTTATAACCTAGCAAAAGAATGAAATAGCCAACTTTTAGAAAGGGGTTTCGGGGTTATAGCAAATCTGGGTAAAATTTCCCTTCATTTTTGGTGTTCCTAGGCTAAGTAGACCCTAATTATGCTTTGTTAGCCCTCGTTTGAGTCTCGAGTGAGGTACTTGTAGTACAAAGTTAAAAGAGGGAATTTGGGGCTTTCGGGCTAAATGTGGGTGTTTGCGAGATTTCAAGGGTTCTATAGGTGCCTAAGGGGTTAACTAGAAGCATGGTATAGGCCGTTTGCTAATCTAGAACCATAACATGAGTTTGGAAGGAAAACAGATTGAATAACAAAGGGGTTTAAGTGCAAATTCAATTGTCTCATGCTTCTAAGACCTTGGCATGAGTTCTTGTGTGTTTAAATGTAGTTTCAAGTTGTTTTGGAGCTTCTGGTATAGTTCTATGTGTATCTTGAATATTCCCCTTTGAAAATCTTTTAATTGCTTATATGAAACTACTTCTTTTTCTAACTGTTTCGAGGTCAACCTACTTTGTTGATCCTCCCATGTGTTATTGCTTATATTTTTGATATTGTCTTGCCATTGATAAGTACATTGCATAGTGGTTGCGCAACCATAGTGTCAGGGACGGTTGTATTGAATATCGGCTGGGTGGCGGTGGGCTTGCCAGTGGATATTCGATCTCCGTACCCTATTCTCTCACTCGCCTGGTCCGGAGATTGCCAGGGGGTGTTGGGTCATAGGATTATTGGGGTACATCCAGAGTACACCCACTGGAGTGATTGGTGTTATGCCGACATATTGATCATGGATTGTGGTTCGTAAATCATGGTTCGTGATCAAGATAAGAGAATTTTGGAGTGTTGGGGTTAAGTATATCGTATCCTTAGATATGTGTGGTTATTTACTATTTCAAATGTACTTTACTTGCCTTCTTGCTTAACTGCTATAATTTTTGCATTGCACGTTCCGGGTAGTCTTTATCGCTCACAGGGCAATTGTGGTTGCTCATACCTCGCTAACATATTTCAGGAGGTGCAATTGGAGGAGGAGTTGCCTTAGTTGTTGTGTTATACTTGCGTGAGGTGGATTTATGGTTCTTGCTGTTATGTGGAAATCTTGTTTGCTCTACCGTATAATCTATTTTGTAGCGTAAGTGCTTATGTACATGTTTGAGTGATTGTAAGCTGAATGCCAGTTGATTGTAGTAGGAGATATGAACTATGGCATGTAATAACTTATATTTATACTCTTAGCTTCTTTGCATGTTTGGAATTGAATGATGGGTTATTTTAAATTTCTAAGAATGCTTAAAAGCTATCATGGAGTGGCATGATAAGCGGTTTTGTAAAGGAGTTAAGTTATGAATGCATGCTTGTGTGTATCTAAACTATTTGTATCTCTTAAGGCTCAGATGGCCTTAAAGTTGAGATCTTTATTTTGGAAATGGCTTTATTGTTGTTCTATAGCTTATTGAATGCTTACAGGTTTTCAAAATGTCCACGTTATAAGGGAGACTCTGTCCATTTTTCCCTAAAATTTTGAGACTAGGTTGGAATTGGGTTGAGAATAGCTTGGTTATTAGAGCCTCTGGTCTCGTGAGGGATCGGGGTGCTACACAACGGATCTTTCTCTATCTATAGATAGAGAGAGAGAGAGAGGTGTGAAAGTAATAGCCTTATGTTATGTCCACTTCCCGACTTACGGCCTTTACGCTACTACTATTGTGATGTGAGCGGTTCAAATAGGTCTTTCCCTGTGAAACTCCACTTTCCTGCTTATCTCGTTTTACGTGTTATACCTCGTTTTGCGTGTGTATGATCTGTTTATGTGCTATACGACCTAGAAAGTTATAATTTTGATGTCAATACTCCTAATACGTGCTAAATGTGCATTCATGAAATTTTTATCAAAAACGGAGTCAGAAATTTTATCGTCGATTTTCAGTGAATAGTATTTTTGAAACACGTCCGCTAAAATTTTGAAACTGGTCTTTTTAACCCTTCTAGACCTAGTCCACGGACTTTAATAGACCTGTGTTTGATGAAAACGGTTTTAAAATCGGCTTAAGAATTTATTAGGGTTTTTACACCGACTTTTGCGAAAATCGAGTTTTAAGTCGACTCGGGTGAAATTGTTTGATTGTAAAACTTCTTGTCACCTAAAAATAATTTACTTGAGCTAGCTTGGGTGTTGAATAATTGTTTTGAACTTTGGTGATCAAGAAAATGCAATTAAAGTCAAGAAAACACAAAAATACTAACTTAAACTACTTTGACTTAGCATTTTTTTTAATTGACTAAGCTTTTAATTATATATTGTCATCAACACACACTCAACACAAAACAAAACACACTCTACACACACACAAAGGGCCGAGAGGTTGAGGGAGAAAAAGAAAGAGAAAAAACTCAAGCTTTTCAATCAATTTTTCAAAGAAAAACCTAGTTTTTGTACGTAGACCTTCGCACGGATTTGGATTGTGTTTGTTGGGCACGCATAGCACGCATTCCTAGGCTTATATCGCATCAAAGGTGAGAGAAAAATTCTGGATCTCAAAATGTCATTTTTATACTTTTGCTCATAAATGAAAATTTAACCGTTAGAATTGAAATCTGATGATAGATTATTGCTCCTTGCATGCTAGGGATCATTTTGATGCAATACTACGAATTTCTGTCGGATGTAGCATAATTTTTATTTTCTGGGTATTTAATTTTGATTAAAATGTTCAAAGATGAATTAAATGAGTTGTGTTGATCGAAATCGATTGCCGTCGATTTCTAAATACTTGATAATTACGTGTTAGCGCTGTTGTAATGCCGAATTTTCGATTACATTGTTCGTGTGAAAATCCGGAAAAATCCAGCCAAGACATCCTAGGGTTTTAGGGTTATTGGGCATGATTTGGAGGTGTTATGGTGGATTTCCGAGAGGGATAATGTAGTAGGTTGAATGGGTGAGTGATAGAAACTGATTTGGCAATGTTTGGATTAGTAGATTGTAAGTTATGAATTTTAGAAGTTTAGGTTGTCATTCTTTAATTTCTTGAACGATGCCTTTAGATGATTGGGTTGTGTTTGAGTGTTGAATGGTGAGCTGTTGATGAGTAATTTAGAGTTTAATTGTGTATATGATGCATGTCTGGTTAGATGGCCTACTTTGTCATCTAACTAAGTTATTGATTGATTATTATTGAGTTCGGGAATCGGGCACTTTTGTTGCTGATCTCCCAATTGATTGATTGATTATTATTGAGTTCGGGAATCGGGCACTTTCGTTGCTGATCTCCCAATTGATTGATTGATTGATTGATGATTGATGATGATTATGGAGTCTTGGTATGTGTGTGCCACCTCTCGGGTAGCGTTGGGCTGTCGGGTTGATAACTGCATGACTGCCATAGGCTACCCCCAGCTCGCATGACGGAGGTGTCATGGAGGGAGGGGCTAGTGAGGTACCTCGGGGGCGTGAGTAATGGGGAGTTATAAGAAGAACGGTTGAGATCGTGATGGCGTTTGGAGCTACACCAAATAGAGTATCCTTTATTGATTGGTTATATAGCTATGTGATGATAGTATTATTTGTGTTATTGTGTGTTTACTGACTCAAAGGATTATTCCAAGGAGTTTAGTAGACCTTGCTCGAGATCTATCGGATCCTCACTGGGCTTATGTATATAAGCTCACTCTCTATTATTGCATGCATACAGGTGTACTATCGCAGGATTATGGGTACGTGCCTCCTGAAGAGGAGAATGTGGAAAATGTGCCTTACGTGGACGAGTCATATGTTCCTGAGTCTTATCCATGATTTTATGTTGTTTAATGTCATGTACATTAGCTTAATAGACTTTTATATGCTTTATGGTTCTTATTGTAATAGATATTGAAAAGATGATGATCCAAATGATGTTAACTTAGTGGATTTCTTTTGTCTATGGTTAAGTTGTAAATGTGTCTCAACTTACTTTTGAAATGTATGATAAGGTTGAGGTATTGTATGTTATGTTGGAACGGAGGCAGATAACAAAGACTGATTATTGTATATTATGGTTATGTTGTTTGTTGTTATGCTGTTGAGGAGTTGTTGTTTGTATGGTTATAGAATTGGATGTTTAATGTTATTAATGAGGTTGGTTTAGAACCTCGGTAATCTATTTACTGTCATTATGCTGCCGAAATTCCGTTGCGTCCTGACTGATTGTAGGTGGGGTCGAGTTGGGGCGTGACAGTTTAAGTGGTATCAGAGCGCATGTTAGTTGTCAGCCGGGGTATTCTCGGAATGTGGGTAATGGTCTTAGCATGAAATATGTATGAAAAGAAAGAAAAGTGAAATATGTATTGGTATGATTAAATGATTATGTGATTATGTGATTTAAATGCTTATGTGATTATGTGATCAATTTGCTTATGTGATTGAAACTTATGTGATCTATGTGTTTTATATAAGTTTGTTGTTTATGTGTTAAAAGTTGTATATAACCTGTTTACGTGCTATAACCTGTGCTAACTCTTTGATTAGTACGATGGCCGGTAGACCGAGGACTCGTGGTAGGCCCGAGATTGTAGATGAGGTTCCTGGTAATGTGGCACAGGGCAGTGATAGGGGTGATGTCAGGTTAGGTGCAGCAATGGATCGGATTGCAGATTTGATGGCTGGGAAAGCCCAGTTGTTAGCGGGTCAGGCTGTTCAGACTCAGGCATTGCAGGCTCAGATACAGAGTGTACAGGGTGGTAATCACAGTCGAGGTGCTATGAAGGAGTTTCTGGGGTACTATCCTCCTAGATTTCAGGGAGAGCCTGATGATAGGAAGGCCGAGTCGTGGATTAGTAAGTTAGAGAAAATTTTTGATTCTCTCGGGTACACTGATGAGAGGAAGGTGACTTGTGCTGTCTATTTGCTTGATGATGAGGCAGAGGAATGGTGGCGCACTGTGAGAGCCAGTTGGTGAGTAAGGGGTGTTCAGGTTATCTAGCTTATTTGATCAACAAGCCATCTGATAAGCTACAGCTTGAGGAAGTCCCTATTATCCGGGAATATCCTAATGTATTTCCCGAGGAGTTGCCAGGATTGCCGCCAGAGAGGGATATAGAGTTTGTGATTAATCTTGTTCCCGGTACTCAACCTATTTCTAAATCGGCGTACCGGATGGCACCAGCTGAGTTGAAGGAGTTGAAAACTCAGTTACAGGAGTTATTGAAGAAAGGATTCATTCAGCAGAGTTCTTCACCTTGGGGAGCTCCTGTTTTATTTGTGAAGAAGAAGGATGGTACTTTGAGATTGTGTATTGATTACCGTGGTTTGAATCAGGTGACCATCAAGAATAAATATCCTTTGCCACTGATTGATGAGTTGTTTGATCAACTTCAGGGAGCCAAAGTCTATTCTTAATTTGATTTGAGGCAGTGGTATTATCAGCTTCGGATTCGTACGGAGGATGTTCTGAAGTCTGTCTTCAGGACTCGGTACGGGCATTATGAGTTTGTTGTTATGCCCTTTCGTTTGACTAATGCACCGGCAGCATTCATGGATTTGATGCATCGAGTCTTTCAGCCGTAGTTGGACCAGTTCGTGGTGATTTTTATTGATGATATCTTGGTCTATTCTAAATCTGAATCGGAACACGAGAAACATCTACGGCTTGTATTAGAGAAGTTGCAGGAGCATCAGTTGTTTGCCAAGTTCAGCAAATGTGAATTTTGGCTGCAACGGATTTCTTTTCTTGGCCATGTTATTACACAGAGCGGTATTTCTGTAGATCCTACTAAGATTGAATCGGTGATGTCTTGGAAGCGGCTAGAGAATGTTTCTGATGTCCGTAGTTTTCTTGGCTTGGCAGGTTATTATCGTAGGTTTGTCAAGGACTTCTCGAAGATTGCGGGGCCACTATCTAAGTTGACTCAGAAACGGACTATCTTTAATTGGGATGAGAAGTGTGAGAGTGGATTTCAGGAGTTGAAAAAGAGGTTAACTACCGCTCCAGTACTTGCTCTACCAGAGGGGACCGATAATATGGTCATTTACAGCGATGCATCCAAGGAGGGCTTGGGATGTGTTCTTATGCAGGATGGCCGAGTTATTGCCTATGCTTCTCGAAAGTTGAAACCTTATGAAGAAAATTATCCGACTCATGATCTTGAGTTGGCAGCAGTTGTCTTTGCACTCAAGAAGTGGCGTCATTAACTGTGGGGAAGTAAGTTTGAAATTTTCACTGATCATAAGAGTCTGAAGTACTTGTTCTCACAAAAGGAGTTGAATATGCGCCAGCGGAGGTGGATGGAGCTTCTTGGAGATTATAATTGTTCTATCAATTATCTGCCTGGAAAGGCAAATGTTGTAGCATATGCTCTCAGCCGGAAGGCTAGTATTTCTTGTTTGGCTGTCAAGAAGTGGGAGGTTCTTGAGGAGTTTAGTTATTGGAGACCAGAGTTGACTCAGGTTGGGGTGATGTGTTCACATCTCCGTATTCAGCCTTTATTATTGTCTCAGATCAGGGAAGCTCAGCAACTTGATGTTAAACTTCAGAAGATCAAGGATCAGATCACGGGTGATCAGTCTGACTTCAAACTGCATGAGGACGGTATTCTTCCATTTCGGAACAGGGTTTGTGTTCCCGATGAGCCGAGCTTGAGGCGAGCTATTCTGGAGGAAGCTCATAATTCTAAATATACTATTCATCCTGGTGGAACCAAGATGTATTGGGATTTGAAGCAACATTACTGGTGGAACAACATGAAGAGAGAGGTTGCTCAGTTTGTGTCTAGATGTTTGACTTGTCAGAGAGTGAAAGCCGAGCATCAACGACCTGCAGGTTTGCTTCAGCCGTTGGCTATACCAGAGTGGAAATGGGAGCATATTACGATGGACTTCGTCACAGGGTTGCCTAGATCACCGAGGGGTAATGATGCAGATTGGGTTGTCGTGGATCGTTTGACGAAGACAGCTCATTTTATTGCAATGAGGCTAGGAGATGAGGTTACAAAGCTGACGGATCTCTATCTGGATCAGATTGTTAGACTTCACAGTATTCCGTTTAGTATTGTCTCCGATCGAGATCCTCGATTTACTTCTCGTTTGTGGGAGAAACTTCAGGAGACTTTGGGTACTCAGTTGAACTTCATTACTGCGTATCATCCACAGACCGACGGTCAGTCTTAGCGGACTATTCAGATTCTGGAAGATATGCTTAGGGCTTGTGTTATGGACTTCGGGAAGAACTGGGAGAAACATGTACCACTTGTCGAGTTTGCCTATAACAATAGTTATCAAGCTACTATTAGGATGGCGCCTTTCGCAGCTCTTTACGGTCGTAAGTGCCGTTCACCTTTATATTGGGACGAGGTAGGAGAGATGAAGACTGTTGATCCGACTATTATGCCAGAACTTCTTGAGAAGATTGAGAATGTTCAGTTGATCAGGCAGAGAATGCTTACGACGCAGAGTAGATTCAAGAGTTATGCTGATAAGCGTCGTCGGGACTTAGAGTTTGCAGTTGGAGATCGGGTTTTCTTGAGATTGTCTCATCGAAAGGGGTTTGCTCGTTATGGTAAAGGTGGAAAGCTGAGTCTGAGATTTGTTGGGCCGTTTGAGATTACTGGCAGGGTTGGTAAGTTGGCATATCGGTTGGCTTTACCGGAGAACTTCTCTAATGTCCACGATGTATTTCACGTGTCTAATTTGCGGAAATATAATCCGGATCCTTCTCATATTCTTGAGCCAGAGCCGTTACAACTTCGAGAGAATTTGACTTATGACGAGCGTCTGATTCGTATTCTAGATCAGATGGACCGAGAGTTGAGGTCGAAGAGGATTCTGATGGTTAAGGTGTTGTGGAAGCATCACGGCATTGCGGAAGCTACGTGGGAGAGACGAGATCAGATGCAGCAGCAATACCCAGATCTATTCCGTACATCAAGTAAGAATTTCGAGGACGAAATTTCTATAAGGGGAGGGGGGAGAATGTGAAACCCCACTTTCCTGCTTATCTCGTTTTACGTGTTATACCTCGTTTTACGTGCATATGATCTGTTTATGTGCTATAGGACCTAGAAAGTTATAATTTTGATGTCAATACTCCTAATACGTGCTAAATGTGCATTCATGAAATTTTCATAAAAAACGGAGCCAGAAATTTTATCGTCGATTTTTAGTGAATAGTATTTTCGAAACACGTCCGCTAAAATTTTGAAACTGGTCTTTTTAACCCTTCTAGACCTAGTCCACGGACTTTAATAGACCTGTGTTTGATGAAAACGGTTTTAAAATCGGATTAAGAATTTATTAGGGTTTTTACACCGACTTTTGCGAAAATCGAGTTTTAAGCCGACTCGAGTGAAATTGTTTGATTGTAAAACTTCTTGTCACCTAAAAATAATTTACTTGAGCTAGCTTGGGTGTTGAATAATTGTTTTGAACTTTGATGATCAAGAAAATGCAATTAAAGTCAAGAAAACACAAAAATACTAACTTAAACTACTTTGACTTAGCATTTTTTTTAATTGACTAAGCTTTTAATTATATATTGTCATCAACACACACTCAACACAACACAAAATACACTCTACACACACACACAAAGGGCCAAGAGGTTGAGGGAGAAAAAGAAAGAGAAAAACCTCAAGCTTTTCAATCAATTTTTCAAAGAAAAACCTAGTTTTTGTCTGTAGAACTTCGCACCGACTTGGATTCTGCTTGTTGGGCACGCATAGCATGCATTCCTAGGCTTATATCGCATCAAAGGTGGGAGAAAAATTCTGGATCTCAAAATGTCATTTTTATACTTTTGCTCATAAATGAAAATTTAACCGTTAGAATTGAAATCTGATGATAGATTATTGCTCCTTGCATGCTAGGGATCATTTTGATGCAATACTACGAATTTCTGTCGGATGTAGCATAATTTTTATTTTTCGGGTATTTAATTTTGATTAAAATGTTCAAAGTTGAATTAAATGAGTTGTGTTGATCGAAATCGATTGCCGTCGATTTCTAAATACTTGATAATTACGTGTTAGCGCTGTTGTAATGCCGAATTTTCGATTACATTGTTCGTGTGAAAATCCGGAAAAATCCAGCCAAGACATCCTAGGGTTTTAGGGTTATCGGGCATGATTTGGAGGTGTTATGGTAGATTTCCGAGAGGGATAATGTAGTAGGTTGAATGGGTGAGTGATAGAAACTGATTTGGCAATGTTTGGATTAGTAGATTGTAAGTTATGAATTTTAGAAGTTTAGGTTGTCATTCTTTAATTTCTTGAACGATGCCTTTAGATGATTGGGTTGTGTTTGAGTGTTGAATGGTGAGTTGTTGATGAGTAATTTAGAGTTTAATTGTGTATATGATGCATGTCCGGTTAGATGGCCTACTTTGTCATCTAACTAAGTTATTGATTGATTATTATTGAGTTTGGGAATCGGGCACTTTTGTTGTTGATCTCCCAATTGATTGATTGATTATTATTGAGTTCGGAAATCGGGCACTTTCGTTGCTGATCTCCCAATTGATTGATTGATTGATTGATGATTGATGATGATTATGGAGTCTTGGTATGTGTGTGCTACCTCTCGGGCAGCGTTGGGCTGTCGGGTTGATAATGGCATGACTGCCATAGGCTACCCCCAGCTCGCATGACGGAGGTGTCATAGAGGGAGGGGCTAGTGAGGTACCTCGGGTGCGTGAGTAATGGGGAGTTATAAGAAGAACTGTTGAGATCGTGATGGCGTTTGGAGCTACACAAAATAGAGTATCCTTTATTGATTGGTTATATAGCTATGTGATGATAGTATTATTTGTGTTATTGTGTGTTTACTGACTCAAAGGATTATTCCAAGGAGTTTAGTAGACCTTGCTCGAGATCTATCGGATCCTCACTGGGCTTATGTATATAAGCTCACTCTCTATTATTGCATGCATACAGGTGTACTATCGCAGGATTACGGGTACGTGCCTCCTGAAGAGGAGAATGTGGAAAATGTGCCTTACGTGGACGAGTCATATGTTCCTGAGTCTTATCCATGATTTTATGTTGTTTAATGTCATGTATATTAGCTTAATAGACTTTTATATGCTTTATGGTTCTTATTGTAATAGATATTGAAAAGATGATGATCCAAATGATGTTAACTTAGTGGATTTCTTTTGTCTATGGTTAAGTTGTAAATGTGTCACAACTTACTTTTGAAATGTATGATAAGGTTGAGGTATTGTATGTTATGTTGGAACGGAGGCAGATAACAAAGACTGATTATTGTATATTATGGTTATGTTGTTTGTTGTTATGCTGTTGAGGAGTTGTTGTTTGTATGGTTATAGAATTGGATGTTTAATGTTATTAATGAGGTTGGTTTAGAACCTCGGTAATCTATTTACTGTCGTTATGCTGCCGAAATTCCGTTGCGTCCTGACTGATTGTAGGTGGGTCGAGGTCCTACGAGGTACCCACTACTCGGAGTACCCTTCCAAAAGGAAAAAGATGTTTCTGTTAGGTTCAGTTCTTCTTAGTTGGGTTGGGCGGGTTCGACCAGAAATGCTATGCTTACACACAAGACTACCCCTCTTCCCAAAAGCTTCGCGGGGACTACTTTATGGACGACCGCCCGTAAGGGGGTTTACTGTACAAGGCCCCTGCAGAGGATAAGCTTTATCCCAGCGAATAGAAGATGCTCAACTCCGTACAACATAGGCATTGGCATACTTTCAGGAAGAACATAGAATAGTAGAAGATCCAGCATGCAGAAGACAGCGATCATAAGATATTCACGAATTAGAGATGCTGTAATATACTATTTCCCATAACTTCTCATACCAGACCAACCCATTGAAATGCAAATAGGGATAAAAAATGTGGTCAATATCATGATGAATAAAGAGATACCGTCTATTCCCAAATAAAAATTGATGTTTTCATAAGGAAGCCATCGAAGGCTTTCCACAAATTGAAATTTGGCCGTAGAAGGATCGAATTGTATCCGAAGAACAGGGGGATACAAAAAAGTAATAAGAGAGGCGCATAGACGAATCAATCGCATCGGTCATATTCTTGAATTTGGAATGAAAAGATGAGTAATGCTTCCTAGCACTGGACACAGAATAGGACCACTTAGATCAGAATAGCATTCACAAAAATGTTCTAGCATAGAGTAGAATCGAACATGTAATAGATTAATTGACAATAGTAAAAAGATGGGTGCCTAATTCCAATACAATAGGGGTCTATCAGTGCAAGTCAGTTGAACACCGTGATTGATGAGTGGGTAGGTGGGTTAGGTGCACCTCTCACCCAGTTGGAAGTAATGAGGGTAGTCACCCCCCCTGAATGATGAAGTATTGTTGCCCCCTTCCCGTGTATGCGCTTTTTTTGATTTTGATTCTTTCTATTTTTGAATTACCAATGGAGAATCTTTCAAAAAAATCCCTCCGGCAAAACGCAATTCTTCGAGTTCAATGCAAGGCGCACCTTGCCTTTTTTTAGGTAGCTTAGCTTTTTTACGCCTATTCAGCTAGTGGGGCATTGGGCATAGCCGAAATTCGTCGAAGGGATAAAAAAGAAAGAAGAGGTTTGAAGATGCTTGACCGATAGGAAGAGTAAGAAAGGGAAGTGTTTTCTTTCTTTCAATCCAAATAAGAGAACAAAGAAAGCACTCAAAAATGAAAGTTTTATAAAGAAGTTTTAGTAAGAACTAGCACTATACTTCTTCCTCCCTTTTTACTTTTCCTCTCTCCTTTTGTTTGTGCTTCCACTCGGGCTTTTCATTCTATTTTATATAGACCTGAGGAAAAAATTAATAATTGAAAGATGACCCGGCATACGGAAAAAAAATCAAGGATAACGGCTCGCAAAAGACGAGTATGGGACGAGGAGAGGGAGGCTAAGTGAAATAATATACTGGTGCTATTATATAATCTTATGAATCATGCACAACTCATTTTCTATATCTCTTCTGTCTATAAGGTGAACAGCTTAGCTTACAGTACAGCGTGTTTGTGACGCCCGAGATTTAACTGTACTTCTAGCTTACTATTGCATCCACTATTTGTGCATTTATTTTGTGCTTTGCTTGTTGTCTTCTTTAATCACTATTCATTCCGTTTTTCAACTACTTAATTACCATGAATTATCATTTTTATTAAATCACATTAATTGTTAAAGGAGTGAGAAAAATGTGCTTTTGAGCTAGGAGTGATAGGAGCCTCCGTTTAGAAAATGATTTGTTGAAACTAGTGAATAGTGTTACGTATGAAACTTTATGTTTTAGTTAGCTAACTTAATTATTACACCATTAGACTCGTTTTAATGCCAACTAGACTCATTTTAGTACACATTAAACACTCTCAACTTGACCCCACCCCTTTTATACCCAACATAACACACTATAACTCATAACAAAAAAAAAAAAGAAGAAGAAAAAGCTGAAAAATGGGCAGGAAACCCGACAGCAAGAAAGGAGAGGAAGGAGGAGATTTTTGCCATCAAATCTTCAATTCAAGCCAAGCCAAGCTAGGAGCACATAGTTTAGGGTGTTTGCAAGTCTCCCGAGAGCTCTTACGCGCATTGGTGAGGGTTTTCACGGCTTATTTTCGCATTTCTAAATAGTTGTCATTTTCTTGATTTGTTGAAAATGTGATCAAATGCTATTGTATGAGTTATCTATGCTAATATACCATCTATATGAATGCTAGAGAACACATTTGAGCCGTTGTTTCACTTTTTAAACGGTTAGAATCGTTAATTTGAAATTTTGGGTGAATAGTGACGTTTTTCTAGGGTTTCGCGTAATTGCTCGAATTAGCTTGATTCAATGCTTCTAATTGATGCCTTAGGTACTAGTGAAGATAATTAAATAGCCCCGTACACTTGCATTGCCCTTAAATCGCCTAAAAATGGAGAATAGCCGACTTTAAGTTGGGGCTTTCGGGGTTAATGCGAATCCGGGTGGATTCGGGCTTCAATTCTAGTATCCTTAGGCTACCTAGGTGCTATAGATGCCTTGATATCCCTTGTTTGAAGCCCGGACAATGTAGGTGTGGTTTAAAACCAAAAGAGGGAAATTGGGGCTTTCGGGGTAAACGCGGGCATTCGATTGAGTTCGAGGGTTGAGAGGGTACCTTGGGGGTTAGTTAGAAGGTTGGGAGAGTTTCCTTTGAAAATGAAATCATTAACTTTGGTTTAGAAGAGAAATAGTTCGAAAAACAAAGGGGTTTAGGTGCAATTTAAGTTGTCTCACACTTCTAAACCCATGTCAGGACTTCTTAAGTGTTTATATATGATTTTAAATTGATTTGGAGCTTTTGGAATGATTCTATGCTTATATGGTATAAGTTCATTTGTAAACTGCTTATTAGCTTCTATCTTTGCTTCTATCCTAATTGCAACGAGGTCAACCTACTTTGTTGATCCTCATATGTGTTAATGCTTATATTATTGTTATTAACTTGCCATCGTTGAGTGCATTGCATAGTGGTTGCGCAACCATAGTGTCGGGGCGGATGTGTTGAATATCGGATGGGCGGCAGAGGGCTTGCCGGTGGATATTCAAACTCCGTGCCCTATTCCCTCATTCGCCTGGTCCGGAGATTGCCAGGGGATGTTGGGTAGTAGGATTCGGGGTACATCCGGAGTACACCCACTGGAGTGTTTGGGGATTATGCCGGCTTATCGTGATCATGCTCGTGGTTTGTGGATCGTGAATGAAGACCAGTGAAGATTGGTGTATAGGGGATTGTGTGAAATGTATCCTTTTAAATGTGTGGTTACTTATGTTATCATTTCTTCTTAAATTGTCTAAGTGATATTGTTGTATAACTGTATTATCTATTGCATTGGTCGCCCCGGGACTATATCCCTCACTGGGCAACAGTGGTTGCTCATACCTCGCTAACATGTTTCAGGTGGCACAGTTGGTGGAGTTGCCTTAGCTGCTGTGTGATATTTGTCTGAGGTGGATGTGCTTTCTGGTTGCTATGTGAAGAATTTGTTGTCCTATGTATAATCTATTTTGGGGCCTTAAAGCTCATGTATGTATTTGAGTAATATGTAAGCTGGAAGTCTGATAATGTAGTAGCAGTGGTAATTCTATGGCTTGTAATAACTTATATTTTTATTTCTAGTTGCTTTGCATGCTTGGGAGTGAATGACTTAGTGTAGAATGTTTTATCTCTAAGTATGTTTTAATGTTATCCTAGAATCGCATGGTTATTAGACTATATTATAAACAAGTTACTTGCATGCTTGTGTGGTTTTGGAACTGTTGTTTGCTTCAAGGCTCGGATGGCCTTGAATCTTTAAATATTTAGCCATGAAAAGTTTGTTTATCTTGTAGTTACCTTATTTGAGAATTTACAGGTTTTCAGAATGTCTATAGTACAGGGGAAACTCTGTCCGTTTTTCCCTAAAATTTTGTGACCGGGTTTGGTATTGGGTTGAGAATAGCATGGTTATTAGAGCCTCCGGTCTCGTGAGGGATCGGGGCGTTACAGTGTTTGCAACCAAACTGGCTGGTGCATTGGCCTTACCTTAATAAGTCCGAGAGAGTCTTCATTTAGAACGCTCCATATCTCGTGACACGCAGAGCATGGCATTTTATTTTAAAAATTATGTATAACTTCAAAAGATTCATTCTTTATAAATATAGTCAAAGGGTGCATTGCCTCTTTGAGTGAAGAAGAGAATGGCTTTATATAGACATTCTTGAGCGATGTTCGTCGCCCTAGGCTTACCATTATTTTATTTCATTCTATTGATTGGTTCTAGCTACAAAGAACATATACATGGAGCTATGTCGACTTACGTACGTCTCGTTGACAAAAAGATTAGGTATACCATGCCATGTATCATCCCCTCTTTCCATAGAGGAGAGATAAAGAAAGAGAAGAGATATAGTGATAAGACCTTGTTCGTTTCTACTTGACGTTATTTTCCTCGATTTTTAAATAAGTAGCTTGTACTAAGGATCTAATCAGAGTCAAACTTTGATTCAAAAAAAACCTTTTAGCCAGAGTACAAGTCTACTTTTTGATCCTTAGTAAAGGCAGATTAAGCCACAAATATTTTTTTTGAATCAAAGTCTCAATTTCCTCATTGAGAGTCGCTCTGCGAGACATCCAATAGTCTCTGACTTGGTCTTCGAATCGTAAGTCTCAACCTGTTCTCGGCTTGCCTCACTCTCAGGTTGGCCTTTCTACTTGACTAAGTAGTATTCCACTCGTGCAGTGGGTGTATAGGCTAGCCCATGGTACAGTCAACTATGATATACTCAACTTCTTCTTTAGTAGGTTCATCTACAAGATCTAGTGGTACCCTCATGGGCATGTTCCTCTCTCGGTCAGTCTAGTCTAATCGAAGTCAACTGACTCATATGGAATAAGGGGTGAGTTTTCACCGAGCTGGTTGCTTGAGTCTATAGGCTACCTCTCCTATCCGCTTTTCTACAAGGTCTACTTTCAGACCGGGCTAATCCTGACGGTTGTTTAAGTAGGTTTGGGCTAGGTCATTGCGCTCCTGCTGCCTCTTGGCAAAGTAGGCTGATGGGCAAGCCCCCTCGTCTGGGAATGGTGTGGGGCGTTAGAGGCTGTTGCCCTGTGGCCAACTCAAAGGGGCAGAAGTTCGACGGAGAGCTTTTTGGTTGTTAAGTTATATCAGCACTGAGCAATATCCAAGAGCACCAATCCATCTGGTTTGCACTAAAGTGGCTTAAGTAGCCCTCAAGGAGTCCGTTTATTCTCTCCGTCTGAACTTTCAAAGATATACTAACCGCAGGTATTTGACCATCAGATACTGACAGTCGTCTTCTAACATTACCGACATTTCAGGTTTTCATAAATTTCACATAAGATAAAAGCTCTTTTCATCATCAGAAATAACCTGATTTCGCATTGCATTACCATAACGAAAAGCAAAAATCATTAAAAAAAAAGAGAGATTGCTCTTGTGACTCGGAATGAACCTTTATCGGTGGAGGAGTGGAGGAAAAGGAATAGCGATGGATTCCTATAGAGCATCCAGGAATAAATAGATTCAATCGGACGACGAATTCTTTCGTGGTCCAAGGAAATCAAAGGTCCGGTTCCACGATTTCATCTATATTGAATCTCCTAATATCATAATAGCTTATATAGTCATGATTCAATTCAGGTTCACTGACTTTTTATTGATTTCTCATTTTTTGGATCTGATTCGAACAATGGAGAAGTAAGAAGACTTTGGCGATTCATAATAGGGTATCTAGAATATCTATGTCCCAAGACATAAAATATGAATAATGAAACATGAGTAAAAGTATACCCTGTAGTGACATAGCAGTTCTCATAATCGACTACTTATCATCATAATGAACATTCTACTTGAAAATGAAAAAAAAGGACTCGCTAGGCGGTTACCTTTTTGTCATATTTATATCCTTTGCTTAAAAATGAAGACACTAAGGTTCATCAGAATCTCTTATTAATAAGAGAGACATGAGTTTTGTGGAAAAAAGCCCTTTTATTGGTTTTGAAGCGATGACTTAAGCCTCTTTCTTATGGCGTTTAAAGAGTGTGACTCTTTAGTTAATAAGGGCCCATTTTATTTAATTCATGAATTAGCCCACTATGAGTCTATTGCATATTAATTAGATATATACAATAATATAGTATATCATTTGTGTCCTTGTTACAAGGACAACGAAACTAAATGGTTCGAATGAAGAGAAAAAATAAGATTTTTTAGGCTGTACACCTAATTTTCCTGGGATTGTAGTTCAATCGGTTATAGCACCGCCCTGTCTAGGCGGAAGTTACGGGTTCGAGCCCCGTCAGTCCCGACAGATTCAATAAATACATCAATTCATCTCTCCATTTTATGTGAAAAGAGGGACAGGGAACAGAATTTCATTCCCAACAGGGGATATTTTTTTGTTTTTTCTATCCTTTTTCGTTTTGCATTTCTCATCAAACAAATAAGGGAATTCTCATTACTTCAACTAGTACCGATTGATGGGAGAGAGACATATGTGGATTAGTACAATTCATTATTGGCATATTCATGATTCCAAGAGAGACTGGGTTTGGTTTTTCGACCCGATCCATGTAATGGAATAAAAGTACCTTTTTTTTTTTCTCAGGAGCGCATACACAAATGGAATTCATTTCTTGTATGATACAAAATGAATTTTACCCTGATAGAATACTTTTCCAGATTAAAAAACGATTTCCTTTTCCGGCTCCTATTTTGTCTAACCTCAATTACTATACTAATTTCGAATTAGAAAAAAAAATCTATCTCATTCAAATAGTATGCTGTGCTTTTGATATATGCATCCCAATATTAATCTAAAGAAGGGGGATATTCAAAAAAGAAAGATCAAACAAGGCTTAGCAAGGGAATGCAAAATTTTCTATTTTTCTAGTTAGAATTGATTGGTCGTACCTATAAAATAATAGAATATGAATGACTCACTATTCACTCGGGTTTTGGGTTATAATCATTATGTTGGAGAGATGGCCGAGTGGTTTAAGGCGTAGCATTGGAATTGCTATGTAGGCTTTTGTTTACCGAGGGTTCGAATCCCTCTCTTTCTGTACCTTCACCTAATTAACTAATGTTACTGACTGAAATGTATCAAATAGCAATGGAAATCATTATTCCAACAGTTAGACCTTTCATTGATAGGAATGCAGGTAAAATACATGCACTTGGCATTCCAAACTTTTTTGCACAAGAGTCGAATTATCCGCTGATCTCGGGGATGGGGACAGTCAGATGAGACATGCTAGTTAGGTTCAATCCCGATGAAAGGGGGATCTTTAGGAACAAAGTGTGACGAATCAAGAGGAATGAGCTACCTTTGATACAGATGGATTACCCCCCACCGATGAAAAAGGCTAATCTAGAGGGACATGCGAAAACTCCACTGCTCCCCCTAGAGGTTCATCATGCAGAAAGATGCAACAGGAAGGCAGAAGGGATTGAATCAGGTTGAGTAGGGGAATCGAAAGCAAGCGACCAGGAAGGGCAAAATACTAGACTCGCCCTTGGACGAGACACATGGGCGGAAGAAGGAGATCGGTACTATTTTTCCCGCCCCCGGACAGATCAGTTGATGGATAAAGGTTCATCTTGTGTCGAATATGACACTTCAGACTCTCTTTGGACATGAATCATTACCATCGAGAACATCGACTCATCTTGCAACTTATATCTCCACCGCGCTTTGAGGGAGGGACACTGCTGCCCACTTTAGCAAAAACTATACACATCGAATGAAGGTTACTGGCTCGAGAGAGAAAGTCATTTCTTCTTTGTGATAGTCTTTCCTATTTCGTAGCTCTTTCTTTTTTGGGGCCTATCCCGGATGAGAAAGATACAAAGCCTATTGACTCTGATGCTTGCTTGACGGGAGAAATGGGTTGAGATTCTGCCTTGCCTACCTGAGTCCAATCCTTTCTTTTATGGTCGGAGAAATTAGTACGGGTTGCCATATATGTCTGGATGGATTGGAATGAAGGGATGAAGGAGAGGAAGCACCAATGGACCAAGTATACTATCCTATGGGGCTGGCCTCCCATTGACAAAAAAATACTCCCGACAATCTTTGACCGGGCGGGGTAGGTAGAAGTTGATCCGGTAGGTCGACTAGCCGTTTTATTAGCTACTGGTCGTGATGATGACTTTTACTTGGATTATGCAACATATTTTTCTTATTCTCCTCCCACGACGTGCCTAGCTATTAGGTTCTGACTCATGCATCTGTCGGTAAAGCACGTCCAAAGTGATGCGCGCCCCCATAGAAAGAAGCACGCCCACCCGAAGTAGCATCCTTAGACACGTTCTTATTGCGGGAGGGGAAGAGATGAAAGATTCATAGTTTCGAAGACCTTTCCATTGATAAGGCATTAAGGTATTATTTCTTTTTGTTTTACCCTTTTTATGTATAGATAGATCGTTTATTCCAAAAAAAAGAAACCTGGGAAGCTACGCCTTATTACTCAACCACATAAAAAAAGACATTATTATGATGGATGAAATTTCTCAAGTCTTGAATGAGATCTTTTCTGGCATATTCTGTTAGTGTTCTCATAGGTTCAGGAAAGGAACAAGGACTCAGACATTCTTTGCGCATGTACAGAACTGGGGAGAAGTTGACCAGCTCATTCAAGCAGACGTCTTTGGTAGAGTCTCCACTCCATCATGCTTAGGTAAGCGTTATATGCAATCATATATTGATGATGACTCGCGGGGTATATTTCTTAGAAGAGAAGTCCGAAGTCTTTCAAAAGTTCGTGGAGTTCAGAAGATTAGTGTGGAGAATGTTTTTTAGAAAGTAAATCTAAAGAAAACTATGTTTGAGGATAGACTCTGGAGAGGAATACACATCACAGAAGTTGGTGCTTACTTGAAAAGCACGAGATTCGCTGACAGTTTTCCTGCTCTTATACTACACAGCATAACGAAGTCGCAGAGAGGAAGAATAGACATCTTGGCAAAACAGCATGATTAATGCGAGGAATGTGCAGCTGGGCCGAATGCATGATGACTGAAGCCCATGTCATCAACAGATTGCCTCAAGGGAAGCTTGGTTTTCTCTCACCATACTAGGTATTTACAAGAGAGAGCTGACTCTTTCACATTTCAGACTATTAGGGTACTTTTGCTACGTCTTTGTGCCCGACCAATTAAGGACAAAGTTGGAAAAAAAGGCGATATAGTCTATCTTTACTAGGTACAATCAGCAAAAGAAAGGGTGGACATGTGTTGATCCTACCACCAATAAAGCATACATCTCGGCACATTTTGTCTTTGATGAGGCATCATCATGGTAGTCTACTGAGAATGTTGTGTTACCAGACTCAGAGAGTTTAGACTCGAGTATGCGAGCGCAGTTACCAGAGTGGTATGAGGTTTTTGTCGGGAGTGACTCAGGACCAGTAGAGTCGCCAAAATCGAGTTCATGAACTAGCAGTTCTTTGAGCCTCATTTGATAGAAGATAGGTGTTCGCAAGGTTCAAAGTCTAAAGCCCATAAGCTAGGAAAATCCTTCTCCAAGAAGTGGAGAGAGTAGGTCACGAACAGAGTTGTGAGATAGTCGAGAGAAGAGACCACTACCAATGGAAGACATCACGACTAAAAATCAGCCAAGGCTAAGAAGATCTTTGCGGATCAAGAAGTCTAATCCGAGACGCTGTCCTGCTCTTACAGTGTTCTGTGTCCGAGATCGGGCAACCGAGTTCGTTTGAAGACGCAAAGGGTAATGACGAGTGGGAGAACGCAATGCATGAGGGGATTTCCGCTCTAAAGAAGAATGACACATGGGACCTTGTTCCATTTCCCGCTGGAGTAAAGCCAATTTCTTGCACGTGGGTATACAAGGTAAAACGATGAAGTGATGGATCAGTCAAAGGGACACGGTTGCTCGTTCTTTCTCACATGACAGCAGTACGAGATTGACTACGACGAGACGTTTAGTCCAGTGGCAAAGATGACTACTGTGCAAGTACTAATCTCTGACACAACAAGTAAGTCCTAGCGTCTATGGTAGATGGATGTCAAAAAATCCTTTCTCTATGTAATAATAATGAAGGGGCAGGCAATCGGTCAAAGGTATCCCCAAGTCGGACCGACAAAGACCAAGAAGTATCCATTCTTAACACAAAGAAAGCGCTGGCTTTTAGAGAATCTTTCCTCCTAAATTATGCACGATTTGCTGGCCTTTCTTGAGAGTTAAGCGATGAGTTGGGTAAGCTTCCTACGAGTACGGCTTCTCCGGGGCGACTAAGGACACACCCAACCAAACTCTCGGTAAAAAGGGTCTCCTTTGGTACAATCTCCTCCGCTGGGTCTATCCCGTACTATTGCTTTCAAAAATTAGTGAAATCAAAAAGCATTATATGAATGAATTCCTTCATAGCCTTAATAGATAGAGTAGAGTAGAGAGAAATGGAAGTAAGCCTTTGGTATTCTGTTCTTATTGCTTAGTTCCTGTCTATCTCTATCTATCAAAATAGACCTTCTTTGAAGCAGAGAAAGATCAGTCCAGTATTTAGAACTAGATTCGAAAAATTCACATACATAAAAGATGGGGTGAGGCTTGAGTCTACTTTCAATTAGAGTTTCAATTACAAAAGTAAAATATAATCCGGTTGTAAAAAAAGCCTTTGTTGCCTTTACGAAGATTTCCCTTCTTTGCTTCTTTTGTTTGAAATAGGAACGGGGTGGGTATAATCCGGTTGTAAAGAAAGAAACCCCCTGAGTGGGGGATTGTCTTCCTCACTGACCCTAAAGAAGGTGGCTCTATCACTAAGTAGGCCGGCAGAGAGGGCACCAAATGCCTAAACAAGACAAGAACCTACTATATGCTTAACACAAATTTTGCAGTCCTCCCTCTAGCACACGGGGATCGGCCCCACCGCCGGTGCCGGAAGTTTCTGAGCCACTACCACTAGCTCAAGAGCCTGTTCCTCATTTCTTTGAAATCCAAGTTGCTAAAGTCAACCAAGAGGACATCTAGAGGGAGTTAGAAGAGCAGCAGGAGTAGCCGGCACCAACGGGTTGAGCTAAGCTAACAAGGCCTCACATATGCGAAGACTCACCTTATTGGAAAATTAAGTAGCTGACCTTATTATCGACTTACGAAAATCCGAACATATGAGGCTCACCTAAGAAGATTCAATGAATGGTCGAAATGCTCGAAGAAGAGTATGGTCTGGAAAAGCTAGGCACGATCAAAAAGCACAACCAACGATATGGCAGAAAGAGTCTCTTTTACAGGGACTCCAAGTATTGCTTTAATATGTTCTTGAGAACTAGAGTCTCAAATCGAGAATGAAATAAAAACCAGAAAAATGATTTCTTAGTAATATTAAGAGGGAAGTTTTCATGTTCATTGTTTAGTTGCTAGGTAGCCAATCTTTACTTAACTCGGCCTAAGCAATGCCCAAAGACTCCCATGCCTTTCTAGGTTGGACCAACCTAACTGGCGATTTCCGATAAGTCTTTCTTCATTTTTAGAGCAAGAAGCAGAACTACAAGAAAAATTTCTTGATATTTATGGATAACCAATTCATTTTCAAATATAGTTGGGAGACTTTACCCATGAAATGGGTCAAAAAAATGGAAAGATAAGAACTTAGGAATAGATCTGATACCAATACGGACTACCCATTTCCATTGTTGTGTTTTTTGAAATTGCATACCTATACAAGGGTTCAAGTTTTAATCGATATTTGCGGAGTTGATTATCCCTCTCTAAAACAAAGATTTGAAGTGGTCTATAATTTACTAAGTACTCGGTATAACTCATGCATTCGTGTACAAACCAGTGTAGACGAAGTAATACGAATATCTCTAGTAGTCAGTCCATTTCCATCAGCTGGACAGTGGGAATGAGAAGTGTGGGATATGTTTGGTGTTTCTTCCATCAATCATCTAGATCTACACCGTATATCAACAGATTATGGTTTCGAGGGTCATCCATTAAGAAAAGACCTTCATCTGAGTGGATATGTGGAAGTACGCTATGATTGTAAGACCTCATATTTTGTCTTTATCTCGATTTGCGTGTTTTGCATCAATTTGCGTGATTTGACCTGTTTATGTATTATATGAATTAGAATGTGTTAAATATGTGATTTATATTCTTAATACATGCTATGTGTGCATTCATGAAATTTTTATCAAAATTGGCATCAGAAATTTTATCGACGATTTTTGTGAATAGTATTTGAAACACCTGTCCGCTAAAATTTTTACAGGGGTGTTTTAAATATTTTAAAACCGGGTCCTCGCGAAGTAATACACCCGGGTTTGATTAAAACACATTTTGAATCGGTTTTGAAATTTTAAATGTTTTTACACTTTCTTTTGCAAAAATCGAGTTTTAAGCGGACTCGGGTGGAAAAGTTTGAATGTAAAACTATTTGTCACGTAAAATAAATTATCTAGAATTAGTTTAAGTGTCAATTTAATGTTTGATCAAGAAATAGTCAAGAAATGAATTAAAAGACTAAAAATAGAATTAAAAGACTAAGGAAACTAACTTTGACTTTCTTTTATTTGTTTGACCTTTACATATTATGCATCAACACACATTAGCAAAGCACAAAAACACACTCACACACAATTTTTCAAAGAGATTTTGCATATAATTGAATTTTGAACCGTTAAAAAGTTGAACTGATGTTATATTACTGCTCAGTGCATGCTAAGGATCGTTTATATGTATTTATATAAGATTTGAACCATCGTAGTATGCATTTCTAATTTCGGGTATTAAAAGTTGAGTATTTGACTATTTGTTGAATAAATGTTGTTGTGGTTGTTGGAATTGCGTACTGTTAGTTTGTAAAAGTTTGTTAAATACGTGGTAGTAAAGTTGTAATGCCGAAATTTTGATTGCAAAGTCGGTGTGAATGTTTGGAAATTTCAGCCTTGATGCATTAGGATTTTAGGGTTGTTGGGCTTGATGTGGATGGTTTATGGTTAGTTTCCGAGGGTGTGAATGTTGTTGATTGAGTGGGTGAGTGATAGAAATTGCTTTTGAGGTTATTGGATTAGTAGAATGTAAGTTATGACTTTTAGAAGTTCGGGTTGTCTTTCTTTAAAATGTTGAAATATGCCTTTAGATGTTTGGGTGGTGTTTGAGTGATTGAATTGTGAGTTGTTGATGGTTAGACTAGGGTTTGGTTGTGTGTTTGATGCATGTTAAGTTGGGTGTCCTACTTTGTCATCTAACTTAGTTGTTTGTTGTTTATTTGATTAGTTGTTGATATGTTGCTGAAATGATGATTATTGATTGATTATTGTTGAACCGAGAGATAGGCAACCTACTTTGTTGTCCTCCTGTGATAATTGATTATTGATGAACCAGAAGATAGTCAACGTGAAAGGTTGTCCTCTTGTGATTGAATGTTTATTATTATTGCTGAGTCTTGGTATGTGTGTGCCACCTCTCGAGTAGCATTGGGCTGTCAGGTTGAAACCGGAATGACTATCATAGACTACCCCCAGCTCGCATGACAGAGGTGTCATGGAGGGAGAGGCTAGAGAGGTACCTCGGGTGCGTGAGTAATGGGGAGTTACAAGAAGAACGGTTGAGATCGTGATGGTGTTTGGAGCTACACCAACTAGAGTATCCTTTATTGATTGGCCATTATAATTAATGTGCTTATATTGTTATTGATGATTATTATGTGTTTACTGCTCAAAGGATGATTTTCGAGGAGTATAGTAAATACTGTTAGAGATCTATCGAATCCTCACTGGGCTTGGTTTATATAAGCTCACTCTCAATTATTGCATGCATACAGGTGCTACCGATCCAAATTACGGGTACGTGCCTCAAGAAGAGGATAATGTGCCATATGTGGATGAGTCTTATGTGCCAGAGTCTTGTCTTTGATCAGTGATGTTGTACTGTTTTGTTATCTTGTATATTTAAAATTAGTTGGTTTGTATTTACTTTGAAGTTTATGATATATAAGATGTTGTAAAGATAATGGATTAAATGTTGCTAGTTTAATGGTCTTGTTTTGGAATATGATTAGGCCACTAGATTGGTTATAATCTATTTTGGGAATGTATGTTATATAGTAAATGTATGATGTTGGAACGGAGGCATGTAACCTATGGATAAAATGGTAAAATCATGTTTAAGTATATTTTGGGTTGCGTTGTATATTGCTATCTTGATTGTGGAGTTGTTGTTAATCTTTGGGGTTGGATGTATGAAATTAAAAAAAAGGGTTGGCTTAGAGCCTTGGTATCCAGATTACAGTCGTTATACTGCCGAAATTCCGTTGCGTCCTGACTAATCTTAAGGGGGGTCGAGTTGGGGCATGACATTTAATTGTATCAGAGCGCATGTTTAGCTGTCAACTGGGGTATCCTCAGAATGTGGGTAGTGGTCTAAGCATGCAAGTATTTATTAATTGAAAGAAAAGTGAAACATATGTTAATATGTTTATGTGATTAATTTACTTATGTTTCTAACTTTCTATGTGATGAATATGCTTTATGTGTTAAGTGAACTAATGTGGTCAATATGTTTTATGTGATAACGTGCCTTACGTACTCAATGTGTTGTCATTAATGTGCATTATGTGATTAATGTGTATTATGTGACAACTGTGTTTTATGTGATCAAAGTGCCTTGTGTGAAGTTAGTTGTTTATGTGGTTTTAATTGTTTATAACTTGCTTATGTGAACCAACGCGCTTTAGGTTCTTAATGTACTTTGAGTGATTAATGTGAGTTACACAATCAATTTGAATTATGTGTAGTTTGTTGCTTATGAGACTTTAATTGTTTATAACTTATTATGTGATATAACCTGTTTACGTGATATTGGCTTCTTATGTGTTGAATTGTGCGTTATGTGATAATGTTGTTTTATATGTTAATTATGTATTATGTCGTACCCGTCTTCATGTGATATAATTGTATATATGTTATAACTGCGGGTGACTCTTTGGGTGACTCTTTTTGGTGTAATAAGGATGACTGTCAGAGCTCTTGGAATCAGAGGAATGGTGGCGCACAGTGAGAGTTGGTTGGGAGGCAAGAGGTACTCCGTATGTTTGGGATACCTTCCTTAGAGCGTTTCGGGCGAAGTATGTCTCGAGGATTGCATGGTAGCGGAGAGAAGCAGAGTTTTTGTCCTTGGTTCAGGGGAATGCTTCAGTGGCTGAGTATGAGGCCACTTTTACTATACTGTCCCGGTATGCACCGGAGTTTGTAGCTGATGAGGAATGCAGGACCCGGAGGTTTGTGTTGGGTTTGAGGTCGGAGATTCAGGATGCGATGGCCCTGAATCAATATGATATATTCTCTGAGGCTTTTGATGCGGCATCCAGACTGGAAAGTAGGAAAGAGGAACAGATTGGACCTAGTCAGCCTAGCAAGAGGCCATTTCAGCCGCAGGGCCAGCAGGGTATGTATAGACCTTCGGTACAATAGGGTGGTTATAGGCCTTCGGTGCAGCAAGGTTCTTTCGGACTGCGGGGATAGTAGAGTTACTATCGGCCTCAGTTTTAGCAGGGGTCTTATAAGGCTCAGTCGCAGTACAGGCCGGCCCAGTCTCAGGGTCAATATAGTCCTAGTGTTGCGAGACCTTAGCAACAGGCTGGTACAATTGCTTTCTCGGCTTCTGGTTCTTCTAGGGGCAGTGGCAGTGTTTCATCACCGCAGTGTACTTACTGCAAGCGTCAGGGCCATGCGGAGGCCGACTGCAGGTCGAAGGTAGGAACGTGTTTAGGTTGCGGCAACAATCAACATAGGGTGAATGATTGCCCTAGATATCAGAGGACTGATGGTCGGGTAGCGACCCAGGGTTATCAAGGCCAACCTACTAGTGGTACACCTCAACAGCAGCGGGTTCAGGCTCGGGCCTACGCAGTTGATTTGGAGGAGGCTCTTGAGTATACGACAGTCATGGAAGGTAACTTCCTTATACTCAATCAACTTGTTAAAGTGTTGATTGATTCTGGTGCTACACATTCTTTCATTATGCCTACTTGTGTGCAACGTGTTAACATGCAACCTAAAAGATTGCCTTATGTGGTTGAGATTAGTACTTCTTTAATTGATAAGTATGTGATTGGCTTAGTTTGTAAAGACTGTAAAATACATGTTAAGGGTTAGGATTTTCCATCGGACCTTATTTTATCTCCTATTCGTGGGTATGATTTTATCTTGGGTATGGACTGGCTTTCTAAGTATGATGCTCAGCTAAACTGTAGAACAAAGGTAGTACAGTTTCGTTTGCCAGATCAGCCAGTGGTTGAGGTAGCGGGGAACCGGGATGCTAAGACGAGTTTTATTATCTCATCAACTAAAGCTGTTAAGCTTGTGAGTAAAGGGTGTTCGGGTTATCTAGCTTATTTGATCAACAAGCCATCTGATAAGCTGAAGCTGGAGGACGTTCCTATTATTCGTGAATATCCCACTTTATTTCCCGAGGAGTTGCCAGGGTTACTGCCAGAGAGAGATGTAGAGTTTGTGATCAATCTTATTCCCGGTACTCAACCTATTTCTAAATCAGCATACCGGATGGCACCAGCTGAGCTTAGGGAACTGAAAAATCAGCTGCAGGAGTTATTAGAGAAAGGTTCAATTCAGCGGAGTTCTTTACCCCGGGGAGCACCTGTTTTATTTGTGAAGAAGAAGGATGGTACCTTAAGATTGTGTATCGATTATCGTGGTTTGAATCAAGTGACCATAAAAAACAAGTATCCTTTACCACTGATTGATGAGTTGTTTGATCAATTTCACGGAGCTAAAGTCTACTCTAAATTTGACTTGAGGCAGGGGTATTATCAGCTTCGGATTCGCACGGAGGTTGTTCCGAAGTCTGCTTTTAGGACTCGATACGGGCATTATGAGTTTGTTGTTATGCCTTTTGGATAAACTAATGCGCCGGTAGAATTCATGGACCTTATGCATCGGGTTTTTCAGCCGTACTTGGATCAGTTCATGGTAATCTTTATTGATGATATCTTAGTTTATTCTAAGTCTGAATCGGAGCACGAGCAACATCTACGGCTTGTTTTACAGAAATTACAGGAGCATCAGTTTTTTGCGAAGTTCAGCAAATGCGAATTTTGGATGCAACGTATATCTTTTCTCGGTCATGTGATCACACAGAGCGGTATTTCTGTAGATCCCACTAAGATTGAAGTGGTGATATCTTGGAAAAGGCCGGAGAATGTTTCGGAGATTCGTAGCTTTCTTGGCTTGGTGCATTATTACCGTAGGTTTGTCAATGACTTTTCTAAGATTGCAGGGCCATTTTCTAAGTTAACTCAGAAACGGACCAGCTTTATTTGGGATGATAAATGTGAGAATGGGTTTCAAGAGTTGAAAAAGAGATTGATTACCACTCCAGTACTTGCTCTACTAGAGGGGACCGATAATATGGTTATCTACAGTGATGTATCCAAGGATGGCTTGGGTTGTGTACTTATGCAGAATGGCCGGGTTATTGTCTATGCTTCCAGAAAGTTGAAGCCGTATAAGGTGAATTATCTGACTCATGATCTTGAGTTGGCAGTAGTTGTATTTGCACTGAAAAAGTGGCGTCATTATTTGTGGGGCAGTAAGTTCGAGATTTTCACTGATCATAAGAGTCTTAAGTACTTGTTCTTGCAGAAGGAGTTGAATATGCATCAACGGAGATGGATGAAACTTCTCAGAGATTATAATTGTTCTATCAGTTATCTGCCTGGGAAGGCAAATGTTGTGGCAGACGCTCTTAGCCGTAAGGAGAATGTTTCTTGTTTGGCTGCCAAGAAGTGGGAGGTTCTTGTGGAATTCACTTATTGGAGACCGGAGATGACTCAGGTTGGGGTGATGTGTTCACATCTCCGTATTCAACCCTTATTGCTGTCTCAGATCAGAGAAGCTCAGCAGCTTGATCCAAAACTTCTGAAGATCAAGGATCAGATCACGGATGATCAGTCTGATTTCAAATTATATGTAGATGGTATTCTTCAGTTTCAGAGCAGGGTTTGTGTTCCCGATGAACCAGGTTTGAGGCGAGGTATTCTGGAGAAGGCTCATAATTCTAAGTACACCATTCATCCCAGTGGAAACAAGATGTATCGGGATTTGAAGCAACATTATCGGTGGAATAACATGAAAAGGGAGGTTCCTAAGTTTGTATCTAGATGTTTGACTTGTCAGCGAGTAAAGGCCGAACATCAATGACTTGTAGGGTTACTTCAGCTGTTGGCAATACCACAATGGATTTGGGAGCATATTACAATGGACTTCGTCTCTAGTTTTCCTAGAACACCGAGAGGTAACGACGCAGTTTGGGTTGTCGTAGATCGTTTGACGAAGTTAGCTTAATTCATTCTGATGAGGTTAGGGGATGAGGTTGCAAAGTTGGCAGATCTTTATTTGGATCAGATTGTTAGACTTCATGGGATTCCATCTAGTATTGTCTCAGATCGAGATCCTCGGTTTACTTCTCGTTTGTGGGAAAAACTTCAGGAGACTTTGGGTACTCAGTTAAACTTCAGAATAGCATATCATCCTCAGACCGACAGTCAGTCTGAGAGGACTATTCAGATTTCGGAAGATATGCTCAGGGTTTATGTTTTGGACTTCGGGAAGAATTGCAAAAACATCTACCACTTGCCGAGTTTGCCTATAATAATAGTTATCAAGCTACTATTGGGATGACACCTTTTGTAGCTCTCTACGGCCGTAAGTGTCGTTCACCTTTGTATTGGGATGAAGTAGGGGAGATGAAGACTACTAGTCCGACTATTATGCAAGAGCTTCTAGAGAAGATTGAGAATGTTCAGTTGATTAGGCAGAGAATGCTTACAGTGCAGAGCAGATACAATAGTTATGCTGATAAGCGTCGTCGGGATTTGGAGTTTGTAGTCGGGGATCGGGTTTTCTTGAAATTATCTCCTCGAAAGGGGTTTGCTTGTTATGGTAAAAGTGGTAAGCTGAGTCCGAGGTTTGTAGGGTCGTTTGAGATTATTGGCAGGGTTGGTAAGTTAGCATATCGGTTGGCGTTACCGGAGAACTTCTCTAATGTCTACGATGTCTTTCACGTGTCTAATTTGTGAAAGTATAATCCAGATCCTTCTCATATCAACTTCGTGAGAATCTGACTTATGATGAGAGGCCGATTCGCATTCTTGATCTGATGGAACGGGAACTGAGATCGAAGAAGATTCCGATGGTCAAGGTATTGTGGAAGCATCACGGGATTGATGAGGCTACTTGGGAGAAGCGAGATCAGATGTAGCAGTAGTACCCAGATCTTTTCTGTACATCAAGTAAGAATTTCGAGGATGAAATTTCTTTAAGGAGGGGGGGGGAGAATATGAGACCCCATATTTTGTTTTTACCTCGATTTGTGTGCTTTGCCTTGATTTGCGTGATTTGACCTATTTATGTGTTATATAAGTTAGAATGTGTTAAATATGTGATATATATTCTTAATACATGCTATGTGTGCATTCATGAAATTTTTATCAAAATCGGCATCAGAAATTATATCGACGATTTTTATGAATAGTTTTTTGAACACATGTCCGCTAAAATTTTTATAGGGGTGTTTTAAGTGTTTTAAAACCTAGTCCTCGGGAATTAATAGACCCGTGTTTGATTAAAATGGATTTTGAATCGGTTTTGGAATTTTAAAGGTTTTTACAGTTTCTTTTGCAAAAATCGAGTTTTAAGCTGACTCGCTTGCAAATGTTTGAATGTAAAACTCTTTGTCACCAAAAATAAATTATCTAGAATTAGTTTAAGTGTCAATTTAATGTTTGAGCAAGAAATAGTCAAGAAATAAATTAAAAGACTAAGGAAACTAACTTTGACTTTCTTTTATTTGTTTGACCTTTACATATTATGCATCAACAAACATTAGCAAAGCACAAAAACACACTCACACACACACACATGGCCGAGAGGCCATGAGAGAAAAAAAGAGAAGAAAAACTCAAGTTTTCAAAGAGATTTTTCATTAGAAATTGCATTTGAAGGCCAAACTTCATCATCCAAGGCTTGATTCTACTTGTTGGGCATTCATTGAGCATATTTCTAGCTTCATAACACATCAAAGGTGAGAGAAAAATTCTAGATCTCAAAATGTCATTTGTATGTTTTTGCATATAATTGAATTTTGAACCGTTAGAAAGTTGAATTGATGTTATATTATTGCTCAGTGCATGCTAAGGATCGTTTATATATATTTATATAAGATTTGAACCATTGTAGTATGCATTTCTATTTTTGGGTATTTAAAGTTGAGTATTTGACTATTTGTTGAATAAATGTTGTTGTGGTTGTTGGAATTGCTTGTTGTTAGTTTTTAAAAGTTTTCTAAATACGTGGTAGTAATGTTGTAATGCCGAAATTTTGATTGCAATGTCGGTGTGAAAGTCCAAAAATTTCAGCCTTGATGCATTAGAATTTTAGGGTTGTTGGGCTTGATGTGGATGGTTTATGGTTGGTTTCGAGGGGGTAAATGTTGTTGATTGAGTGCGTGAGTGATAGAAATTGGTTTAGAGGTTATTGGATTAGTAGAATGTAAGTTATGACTTTTAGAAGTTCGGGTTGTCTTTTTTTAAAATGTTGAAATATGCCTTTAGATGTTTGGGTGGTGTTTGAGTGATTGAATTGTGAGTTGTTGATGGTTAGACTAGGGTTTGGTTGTGTGTTTGATGCATGTTAAGTTGGGTGGCCTACTTTGTCATCTAACTTAGTCGTTTGTTGTTTATTTGATTAGTTGTTGATATGTTTTCGAAATGATGATTATCGATTGATTATTGTTGAACCGGGAGATAGGAAACCTACTTTGTTGTCCTCTTGTGATAATTGATTATTGATGAACCGGGAGATAGTCAACGTGAATGGTTGTCCTCTTGTGATTGAATGTTTATTATTATTGCTGAGTCTTGGTATGTGTGTGCCACCTCTCTGGCAGCATCGGGCTGTCGGGTTGAAATTGGCATGATTACCATAGACTACCTCCAGCTTGCATGACGGAGGTGTCATAGAGGGAGGGGCTAGAGAGGTAACTCGGGTGCGTGAGTAATGGGGAGTTACAAGAAGAACGGTTGAGATCATGATGGCGTTTGGAGCTACACCAACTAGAGTATCCTTTATTGATTGGTCATTATAATTAATGTGCTTATATTGTTATTGATGATTATTATGTGTTTATTGCTCAAATGATGATTTCCAAGGCGTATAATAAATACTATTACAGATCTATTGAATCCTCACTGGGCTTGTTTTATATAAGCTCACTCTCAATTATTGCATGCATACAGGTGTTACCGATCCATATTACGGGTACGTGCCTCAAGAAGAGGATAATGTGCCATATGTGGACGAGTCCTATGTGCCAGAGTCTTGTCCTTGATATCTGATGTTGTACTCTTTTGTTATCTTGTATATTTAAAACTAGTTGGTTTGTATTTACTTAGAAGTTTATGATATATAAGATGTTGTAAAGATAATAGATTAAATGTTGCTAGTTTAGTGATCTTGTTTTGGAATATGATTAGGCCACTAGATTGGTTATAATCTATTTTGGGAATGTATGTTATATAGTAAATGTATGATGTTGGAACGGAGGTGTGTAACCTTTGGATGAAATGGTGAAAGCATGTTTAAGTATATTTTGGGTTGCGTTGTATGTTGCTTTCTTGATTATAGAGTTGTTGTTAATCTTTGGGGTTGGATGTATGAACTTAAAAAGAGGTTGGCTTAGAGCCTCGGTATCCAGATTACAGTCGTTATAGTGCCGAAATTCCGTTGCGTCCTGACTAATCTTAAGGGGGGTCGAGTTGGGGCGTGACAATGATGATCCAGAGAAACATGTAGTTTTTGAACCTATTAAGATGACCCAAGAATTTCGCTATTTCGATTTTGCTAGTCCTTGGGAACAGCGTAGCGACGGATAATTAAGAATCAGAATAGGTCCAGTCCAGGGGACAAATCAATAGGAAATTATATTTGCTTCGTAAGAATAAGAATGAACTTCTATGAAATGAAAGAGTTTGACTGGAATTGTCTTGATCATCGGATATCATTGAGAAACAAATAGGAAGAAGTCTTATTATCGAACGATTTTCTGCAATTCTTCCCCGTATGGAATGAGTAAAGAATCAAGCTACAAGTCTCGATCTATACGTAAGGCACTGGTTTTTTTGTCTTTCTTTCTCTTTCATTAATAGTATAATACACCCTTACTCTATAGGGGCACTAGCGCTTGACTAATAACATATCAAAGTGGCATAAAAAAACGTAATAGGCTGCTACTCTAGGCTCGTTTTGCTTTTTCAAGCTCCACCCCATATTGAAAACTAAAGTGCTAACGAGCAAGAAAACGGATGTGCGTTAACGCAATGGCTTTCGCACCCCTTGCTTCTTGCCAACTATTAGTTTCTTAGTAAAGCAAGCTTTCGCGCTAGGCGCTCACCTTTTTGTCTGGGTGGAAGCTAGCGGGCAGGGCTTGCTTAACCGGATACACGGAATTGGGATCTTTGTCGCATGACAAATCTTTCTATCGGGAAAGCCTCACTTATTCAAAGCTGATTATTTATAACCCTTTTTGCTCATAAGTAAGCGTTGGTAGGAGCGGTGGGATGATGACGAGTATATAAATCAATAAAGACAAAAAAAAGAAGAAATGGCAAGAGAAATTTGATATCGATGGAGGAAATAACGATGTGAAGGAAAACAGGGTAAGGATTATCTACAATGACACTGCAGACAATTGAAAGGGATGTAGTGTAGTTTGGTAGTGCCTTTCTTTGGTGTAAAAAATGTCACGGGTTCCAATCCTGTCATCCCTACCTATTCTTCTCCTCTGGGCAGTAAGGAGGGATCCATTGAGATCGATTCAAATTGGACATAAATATTTTCATTTTTTGAGACTATATGCATGCAAGATGATTTGGAGGTAGAAAAAGAATATTTTTTTCTTTACAGTTGTATCTACTATGATAAGAAAGTGCTCTTAGTTTAGATCGGTAGAACGTGGGTCTCCAAAACCCGATGTCGTAGGTTCAAATCCTACAGAGCGTGATTCCGTTCTTGTTAGGTCTAATTACAATGAAATAACTTCACTATCTTGAAGAACAACCTTAATTTGACCTCCTGCGGATTAAAGAAAGGAGAAAGTAAATAAAAAAGAGATATTAATTAATCAAAGGTCAAACTGATCACTGCGTTTGTATTGTAAATATGCAGTTACGAATAATCCAGCTAATAATAAGAATTAGACCTAACACGATTCCAAATAGAAAAACTTCAAGATTTTCGATTTGTTTCAAAGGGGAAAAAAGTTAGGGTTCCAAACCTAAATAAAGATCTAATTCGCCCATGAATCTTAATGGCCAAGAATTGGCAATTGACGGGGAATGAGCTACATCGAGAGGATCAGATGAAGGGGAGAGAAAACTACTATTGAAAAAAGGGAATCGTACTCTTTGCAACCTCTCTTTCACTCCACTTTCAAATAGTTATTTTTCAGTAAACTGAATGACTGTCTCCATTAGTTTTTAAGTAGGATCTCGGAACTAAAGAAATCAACTATTACAAAAGGCTAAAGAGCTGAACCCATTGTAGCAGAATAAGTTGCTATTGATTTTACACCTTCAAGATGTGAAGAGAGACCTAGACTCATATGAGTTGAAGTACTTCCAGTCATTCCCTTGATGGAGTGCTTACCGATATTCAAAAAGGTCGGCCTTATCCTACATAAGCCCATTCCCTAAAAGGAATAGACAGAGACGACAAAAGTCGACCGATAGAACTTCGTAGATCTTGCTTACCGGTCGGTCATAGCTGTACTAGGAGGAGGAGTAGGTGTTGGCCTTGGCGAGCTGTCGTTCCTTCTTGCGGTAAGTAAAGAATGAATGCCATCCCTGTAACGCCCCCGCTCCCCATGTGGAGCCCATGCGGAGTCTCACGGGACACGTCACTACCACAATATTGTTCGCTATTGGCAGTCCCTGGCCCGCAAGCACAGGTCCCTCACTGCTTTGTTTTTCCCACGGTCTCCCATGTGAAAAGGCCTTGTGGCTGATACAAGGAACTAAGCCCTTATATCCAGCTCTCTCACTTCCAGGACTTCCGATGTGGGATTGTGGGGTGGAATGTGGTAACACAATCCCACATCGGAAGTCCTGGAAGTGAGAGAGCAGGATATAAGGGCTTAGATCATTGTATCAGCCAAAAGGCCTTTTCCCATGGGAGACCGTGGGAGAAACAAAGCAGTGAGGGACCTGTGCCTGCGGGCCAGGGATTGCCAATAGCGGACAATAAATGGTAGTGACGTGTCCCGTGAGGCTCCACGTGGGGAGCGGGAGCGTTACAAATGGTATCAGAGCCAGTCTTCCCTTGTGTTCATGCCCGTGAGGGCGCGGGGCTCCTTAAGGGGGTGGAATGTGGTAACAGAATCCCACATCAGAAGTCTTGGAAGTGAGAGAGCTGGATATAAGGGATTAGTTCCTTGTATCAGCCACAAGGCCTTTTCCCATAGGAGACTGTGGGAGAAACTAAGCCGTGAGGGACCTGTGCTTGCGGGCCAGGGACTGCCAATAGCAGACAATATTGTAGTAGTGATGTGTCCCGTGAGACTCTGTGTGGGCTTCACGTGGGGAGTGAGGGCGTTACAAATAGTATCAGAGCCAGTCTTCCCTTGTGCTCGTGCCCGCGAGGGCGCGGGGCTCCTTAAAGGGGGTGGAATGTGGTAACACAATCCCACATCGGAAGTCCTGGAAGTGAAAGAGCTGGATATAAGGGCTTAGTTCCTTGTATCAGCCACAAGGCTTTTTCCCTTGGGAGACCATGGGAGAAACAAAGCTGTGAGGGACCTGTGCCTACGGGCTAGGGACTGCTAATAGCGAATAATATTGTGGTAGTGACGTGTCCCGTGAGACTCCGCGTGGGCTCCACGTGGGGAGCGGGGGCGTTACAAATGGAATCAGAGCCAGTCTTCCCTTGTGCTCGTGCCCGCGAGGGCGCGGGGCTCCTTAAGGGGAGTGGAATGTGGTAACACAATCCCACATCGGAAGTCCTGGAAGTGAGAGAGCTGGATATAATGGCTTAGTTCCTTGTATCAGCCACAAGGCCTTTTCCCATGGGAGACCATGGGAGAAACAAAGCCGTGAGGGACCTGTGCCTGCGGGTTAGGGACTGCCAATAGTGGACAATATTATGGTAGTGACGTGTCCCGTGAGACTCTGCGTGGGCTCCACGTGGGGAACGGGGGCGTTACAATCCCTCCCTCTCTTCTCAGTCTATTTGTCTATTCTTCTTGCCTGAGGAAGGAGCGTTAAGCCACTCAAGCTAGATAATAAAGAGAGAAGCTTGGCCTATCCATTCTATTATGGCTGGCTTGGAGATAGCGGTAGCGAAGGTAATCACCCTTATTTATAAAGGAGGGGCTTTGTTGGGCGATAGCGGTCACAACTGGATGAATGAGAGGCAAGAGTTCCCTATTGCTATAAAATGGAAAGGGATTGATGAAATAAAGGTTTCGGTAAGAAGGAAAGGTAAGAGCGCTTTCTTCTCAGTTATAGGAAGACAATTCGGTTATGGAGCTTTTACCGTTCTCGCTTTTGTCTTCGTTGAGGATGGATTCACAAATCCATCTTCTTTCCGGTCTGCTTCATTCCTTTACTAATCAAAAAAATATTCCTCGCTAATGGCGGAACTAGCTTGGATTCTTCCCCTTTTCTATAAAACCTAATCTTACCCTTTATTATCTAACCAGTTAGTTTAAGCTGACCTTCCCTATTCTGTTTTTTTTACCTACAAAGCTCTACTTGATTTGCTATCGACAGAAGTCAGTCGCCAGTGCTATCTCTTCCCGCTAAAGCTTTCCCGGCCAATCAACAAGATATAATTCCTTCCCTTTGTTTAGGAGCGAAAACCTAGTGCAAGGTCAATGGTTTAGCTCAAGGCTCCATAAAGGCTATTTTTCCTACTTCTTGATAGCGTTGGTCTCGGAAGGCTCTCGCTCTAAAGGTCAAGGGGTAGCTTGATGGCAGCTATCTTGCTCTTTCTCAGAGAATAGGAATGGAATTGGTGTGGTTCACTAGCTCTTTCTTTTGAGATGAATAAATGCCGGAAGGCCGTTGTGATATGGAATTTTCTTCTTACCAGGGTGGACGTAGTTTAGAAGTAGCTCTAACGAGAAAATAGGCTAAATCGCCTTCCTCAGAAGAAAGGCATATTTTAGTATTTCAGTCATAGGGGCATACTATACCTTATTACCCTATATTGCTAGCAGGGAGAAATTCATATATGATGAAGTTAGCTCAAAGCAAGAACAGCTTCACCCGAGCAAAGGACTCTACCTACCCATACTTACGAATGAAAGAAGCTCCGCGTGGATGATAGGACAAGCGATAGTGGTTCTATTCTTGTTATTCCTATTCCATATGATAAACAGACACCTTTGATTCATCGACATTGGCGCGTTAGGCTCTACCTCCACCAACCAGCCCTTTATGGAGTTGCCGGACCAAGAGAAAAAAATCCCTGATATCGTAAAGAAAGTTAGAAGGGGAAAGGCCCCATTGAAACAGAAAGCACTAAATACTTCCATGAGATGGTAGAAATGATCACCGTTATAAGCACAAGATTCAAAGCTGGAATCTTCCTACTCTTGTTAGTTGGGACAGAGCATCCTATCTTGTTGATTCTCCTTTCCCACAACCTCTCCCTCTCACTTTCAAGGTGGATACGCAAGAAATTCACTATGTAAATTGACATGATCCACTGCTCACGCACGAGCCGAGTTTCACTACCTCATCGGAACCTGTTGACGTGCAACTTTCACTCTTCGTAGGTTTGAGATCTACTTCAGTTAGTACTAGTCGGGAAACCTCAACAATGGTACACCTTAGAAGAAAGAGAAAGACCCTTTTGTTGAGGCAATCGATGGATAGATTTCTACTAAAAAAGACTCATGAAAAAAATGAATGTCCTAATTTTCATTAATTTCATTCGGTATTTTCAAGGTAATTGAGGGTACCTAGCAAAACTATAAGGTAGTTTTTTGTAGGTAATTGATAGCTATTGATCAAAGATGGCATGTTGACTCTTAAGGAAGAAGGGAGGTCTGCACAAACATCTTTTGACATGTCGAATATTCATTAACGAAAATGGGCTTCTATCATGAGTTTCAGCTCCCTTTTGGAGAATCTTTCTCATTGATCTTTCCAATCCTTGGTACGAATTATGCTTTAAGTATGGGCTCTTGCCCCATTCATAAAGATAAAATTTGACATGACATAATCCCTGAAGACTATGATGTGCCCGACCTTGCTTCTCTTAATTCCCCACCCACCTCCCGTAGAGGCGGATCAAGAGATGGCTTTAGATTCATCATAGCTACTCTATCGCTTCAAAGAAGAAAAGAATGAAAACTTCTTATTCTTCCTCGATTTCTCCCTTCAACGTTTGATTCTTCGACTTTGTGTGAGTTCAATCATTTGAGAGTTCTAGGGTCCAGGAGTTAGAGTAAATACTTTAAGGTGCTTCTAAGGGCATACCCACATTCATATTTACTGACTCCCATCTTTGACCGCCTATGGGGTTTTGTATCACGGAACAAGCTACTTCATTCGGTCTAGTCCGATAGAAAGACGTGGGCTAGTTTGTCAAGAGAGGCGTTCGTATTCGACGTGAGTCAGTGGATTCGCCCAACCTATACAAAGGGGCATAGAAAGCTGACGAATGAATTTGGTGGGTTGGGATTCTTCATTAGTCTTCAAATTTCATCGCCACATGAACGAGACCCCGAAAAAAATATAGCATCCGACCGTGATTCAGATGTCAAGATCGAGACACATGTCGTACTTTCTCCAACCTAACGGGGGATTATACTCAAGGCAAGCTCAGTAGGCCATTCTCAAAGCAGACCTACGTGTGTAGCATGGTCGTCAGTTCATCCCTAACTATAGATAGAGCAGTCGCCAAATCCAATCCTAATCATGACTGTATTTTTCTCATGTGAAGGTCGCCTTAGTCTTTGTTTTGATTCCCTGGATAGAATTTATCCTATCTTTCTTTCAATCAGCTCGCTAATAGAAAGTATATAGATTGTTCAAAGCTTCAGTGATACATCTGCTTCGATCAGTGCTCTAATTTTATCCACATGAGAGATGGGGAACCGACCTTCTAGCCCGCGTAAAAGGCCTTTTTGGACGTTCTTGAAATCGATACACACGCCTAAGAAAAACTTCTACTGGAGAGGAAAATATTCTATGAATATCAAGAGTTGTACTAGCGAGACGTCTTTGCTTTTGGCATAGCTCTGTTCCGATGAAGGCGAAGGGAGCTCTTCGGGAATTTATATAAACAAATCGAATTGAAACTCTGAGGCAAGCCTTTTCTTGCTCTAAATGAGCTCTTCAAATAGGCTCTGATCACTAGCAAGCAGGTGCGAAAATGAGTTTTCTTGTCCGATAGCTCGGGGTATGGCTTTCTTGGATTTCAATGACCAAGTGCTCCAGCTTTCGAGGAGAGGGTTATGGAAGGTGCTCTTTCAATCCCCTGGACTTCCCCTTGTTGTCAAAGGGTGGCGCCTCGAAGTGCTTTTTCTTCACTTTTTATACGCTACGTTATTTTTTAATAAAGTGATCCTATATTTCTATTTTAGGCTCTGTCAACGATCGTTATAAAGCTTTCTAGAAGCTTTCATAGGACTAAGGTTCTGAAAGGTTGATACAGTACTTCTATTGGTATTTATTCACTCTTGCCCTTCTCACAGAACACCTAAAGAATATCTGTTGGGCGAGAGCCCTTCTACTCGGCACCGTCGGATCAGTAGACAACTTTCGTACAATTGCATCAGTAGCGATTTCTATCTATATACGTTATTTCGTTCGCCTTTGTGGGCTTGGAAGCATCATAGAATCAACTTTACGCTTCGAGTAAAGGTCCACTTTGTCGCCCAATTAGGGATATTCCGGCCCATGATCAGTTCGGTTTAGTAGTGTTAACTCAAGTCTTGTCTACCACGGGGAATTAGAACTTTGTTTAAATGGGTCCATTCCTCTCCCTATATGTCGAGCTAATAAATTCCTTCATAAGCTAATAAGAGATTCTATTATTGTACACTGACTTTACTATGCTTCTTATTCGTTATAGTAATTACACCCTCTGGGTGGAATTGCCAAAACATAGGCCTTCTTCAAGGGAGGAGTTCATACTCGGAGAATGAAAGCAGGCTACTAAATTGACTATTTCAAAATATTTTTCTACATTCGTAGCGAAGAGTGCGCTACGCATTTGAAAGCGAATAGTGCTTGCTTTCCAAGGTGGACATAACCCCAAAATTGATCTGCGAAAGATAACATAGACATCTTTATATACTTAGATACCATATCCAATTCTAAACAACTGATATGCGACATCAAAAACTCATATGCGCCAGATATAACTCTTCCTCCTAAAAGCGCATGTGCGATAGCCAATATGCTTGATGTACCAGCCAAGCCAAGGAAGGAGGAGAAAAATTAGAACTACTAAATTCTGGTTGGAAGAGATGAGGTAGGGGTTTTTTTCTACAGATTCAATGGGAATAGGGAAAACTTTTTCATTCAGAATGATGCAGCCTATCTCCCTTGCCTTGATCCTAAAACCATCTCAATTAGCTTCGGGTATGGTACACTATAGCTATCTTTTACAAGGTCCTCAACCTTAAGGCTGGCGTACCTTTACCTTCTCCACTAGAAGGTAGGAGCTACCACCTTCTATAGTTGCAAGGTAGGCCGCTAAGGTCTACTGTAAGCCTATTATCGTTTATTCCTCGATGCTATGATCTGCTCGATGATCCGATCCTCCATTTTCAAAAAAAAAGAATAAGACTGGAACTCCAGCATCACCTTCTTCTTAGTCCTCCACTTCTTTAGGAGTGAAACAAATTGCAGACTTCCTATCTCTTTCTGTTTCCTAGCTCTCCCTACCTAGGGTCTTCACTACCATCACCTCCCCATCTACTCCTCCACCCAATCTTGGAACCAAAGCTTAGGATTCATGCAGCTAGAGTGAAATAACTCGAGTAGTCTTGGACTGGAAACGAGATGGTCTGTAAGTCCCAGTGAGATGATTCCACTGACTCCAATAGTAACCGGAGCTACTACTAGTTATGACCAAGCCAACTATGGATTTAATATGTAAGAGAAATTGAATATAGAAAGGTCTTACCTCAGCCTACTCCTGGTCTATCGTGCCTAAGAATGCCCAACCACAAAAAGCCAGCTTCTCGAGAGAAGCTAGTAAGTCCCATACCATATAATCATATAAAAAAGTCTTTGCCCAGTAGTGCTCAACAAGTAAATAAGATGGTAGTCGAGGACTATCCTAAGTCAGTACCAATTGATTCTACTTGAAATCCCATACAAAAGAAAATGTTTGGAACAAAGTAACCCGATAGGCTTTCCATAGGAAACCCGAAAGGACCTTTATCTATCTGAGAAGACATTCCGTCTTGTCTAAAAACAGTAAAGAATTACTTTCAACAACACCAACAAGAACAAGAGCTTCCACTACCATCAGAGGAGTCTGGAAAAGAAGCACTCTCAATCACATCGGTCTACCAACTAACTCTATCTGGAGCATCAGGCTTAGCCAGGAGTGAAATTTTGAAAATGCTAGCTTGGCGAAGATCAAGCTTGGGGTCATCTTCTTCTCTTACTCGCAGGTAGGTAGGTGTGTAATTCATTATTACACCTGAACTCAGATCTCATCTCATGATCTGGCAAGCAGTGGAATTCTATTTTATGATATCACTAAGCTAATGTGAGACCCTTGGACTTGGCATGTGAGGAGAAAGACTGAAAGGAATGTTAGAGTTGCAGAACTCATTGAAAGCAATGAGCGTGACAATGATTTTGTGTCTGACTTTCTCGTGAGATGGCAAGCCCTTCCCTTTAGGTGTCCACAAAAGGTTACCCTATCTTTCCCTGGCCCTAGAGGACCAGCCACTTCATCCCCTTCCTGGTAAGGGCATAAAGAAAGGACATAGCAGGCCGAAAGGGTCCGAATCTTTGAGGCTTGAACTCTCAGTCCATCTTATGCCTCAAACCTTTGATGATTTGAATTACTTATGCACCAAGGCACATGACCTAGAAATGCACCTTAGCAAGAGGTGCTCAACTCAAAGCCCAAGGCAGCTTCAAAGGTTGAGACGGCTAGAGTTGAAGCAAAGAAAAAGAAGAATGGATATAGGGAAGGCCAAAAAAGATGATGAAAATGGGTAAGGAGAAGGGAAATGGTGAGAAGAAACCCTCCTAAAAAGAGAGGTTGGGTTTTGAATTCCCAGATGAAATTGTGAAAGATCTTTTCGAGGAGTTGATGAAGGAAGACCGTATAGAACTACCACAATGGAAGAGGTCAGGAAAATGAAGAAAGGAAGATCGAGAATCTGAACTTTTGTGCCTAAGAGGTCTGTCCCATTGAAAAGTGTTATGGCTTGAAGGAAGGTATCCAAAGCCTCATAAAGACCGGGGACATCGGACTGCCCCCTATCGAGAAAACCACTACCGCCCTAATCAACTTAGTAAGTAACGATTCCCTGCATTCAACCTCCGAAAAGTAGCCTTCCATTAATAGCCTCTCTTTTAAACTCTTCAGTGGGAAGACTTAAAGCAGTTGGCATTTACCTATGCGAAGACAGTTTTCGCAATAGCTAGATTCTCAAGTTCTGATTCACTTGCACCCTTTTTCTTGAAATGGCATTAGCTGCTCCTTCTATGGCATGGCATCCTCTTAGACTCTTTCTATTCCATCAAAGATCCAAATGGGGGATTCCGTAATAAAAAAGAATGGTTACGTCGACATAACATATGTCATTTCCACTTCCTTTACGAGATGGATTTCATAGACCAAACTCAGCTTGTTGAAGAGGGAAATATCACTCCTAAGTGCGGCCGTGATCTTATATACGATAGCACTCGATGATACGATTCAAAGAGACAAGAGCGTATTTGTGCAGCGGATTCTCGGCATTCCTTCCATCTCCCCTCTTCACTCCTATAAATCTAGTTTTCATGAGCTTTTGTAAGCCCCCCGAAAACACACTTTAAATTCGCTATTCTAGCCAAGGAAAGATGGCCAATTCTATGTGTTATGTGAAACCCCACTTTCTTGCTTATCTCGTTTTACGTGCTTTACCTCGTTTTGCGTGCATATAACCTATTTATGTGCTATAGGACCTAGAAAGTTATAATTTTGATTTCAATACTTCTAATACGTGCTAAATGTGCATTCATGAAATTTTCATCAAAAACGGAGTCAGAAATTTTATCGTCGATTTTCAGTGAATAGTATTTTTGAAACACGTCCGCTATAATTTTGAAACTGGTCTTTTTAACCCTTCTAGACCTAGTCCACGGACTTTAATAGACCTGTGTTTGATGAAAACGGTTTTAAAATCGGCTTAAGAATTTATTAGGGTTTTTACACCGACTTTTGCGAAAATCGAGTTTTAAGCCGACTCGGGTGGAATTCTTTGAATGTAAAACTTCTTGTCACCTAAAAATAACTCACTTGAGATATCTTGGGGGTTGCATAATTAATTTTAACTTGGTGATCACTAAAATGCAATTAAAGACATTAAAAATACAAAAATACCTATTAAAATAACTTTGACTTTAATTAAATAATTGACCATTTAAGCTAATGTCCTCAACACACACTCACACAACACAAAAACACCATCACACACACACACATTGCCGAGAGGTTGAGGAGAGAAAAGAGAAGAGAAAAACTTAAGCTTTCAATCCAATTTTTCAAAGAAAAACCTAGTTTTTGTCCGTAGAACTTCGCACCGACTTGGATTCTGCTTGTTGGGCACGCATTGCACGCATTCCTAGGCTTATATCGCATCTAAGGTGAGAGAAAAATTCTAGATCTCAAAATGTCATTTTTGTGTTTTTGCGTATAAATGAAGATTGAACCGTTAGAATTGAAATATGATGTTAGATTATTGCTCCTTGCATGCTAGGGATCATTATATACTAATACTACGAATTTCTGTCGGATATAGCATAATTTTTATTTTCCGGGTATTTAATTTTGATTAAAATGTTCAAAGTTGATTTAATTGAGTTGCGTTGCTCGAAATCGATTGCCGTCGATTTCTAAATACTTGATAATTACGTGTTAGCGCTGTTGTAATGCCGAATTTTCGATTACATTGTTTGTGTGAAAATCCGGAAAATCCAGCCATGACGTCATAGGGTTTTAGGGTTATCGGGCATGATTTGGAGGTGTTATGGTGGATTTCCGAGAGGGCTAAAGTAGTAGGTTGAATGGGTGAGTGATAGGAACTGATTTGGCAATGTTTGGATTAGTAGATTGTAAGTTATGAATTTTAGAAGTTAGGTTGTCATTCTTTAATTTCTTGAACGATGCCTTAGATGGTTGGGTAGTGTTCGAGTGATGAATGGTGAGTTGTTGTTGAGGAATTTAGAGTTTAATTATGAATATTATGCATGTTCGGTTAGATGGCCTACTTTGTCATCAAACTACGTTGTTTGATGTTTAATTTAATAATGATGTTATATTGATGTTATTGATTGATTATTATTGAATGCGGGAATCGGGCACTCTTGTTGCTGATCTCCCAATTGATTGATTGATTTATGCTTGCATGATGATTGATGAATATGGAGCCTTGGTATGTGTGTGCCACCTCTCGGGCAGCGTCGGGCTGTCGGGTTGATACCGGCATGACTGCCATAGGCTACCCCCAGCTCGCATGACGGAGATGTCATGGAGGGAAGGGGATAGTGAGGTACCTCGGGTGCGTGAGTAATGGGGAGTTATAAGAAGAACGGTTGAGATCGTGATGGCGTTTGGAGCTACACCAAATAGAGTATCCTTATTGAATGGTCATATAGTTATGTGATGATAGCTTTATTTATGTTATTATTGTTGTTGTGTGTTTACTTGCTCAAAGGACTAAATCCAAGGAGCGTAGTGAATACTGTCGAGATCTATCGGATCCTCACTGGGCTTATGTATATAAGCTCACTCTCTATTAATGCATGTTTCAGGTGTACTTTCGCAAGATTTCGGGTACGTGCCTCCTGAAGAGGAGAATGTGGAAAATGTGCCTTTTGTGGATGAGTCATATGTTCCCGAGTCTTATCCATGACTTTATGTTGTTAAATGTCTTGTATATTAGTTTAATAGACTTTATATGCTTTACGGTTCTTAATGTAATAGATATTGAAAAGATGATGAACCAAATGATGTTAACTTAGCGGTTTCCTTTTGTCTATGGTTAAATTGTAGTTGTGTCTCAACTTACTTTTGAAATGTATGATAAAGTTGAGGTATTGTATGTCATGTTGGAACGGAGGCGTATAACGAGGATGTTTTATTGTATAATATGGTTGTGTTGTATGTTGTTGTTTATATTGAGGAATTACTGGTTGTATGTTGTTTAATGAGGTTGGTTTAGAATCTCGGAAATCTGTTTACTGTCGTTATGCCGCCGAAATTTCGTTGCGTCCTGACTGATCGTAGGTGGGGTCGAGTTGGGGCGTGACATGTTAAGCAAGGTCGAAATCAATCCCAACTCTCTCATCTCAAATGTCATCTGTTTACCCATAAGCATCGAACCGGAGGGGGGGGGGAGATAGATAGCCTTCTAAAATACCTTTCCCTTTTACTCTGCTTTCTTCTATTGGACAAGGGATTAGATAGTTGCCTTATACAACTCTATGTGCTAAATTCACGACTAACGAACTTACAGGCACGAGGGTTGGCAACACCAGGGAAACTGATAGCTGGTATATCCCAATCAATGTTCTAGCTCCTAGGGATGGAAAAGATGGAATTACTAATAGCTCTACTTGAGAGAGGTTTATATGGAGGGATTACTTACTTCATAGAGCGTAACTAACTACTGGCGTAGGGGATAGATTACTAGAACCTTACTCACCGGGGTTAGCGTACCATCACTATTCTCACCAGGGAATTGCTCTAAAAGCTTAGTCTATCCTAATCCTTGAGGACTTACCATCTATAGCACCAGCTCTCAAACCTAACTTTGACATTCCCCTTGCTTTTGGGTTAGCTTTCTAACTCCTTGATAGCTTGTTTGCTTACTGCTTACTATCTTTTTGCTTATTCTTGAGCCAGGGACTTGAACTAAAACTTCCAACTTCAAGGTCTAGCCTCAAAAGGGGAATGACTTCCTTTTCAAGTCAACTGACTTATGTATTCGCTGGTGGACTGACTTAAACTCCCCCTAACCGGATTCTGCTTGAACTAAGAATGAAATCCCCCATGGGCGAAGGGTAACTCATACAACGGGGGCGATTGGCAAAAGGGTAAATATAGCGTTATCACCAGCTTCAGGGCTGACTACTACAAGAGTGGATTGAGAACACTTAGTATCACTATTCTATCCCACCTTCTTTCAAGAAAAAATTATTCTACCAACTATCTTCTCTGGAAATCAAAATGACTTCCTTCGTGGATCTCCAGAGGCTAAAATTAGGTTTGGTCAAGAGTAACCCCAAGATGGGTAACTAACATTTCATGGTCTTTATTCGGATAAGGTGGGAATGAGCCTTATTATTCCCTCATTACCGGACTTAGGACGTAGCCTTATATCTCCTACAGAAAGGTAAGAGATGTGTACTTGTTGTAGTTTCTTTCGTAACCCCACCCACGTCCCCTATCAGTAGATTCTTTGAATGCCTTATTATGGCATTGGTTCTGCTTATCCATAAAAAGCCAGCGTGTATAAAGCGTAACCAGTGTCTCTTCTAAATCCTCGTGGAGTTTCGGTGAGGCAAATGTGGAAAGTCTGCGTGGAAGTGATACGTTAGCATTTCCTCGGTCGATATCTCTTTGAGTAAACACTTCCGATCTGTCAGTCCTTGGGTTCCAAACTTACAATCGAGAAATCAGGAATTGCTTAAAAGAAAGAAGCATGAAAATAAGGGATCCAAAAAGGGCCGTTAACCGCGAGTTCGGGGTGGGAGCTGGTATGGTATACGACAAAATGCCAAGCTATCGATGTTGTTACTAAATGTTGCTTTGGAATAGTGGCATTGTAGCCATTGGTTGTAGCCCTATAGCTAAGCTAATGAACTGTGTTTGCGAGATTGGTCTTGCGAAGATGTAGTTGTTGAACCACGCCTATCTCTTCTTTGATCTCTTTGCTGAGTAAAGACCTTTGATCCGCTTTCGATAGAGACTAAGACTCTGCCTATCCAATCGCTCTTTCACCTCTTTCATGGGACAGGTATACTAGTCCCCAGTTCTATTAGAAAGATATTCATTTTTTATTTTCTTACCACCAGACAGTCTATTGCTGATCTTCACTTCAATCATAGGAAGCAGAGAGGACTTGGTTTGGATATCGTAAGGCACATGCAACAACACGAAAAGCATCGAAAAAGGGGATGTGACCATGAAGAGGTTGGGCTGGTTTTAGATCTTTCCTATTTATTTTTTATATATGAAAAATTCAACTTATGAAAGAAGAGATAAGGCATCCATCCTAACAAAGAAGGGCTCCAAACCTTACTTTTTTATATCATTTTCTCTATGGTATGGTAGATAGAATATGAATTTCTTCTTCTTGTGATTCTTTCGGCTTTTCACCTGAGCGAATTCTTTTCTCTATTGTAGTTGTCTCTATTGTACCTGAACTGAATCCCCAACCTTCATCTCATCCTTACTTTACTCGCGGTACACTGACTATATTCCGCAGAGGTTGGCAAGAGCTTATTTCACAGCTTCACAAGACTGAATTGAATTAGCCTCGGGGAACTGAACTACCTTGATCGGAATCCCTGGAACTCACAGAAGACCAAAGAAAGTCCACTCTCGAATCAGCATAAGCTTGGAATCTTTATTTCTTAAAATAAAGCAATTCCCTTGAAGCCATGTCTTTCTTCTCTTCTTTAAAGCCATGAGCTGGACTTCTTCTTCCTGACTCGATTAAGAGTTTAATCACACTAAGCTAGAGCCCAACCAGGGTGAGAGAGATAGAAGAATAGGGACGGGGAACCAATGTCACCAACTTAACTAGCTGTCTCGGATCTTTGAATAGACAGAGAGAGATGCTCTTCTTGTGGACCAAGGGCATATTCGTTTAAAGAGCTAGCAATGACTTTCTTCCCACCCAAAAATCGTAATAAGCTGAGAGAAAGACATTCATATTCACCCAGGCACGGGATAAAGGGAAAGAGAAAGACGAGACTACAAACGTTTGGATCCCAACCTCAATTTCCCAGGGTGGTAAGTATGAAGAGCAGCAGTGAGAGAAGGTGATGAAGGCTTGGATTGAGAGAGAGAAGATAGAATAGATAGATATGAGAGGGTGGAGCTAGGAGTAGTTGTGTAAGCTAGTACACGAGGTTGCTTGCGGGGGTTGCTTGCTAGGGAAGCGAGTGAACAATGGTCTATGCCAGACAATGAAGTCCAAAGAGCGAAATCCAATACTAAATCCAAGCTGGAAATGCCTTTCGCGGGCTTATCACAGAAGGAAACTCACAGCTGAACCTCACCACTACCTAGGGCCCCCTCTTGGGATAATCATCCAAGATTTGTGGGAAAAGAAGTGGTTGGCTTGAGCGGAGTAGCAGAAATGATAAGATTCTTCTATGCCGTAGGTTGGGTAGAAATCGATTCTGCAAAAACAAGATTATTAATGTTTCTGTTTATACCAATAATATCCCATTCGCGTATGGATATTGGATTGGCCCATGATGAATGTTAGAGCTACTACGTCAGCAGGCTCTTGAATACTGAGACTCAATTATGGAGCCATCAATAAGCTCCAGGAGCAGATGATTACTGAACACTTTCTTAAACTGCTAGAGGGCATGAATTATCCAAAGCATAAAGCCTACACCACATGGATTCCTATGAAAGAGGTTGCTTGCAAGGTGTAGGAACTGAATACTTCACTCACAATGGCCTTGTGAGTTCTCAGGTCATCTGTCTGTAGGCGTCACTTCTCCATCAATATTGTTTATACATGGTTCAGAATAGTTGGTTTGTTGCAATTAGTAACTTAGGGACCATCACCACTCTACACCTTGATTGCTTCAGTTCCAGTTCACTTCGAGTTAGCACCATTGGTGTTTGCAGTTAGACTTTAGCCGAATGGGCCACTTGTTGCTAGCTATCGGGTGACAATATGTATGACGTTGACCTTTCGCTATACCAAACGAGGGAGAGACCTTTGATTCTTGGGGCTAGTGATCGGTAGTTTCAGAATGAACGGTAGGATTCATAGGCGTAGGGGGCTACCTGTATGTTGCATGGGGAGGGGGGGCTAAGATGTACAAAAAGTTATGATTGGCAACCTCACTGCATCAATAAAAAATGAAAGTGAAATAAGCTAAATCATCATAGGATGATACATCATAAACGAGTTCAGAGTCGGACTAGGATTCTATCATTCCTCCCTGACTGGTGGAACTATTGGACCATTGGCTTATTAGTCAACTTGTTCAGATAGGTATTCCGAAAAACCAATAGAGTGATGGTGTTACTACGACAATAAAAGTTGGTTAGCACATCCATAAATGAACCACTAATCTCCACCATTGAAGACCAAGGAATGCCGATCAAGAGAAATCCTGCATCAGATTGAAAGCAATAAATAGCCCCGCAAAGCATTTACTAGCAGTGTCATCGGTGTTTTAGTAACCAAATCTTTCCTAGCTAGAGTGAGTGGGAGGATAAAGTCAAAAAGATTCGGGTTCATTATCCACTTCCCTAGAAAAAAGGCTTATGAGCAAATCAATCAACACAACTGTGACTATTCCCCACCATAAAACTTGGCCAAACACGAAAAAAGAAGCACAAGGACTTGAGGGCATCATCCTCGTATCCTGTCACCTGACTTGTCTACGCGGTCATATCCCTCATGAGCCTTCATTGCCCGCTCCTTATGGAACTCAGAAAAGAAGATAAGACACATCTGCTTCTTCAATCAGTCATCCGGATGGCACTCCATTTCACCATGATGGTTGTGACTCGTACAACAATCGAAGCTTGAGTGGGTTAACAATGCACGAGTTATTACCCTTCATCATCATTCGGTGTGAAAGAGAGGGAGAAAGAATTTTACAGATCCTTTATGGGAGAGTGAGAGGATGCAGAACAACAAGACGTGGGAATGTCATGTACAGCAGGGGTGGAATCCTATATTGCTACATCTCCAGTAAGCTTCGACGGTGATGCTCCCGCCAGTTAGACTTTTGAACTGAGCCAAAGATTGAAATCACCATGGTTTTCAACTTTAACCAAGCGGATACCTCAATCCGATTTCAACATTCTGTAGGGAAGCTGGGAATTTGGGCTAAGTAGTTGAAGATTCAGGAATTCATAGTCGAATAGGGATTGAAAAGCTATCCGTTTGTGGGCCTCTATCATATCCTCTTTTCTCATCAGCATTTAGGTAGCTGAAGGATAGAAATAATACCGTGACTCTAGTTCTAACAAACATGGTCTTGGTCCAGGCATACGAAAAGATTGGAACAAGATCGAAACTCTAGTTCAGTATCATGGGAAGGATCCGTTGAGCTTTGTAGCTCAGGATCTGCATCTTCTCCAACTAGGTGCTCATGCAGTAAGTGACTATGTTTAGTATTTCGGTCTGGGGCATGGTGTTACGCCCCGACCCGACCCCGCAAAAGGCCAAGCCCAGACCCGACACACGGACGGAGTCTCCTCTGTACTGCGGACGATCCGAAAACCCTAAAATCAATATAATACTTGCGAAAGCCAAAAAATAATCAAAACAAGCCAACTTTCTTTAAAATATACATTTCTTATTAATAAACTTTGCAACCCAAAATGATATGTATACTACACAAGTATTTATGCCACTAATCAACTCCATTAGCATGTATTTCCTTACTAGTCACAAGGGTATAAGTTTACAACTTTACATTCTTTCAACTTATACAACATAAGACCGTAGAGGCCTCAAACTAGAAAATACATACAAGGCTACAAGCCTTAAAATTAAGCGACATCCAAGCAATATACATATCAAGCAAGGCTCGCACAAAATCTGGCAACCAACCACCAGCAAAGCAAAGAAGTGCAATCACGGGAACACCTCCACCTGTTCCTCCTCCTCTATTACCTCAAGAGGGTCTGCTTCAACTACTCCTGTAAAAATATAGTATAGAGAGGAATGAGCAAAAACTATTGCTCAGCGAGGGAAATTGGTCTCAAGGACGGAGATGAGAGGAGTATGCAATGCAATTAGCCAAGCAATGCATACAATAATCATTTAAAGATACAAACAAGTCAATATTATAACAAGGCAAGCATTAAAGACTATAAACATTCATTCAAAGGATACGGTACTCTTTTCACGAGCAACTTTCATTCAATAATTCGATGACGACGCGCCAGCCCAAACCACCTTATAACACCAGTTTGGAATACCCCGGAAGTATCCATCAACCTACGACCCAAAATTCCTTGGGAGGCAACCCAAGCGAGAAAAGGGAATAGCAGCGGAGCTAAAGCAACCAACACTGGCAACCCGAGGCTAACCAGAGAGGCCTATCACTCACGCGTGAGACACTATGCAATGCAAGACTTGATACAAGATGATAAACAAGCGATAAAGCCACACGTGGGAGAATAACAAAGTAGTTTACTCTCGCACGCAATAGCAACAATTGATAAGCATTTCAATCCAAATCAACTCAAACAAGTATTTCAAGCAACCCTAAGCATTGTATAGGCATAAAATCAAGAAAACAAGCAAAAAAACACAAATCGGCCCCAACTATCAAAACCCTACCATTTCCAAACGAGCCACGAGTTCTGAAAACCGACTTCGCCAATCCTCCTAGGTCACCATAAGGCACGTCTAAAGACCCCGAAACCTTACTTTACCCTAGAACTCGCGCAAAGCCCCGATTTCCCCCTTTCTCGTTTGAACTACAACTATACCAACCAAATGCCCAACCAATGCCATAATCGCACCAAAAGTGCTTCCATGGCCTCCCGATACAATGCCAACACGCAAAACGAGAAAATGCCAAACTTGACCTAAACGACCCTGACTTTCAACAAAGCTTAATTCCCGTTTTTTCCATTACACAACCCAAACAAACCATGCATTTGGCATTCTAGCACACCTAGCACAATTCTACATCAACGGACAGCATAACGGAACAACTTCATCGTTCCAAGGGTTTACTATTCATAAAACACTATTCAACACCCAAATTTAATTGCAATCACAACATTTAACCACAAAAAATATTAAAAAGCTATAAATACACGTTCTACAATTGCCAAGGAACATTCTAGAAGCATCAAAACGATTTAAACAACAATCTACGGATAATATCTAAAAATTGCAAAGTTGATACACTAAACATTTAAATGCGCAAATAACATGATTCCCTCACCTTAAGCACTCGTAGTCGCTAGGAAAACAACGCTAGTCACCTCGGAAACCACCCCGCATGAGCTCACGCGAAAATTGATCGATTGGAAGTTGAAAAGTTTTTTTTTCTCTATGAAGCTCACGGCCTGCACCTCTCTGTTTCAGCTGCTATTTCTTTTTTATTTTGTTAAGTTAAAAGCTTATTTAAGTGCTACATTGGTCAAATGGTCAAAGCCCTAGGTCAAACCACTTAAAACTTGGTCAAAGGGCCTTATTTTGTGCATTTTAAAGCCATTTTAGCTAAGGAAAGATTAATTAAAGCTAGCAACAATTAAAATATAAAATTTAAGTCATCTAAATACTAGTTTCACTATTTGCTGAGGACTAGAAACCGATCTCTAGCTATCGCTCCCTAAATGCAATGCACGTTGCGACAGCGAGAAAGTAACAATTAATTCACAAAGAATTTAAGGAAATATAATTTAAAAAATAATAAACAAGGAATTACACATTCCGGGCTTGGGTATTACACATGGTCAAAAATTCAAATTCTGATTTTGATTTTTCTTCTCCACCAATAGGAGACAGGGCTTTCGCAATCCCTTTTCAGGAAGATTTAGCAGAGTGGGAATCATTAACAAATCTTGTGGAATTTTATAGTAGGGTTGGACGACTCAATTTGACTGATTCACTAGAGCCTGTATTGACTTCTTCTCACGATCAAGACCCAGATTCATTTTCGTCACTACCAGAGAGAGAGTCAGCGGCGAGAGGAACTTCTCGCAATAGATAAAAACTTCTTTAAAAAGGGAAGCCTGACATAGATATTGATTTGAACAAAGGAACTTAAACTGGTGCTAGAAAGTAAACAAGAGATGGAATTCCAAATTGAACAGATGACCGACCTACAATAAGACGAAAATATAATTTCGTCTTCCATTCTATAAGACGAACTAAAGGGATGTATTTAAGCAGCCAAGGCCAAAAGCAAGCACGAATAGTCCTATTTTCCTAGAAGGATGCGATAAAGAGAATGTGAGTGGGCAGGAGATCAATAGACACAGAAAGAGAAGGCCAAAAGGACCAGAAGGCACTTAGTTGTTTATGTGAAATCAAGGAACAACAGGTAACACTTTGACACTTTTCCAAAAACAGCTCGAAGTAATAAGATGAAAGATGGGATAAGATACTAGCCTTAGCGCAGAAGATCAAACATTGCATTGAGCCTTAGGCCACTACCGAGGAGCAATGGAGGATCATAACACTTGAGAGATGATCCCTACTTGAAAAGGCGCAGACAATACCTCTTGTTGCGACATATCGAGTTTCAAAAGCCTATTTATCAATCACATTCTCAGGCATACCGGTCAAAGAGCAATCGAACCTGTGAAAGTCACATCTTTGACTAATATACACGAGAGGAATCTTTAATCAACCAAAACCTGCAACAGAGTCCAACATTTTGAATTTCTACCACTTACAAGTTGAGAGATGTTCCATTCCTAATGGCAAAAGAATGATGTAAGCTAAAAGGACTTGGACAAGATATTCTTTACATGGACAAGAGATGCAGCGCGCTTAGCGTGGCTCTACAAGGGTGTGCTATAAAACTAGGAGAAGAACAGAACTAAATGGATCAATTCCTTTGACCGGTCATTTTGAGCTTCCAGTTCTTCTGGATTGCTAACGTGGTTCGATGATGCAGATGGAAGGAACCACTGGAAATTCATCAAACTTCGATCCCCTAAAGGCAAGTGCATAGGCTATAGAATCCCAAATAGAGCTCCTTCGGCTCTAAACAACTACTGTGCTTATTTGGTCTCTCAGCTACTCGGCCTGCTACTGATCTAATCAGGAGCTTTTCAATCAAGGTCCTTGGATTTAGAGGTCCTTTCTTTCGCAAGAGTCTAGATCATTCCATTGGGGAGAAATCAAGAGTGTTCCATATATAGATGAATAATACCAGTAGAATCGGACGGTGCGAGTACTCTCACTTATGGAAAAAGGGGCTCCCGCATTAGAAAGAAGAGCGCCACCTCAACCAACCACAGCCGCATTAGCAGTTCGCGTAAAATCAGACTAAACCAAGGTCAGAGAGGCCTTAGGCAATGAAATTGTTGAGATGTCTTCAATTTGGACAAGGAGGTTTGGAAAAGGTGTACTTATTGCACCTGGCACTAAGAACTCGAGTGTCGCTGCTGCTATGGGGGAGATTTTGAAAAAGACAGAAGTGCTATTAGACTTGGGCCGTGCCAGTTAAGAGTGGAGCCTTTCCCAATTCCAAAAGGGATTGATTCCCGGGAAGGAAAATGCTACCTTGACAGCAGACTTGACTCAACTTCCACAACCTTGAATGAAAAAATAGATATTTCGATATTTTATTAAGAGAAGAACTATTCCTTTACTGATTGGAATGATATTCATTTTACTGCTTGCACCTACCATAAAGTCAGATCTGTTCTTTACTCACTTCGCTATCCAAGCGGGATGAAACATTGCGAGAGTTTCCAGATGAGCAGGAAGGGCTAGAGGACATATCACCGGAGGAGAGGACATATTGAATGGAAAGAACAAAGGCGACATACATACTGGATTGACTAGCATGTGCCAACTATTCTACTTTCTTATTTCTTGCTTTTTTATGTCCCTTCATTGGTGCACTCTTTCCCCCAATTCACCGATAGAGAAAAAAGAGATAAGCAATGACCAGACTAGACCAATGAAAGCAGACCAAGGTTTTTATTCATTAGCCAAGCGTACCTATTACAGAAGCGAAAACAATGTGCCCTATTGCCCAGCCAAAGAGCATCCTTAAAAAAGAATGAATGGGAAGCAAGCCCGGTCTATATTGCGTTAGTTATGTTTACTTCACCCCTCACGTACTCCTCTATTCTTATATTCGAATTCCGTCTCTAAGCTTCCCTCTTAGTGCCTGCTGAGACTTATTTCCTCTTGAAGTGGAATGGAAGTTTCATTTCCTAAGTCTCTAATAATGTCTTTTATTGAGTCCCCATAGTTCATTCAATCCCCTACATAGTATTTAGAGTCATTTTTCACTAAGAAGGATTGCAATATAAAAAAGAGAATTCCAGATTAAAGATCTCTTGACCCATATACGATTGAGTTCTACATCTTAGCGCTGAATTAATGAATAGAGATCGAACTTCACTTCGCGAGTCGGGAATGGCATAATTTATAAAATATTCCAAAGTTTTAGCGTTGACAAGAGATGAGCTAAAGTGGTGGCCGGGCAGTTGACCAGGCCCTACCACATACAGACAGCAAGCAAAAGCTATGTCAGCTTATCCGAAAAATGAAATTCTTGCCACCCTAAATGCTACTACCTCTTTGCTAAGCACAAGAATGCTTGATCGAGAAAAGCAAACAAAGAAGCAGCAAGATATGGAATATGAATGGGCTGGAGGTAGAGCCAAAGAGTTAGAGACTACAATATAAAGCCCTCAATCATGGTCTTTCCAATGGAATAAATTGTATATACTCTTACCGATTAAGGAAAATTCTGCTCTCCGCGAAAAAACATAGGGGTTGTCCTTGGACTTAATAAGGAAGGAAAAAAAAGTGCCCCTATGACTGACGTTCAAGTGAAAGCGATGAAAGTATAGCTGTGCTTGAGTTGAACCGGTAAAAGTTCAACGGTAAAGAGCCCAGTCAAGGCTACCTTATTAAAGAGAACATTCGGGACATCAAAGCCGATACTCAGGTAATCTCGTCCTTATTTTCCGAATCTAATGGAGCTTTCGATCTGATGAATAAACCGTAATTGGCAGGTAAAATGAGTCCACGACGGAGATGATGGATGGGAACTCCTACTCTTACTAGAATTGCGATCTCTAAGCGGGATTTTCAGTCATCTATCCTTTTTCTTTCCCTAGTGAGTGAAGAACGAGTGGATGTTTTGAACGAGTATTGAGTGAGTGAAGTGCCCCATAAGTTATAAGAGTGAGCCATATGTATAAATTCCATTAGAAGCGATTGAACTAAACGTTCCAAGTGCATCCAGTAGGAATCAAACCTACGAATTTATCCCTTTACTAGGTTGAGCGTTTTAACCATTCAGCCATGGATGCAAAGAGACTCAGCGAGTGAACTAGGTTTTGGTATTCCTTCTCGAGCTTCTATTTCTTCCGTTAAGGGAGATTCGAGAGAAGATAGAATAGGAAAACGTGTTTCCAGAACGAACAAGATACGGGTTGAGAAGGGGGAGTTAGCAAAGTTAGACAAGATTGGAATGGGCATAGGAACATGTATTGATGTACCAGATCGACTAATGCTCCCAAGTTGATGCGATGTATTCCACCAGTTGACTGAAGAGTTGATTATTGGTATATCGATCGGTCCAGCACGGATTGAAATAGGAGCCGGTTCGACAGGAAGCTTTTGAAAATACAGTGCACCCAGGTAAACAAGGAATGAGATGAGTACAGATCTTAAACGAGCACCCCATACCCAAAAGGTGCCCCACATAGGTCTTCCCCGAAACCCCCTAGTAACTAAGATAAACAATGTAGAAAAAACACCCATTTCTGTACTGGTTCCGGAGAGCGAAGAAAAAGGGGATGTTTTGTTAATAGGAACTAGAAAGTGTTTATAGTCGTAGCGATATAAACAAGAATACTCATCCGAGCCGCAGGAACATGTACATACAGAATACGAGAATTTCCACCTTGTTGAAGATTTAGTGGTGCTACCCGAAGACTTAAATGAATAGCCATCGTTGTTAAGAACAACCGAGATCCAATGAGAATTTGCGTGTAGCTTCTGGTCTTTGACATCAAAAAAGAAGGTTGTAATAATGAAAAGGACATTTGAAAATTTGGTCCTAGCTAGAGGAACAAGAAAGACATAGATCTATATTCAATACGCAATCAAAGGATTTCTCCCACAAAAATTGAAGAATTCCCTTTGCTTTATTTTCGCTCCGCTCGTGCGTGGCACTCCTTGCTCGCGGAGTGGCATACCGAAAAGAGAAAGAAGTCAATGAAACTAGCAGACTGATCATTAAATAGATAAGATACATTGCTGGAAAGGCTCAGCTTCAAAACCGTACGTTGGGTTTTCACCTCATACGGCTCAGTCCCGGAATCAGGACTCAAACGAAGATACTTTTTTGATTTTATTGGCGCCTCCGCCAAGATTCACATCATTCGCGGAAAACCCTCCTCATTTCCCGACTAGCACGTTCCTTGCGAAGTTCTATCTGCATAAGGTCCTCCCAATAACTGAGAAGCCCTTGAGCAACGCAGAGATGTTTTATGTTCTTCTGCAATTCAACTCTGATAGCCTCCCTTGATAACCCGGGAGAAGGGACAGGTTGCTGCTCCGGCTCCTGAGCCGGAGGTTCATAAAGATTTAGCTCCGGTTCAGGAGGGAGGTTAAGATCAAGAACCAAGCGTCTCGAAGGGCCGGCATTGCTTCCACCGCCTTCAATGGAAAGAGGCAGGATCTCCATTTGAGAGAGCAAAAAATCGAGAAAGTCAAGATAGAAAGGGCCACACCAAAAGAAGCCCCAGTCCCAAAGTGCACTAGTTAAGAAGTTGAAGGAGATACTGACAAATAATTTAATCAAAGAAATCCATAGTATGCCCGAAAAGAGATTTTTCATGATAGAGATTCCAATTGTCGTAGCTGGTTTCGAACGCTGGATGTTATTACAATACGTCATTAGTTAACATTCGAGCTTTCCAGGCCAGATCATGCTAGTTCGCCACGAGGGGGCTATGAGAGTTGAACCCAATTCTTTGCCATGAACCCCCACTCAAGAACGAGACGACTTAGCGGCTATAAGAAAGGAATGAGATTGAAATTGCATAGATCAAATTTCTCCCTTTACTCGAGGGAAAGCTCATTTTGGTATAAGTTCTTCGACTTGCATGTTGTTAAGAATATATCTTATTATCTCTCTCTGTATACGCCATTTTCTCTCTATATGAATTTTTTTCTCTTATCTTAAATGATTGAACTTCTTTTCTCGACCAGCGGGATAGGAAGGGAAGAGATTGCTTGCTTGCGACAAGTAAGGGAAAACTGAACTTGCTCTACCACCTTACGAGGATGTTAAAACTGAACAAGCTCTCCCACATGGGCTAGTAAGATCAAACTTTTCTAGCCCTCTTTCAGATAGCACACTCGGATGCCTAACATCTTCCTTCTAGTTGACAACCCCAGGAGGGAACTCCTTCTTTAGCCCATCAGTCGGATCCTAGCTATCCGCTTCTATAACCAAGAATCCTTCTCTCGTTGACAACCCTGATGCTACACATGTGTCATATATACGAGTCTAAGATGTTCATATGTTCATTCATATGTTCACATCAGTGGTAGCTTGAACAATTTATCCCTTCTCTACTCTAATAGCACGTCTCATTCATTTTCAAAGCAGACTGTCTTGATGCTCAATCAATCAGTAGCAAGTTGACTTCATCCCCAGGGACCGGTCCAGTAGAGGACCCTTTAGGCATAAACTACTCGGTTATCTTGCATTCCTCATTCGCATTAGAGACATACAAGCTTTCTTATTTGAAAAAGAGCTGACAAAGTTCAGCCATTGTTCTCTCATCTCTTAATTAAGATATTTTGAAATCGAGAATCGTGAGACTGGCCCAACCTAGTAAAGGGGCTTGAATCGGTATTTTGTTTAGGGATAACCCCTACTAAGGAAAGGATGAGATATAGCGTTAACTCCACTTGTTGGTATTCATTGGTACGCATGCTTGTATCAGAGTTCTAACTTCTCTAGTTGAGACTGCTACTAGCTTTCCATCTACTAGATCACAAAAAGCTAATAATAGGGATCAAAACCTACACTGTCCTTATGAGTAGTATTTCTACGATTTGCATGTGTTAAGCATATAACTATCCTTAGTTCTTAGCTTGGATCTAACTCCTCCCTTCGGTCGCATTCTCCCTCTCTTTTTCGATATGGCAAGAAGAGCTAACGGAACAAAGCCTTTATAGGAGACCAAGATAGTAGTTAGCCCTCTTGCTCTTATATTCCTCCTTCGTGTAGTAAGGATTCAAATCAAATGAATTACAACTAGGACCTACAAGCAGATAAGCATAGGATAAGTAGTAACTACCTATAGCATACTACTTTCACTAGCCTTATAAAACTACTAGCACAGGAAGGAATAGTTTTTGTTCCCACTAACTAAGTAGAAGAAGGTTAGATTTCCTTACCACGAATAGTTGAAAGACATCATTTCAGGTCCATAGTTGTATTCAGTAAGTTGGGTAGCTCAATTCCAATCTTTCAGCATAGTACTTATTCTTGCTGGAAAAGCGATGTCAGGAGTCGTGCTAGCTGGAGACTGAGACTTAGCTTGAGACTGAACTTGAGCTAGAAGCTGAACCGCTTACCAACAATTCTTTTTTACCGCTTTCTACCGGCAAGAGGAAAGGAAGAGGTTTAGGGGAGAGGGAAGGGGACCGAGGAGCAGGGATTGAACATTCAGTTCAAGGTGGAGACCCTATAGTTATGTTCAACACAGCAAACTACTATTCTTTGGAGTTACCTTTCTGTCATTAAAAGATATTTAGATACGATTGGAGTCACTTGACAGGGGCATCTCTATTGGATCCCCTGGTAGACACTATAGAAGGAGGGTTCCCCTTAAGTTTCATTTCATTCCATCAGGTGGAAAATACACGTTGCAAGAATTTGATGATTATTTGAAGTAGCATGGGATCCCTCATCAGTTTATCTACTCCCACACTCCACAACAATTCCCTCAGCAAGGCTATGCAACACCTCTAGCACAAGGTTATCCGTTCCCCAAGGCCCATATGGTACCACGCTTATCAAAGCAGTGGCATCCCCCTTACCGGCCTACAGTATATCAACCTTTTTTCTTCTTAACCTAATTACATAAATAAGACTATTTTCCAAATCAGCGAATAGTCTGATATTGGTGTTTATAATATCCCCATCCCCTGAAGATAGAAGTCAATCTCTGGCCTTCTAACTCTCATTTCTATGGTAAGGGCTCATTTCCAACTCTAGTTCACCACCAGGGGGTTCTTAGGGGGGGCTAGAGACAGCTTTAACGACCTTTCGGCCTTTTAGGCTTCATTTAGCCGATTGTAAGACTGAGTTCAAGCAAGCAAGTAGTATTTGTATAGAAAGAGAGAAAGTTGGGGGATGGGTTTACTAGAGTTATTAGAATTCCTCTTCGCACTTCTTACAGTTGATTGAAGAAGTAGTTCTCTCTCATCGCTCTATTCCTTCCTTGAGTAAGATAGTAAGGTAGGTTTTTTTTCTCTTCTCTTCTTTTGTTGCTTTTTGCTTCTTGCTTGTTGTTTTCAGTCTGACTATGAAAAGCCGGGAAAGTGAGTTTTTATAGTTATCTCTAAGATGTCATTCACACCTTAGGAACCCCACCGTTCTTGGTTACGAATTCGTTATCGCCCCAACTTATAACGCTACGATAGAATAGTGAGCACACCAGATAAAGAATCATCGTTACTTGAGAAAGCTATTTCCATGGCCTGTAACACACTTTGATCCAAAAGAGCTGCTGGTAACTGTCAAGATCCAAAGGAACGAAGGAAAGAAAACCGGACATCTCATATGTTTGGCAATCGAAGAATGATATAACAAAGAAATAAGCTTTTCATTTCTCTAGAACATTAAGCCCATCTCGAATACGATGTGGTAGGGTCCTTGTGACCTTGCTGGTAGCTTCCACTGCCTCGCACTTAAATGCTGCCAGGTTCGTCTTTTTACTTAAGGCATCTACGACCTGGTTGGTCCGTCCAAGCTTATACTCTAATACCATATTAATCAAACATGGCAAGTTTGTCTTGCTGCCATCGTCCCTGTTTTGGCTTGAATTTCTTTTGGGTCAGGAAGTCACTCGTCACCACATTATCTGTCACGAATCGTGACCTACCTCCACGTTTTCAAGTATTGCACTATTGCTACCATCTCCTTCTCTTGGACTGTGCCTCTCGGTCTCATTGAGCTTTCGGCTCTCGTATGCGATAGGGTCACCTTATTGTACTATCACACCGCCTATGGCATAGTCTGACGCATCTGTGTGTACTTCAAATGCCTTAGTGTAATATGGCAACTGCAATACGGGGTCATCTGTAACACCCCGATCTCTCACGAGATCGGAGGCTCTAAAACCCAAGCTATTCTCAACCCAATCCCAACCCGGTCTCAAAATTTTAGGGAAAAATGGACAGAGTCTCCCCTGTACTGTGGACATTCTGAAAACCTGAAAGCATTCAATAATACCACAACATAACAAGACATGCCTTTATAACTAATGTTCAAAGCTTCAAGGCCATCCGAGCCTTGAGACATACAATAGTTCAGAATCATACAAGCATGCATCCAACTTAACTTCTTTACAAAAACCGCTTATCATGCCACTCCATGATAGCATTGAGACATTCTCGGAAGTTGAAAAAACAAACATACATCAGAACATTCACTCCCAAGCATGCAAAGCAGCTAGAAGTAGAAACATAAGTTATTACATGCCATGATTCTAAATCTACTACTACAACATCTATCCTTCAATTTGCAAACTATATAATATACACATATCACTTAGGCTACAAAATAGAACATAAAGTAAAGCAAACAAGTTCTACTCTGATCAACAAGAACATAGTCCATCTCAGGCAACTAGACATAGCAACTAAGGCAACTCCTCCAACTGCGCCACCTGAAACATGTTAGCGAGGTATGAGCAACCACTGTTGCCCAGTGAGGGATAAAGTCTCCCGGGGCGTGCAATGCAACAAGTAATACACTTAAACATTAATAGCAATTAAAACTATTCAAGAATGACAATAGATTAAGTAACCACACATTAAAAATGATACATTACACTTAACCCCAACACTTCAATCTTCACTTGATCTTCATTCATGATCCATGAACCACGATCACTATGCCGGCATAATCCCAATCACTCCAGTGGGTGTACTCTGGATGTACCCCGATAATCCTATGACCCAACATCCCCTGGCAATCTCCGGACCAGGCGAATGAAGGACTAGGGCACGGAGTTTGAATATCCACTAGCAAGCCCTCTGCCGCCCAGCCGATATTCAACACATCCGCCCCTGACACTATGGTTGTGCAACTACTATGCAATGCACTTAACAATGGCAAGACAATATCAACAATATAAGCAATAACACGTGGGAGGATCAACAAAGTAGGTTGACCTCGAACAGTTAGAAACGAAGTAGTTTCATTTAAGCAATTAAGAGATTTACAAAGGGGAATATTCAAGATACACATAGAACTATACCAAAAGCTCCAACTTGAAACTACATTTAAACACACAAGAAGTCATGCCAAGGTAGAAGTGTGAGACAATCGAATTTGCACTTAAACCCCTTTGTTATTCAATCCGTTTTCCTTCCAAACTCATGTTATGGTTCTAGATTAGCAAGCGGCCTATACCATGCTTTTAGTTAACCCCTTAGGCACCTCTAGGACCCTCGAAATCACGCAAACACCCGCATTTAGCCCAAAAGCCCCAAATTCCCTCTTTTGACTTTGTACTACAAGTACCTCACCCGAGACTCAAACGAGGGCTAGCAAAGCATAATTTGTGTCTACATAGCCTAGGAACACCAAAAATGAAGGAAAATTTTATCCGAATTCGCGATAATCCCGAAATCCCTTTTTAAAAGTCGCTAATTTTGTGTTTTAGCTAAGTTCCGAGCAATTAAACTACACGGGGTCATTAGACTATCTTCATTAATATCTACAGCACCTAACTATAGTATTGAATCAAACCCTAAAGCACATTTTATCAAAACGCTAAATTTTACGCTATTCATTATCTTCTTTAACTTGCCATTTCAAAATCTAGCCATAAACTATGCCATTAGCTTGCAAAAGAATGTTCACTAATTATTTTAGAAGGTTTTAGAAGCATTCATAAGCATTTATATCACAATATACAACAATTGTAAAATTCAACATAAACCCTAACATTCAAAGAAATGCATATAAAATGATTCTTCCTCGCCTCTACCAGTCGCCATGACGCAAGTTTGGTCTCAATGGATCCACCTAGCATGTAATAGAACACATATTTATCACAAGAAACCTCATGGACGTCATTCACAGCCAAATATAACAACGAGAACAATAACTAAGTAGGCAATACTAGCTTAATTATAGCAACTTATGCAATCATGGTCATTCTAACTTCCACCTATCACCACACAACCTTAGCATGCTACTATTATAATTCCAAGGCAGCCCAAAGGTCACCATTACAAGCGTAGAAATTACACAACACACAGGAGCACACATTTGCACTTAAACCAACCATTTCATTTAGCTTATTCCACCCAAACCATCATGACCCTTCAACTACCAATATTTTTCCCTATCTAATAGAAGGCTTATAAACCATATAATAAGATAAAATAGGCAATCTAATGGGTGCACAAAAACTGCCCAATGAAACAGCCCCAAAACACCCAAAAACAGAAAATTTCAGCTAGCTACATTCCTCTTTTTTTTTTTTGCTCCATTTTGCAATCTCAAGCTATTTTATGATGCTAGATAGGTTCATTAACACATATGAGCATTATATAAAAGCTAAGAATCAAGATTAAACACAACTTAGGCATATAAATCATTGAACAACTCAAAATAGCCAATTTCAACAAAATATGTTCTATATAAGAAATTAATCGGTAAAGTCTTCTCTAACACTTATTTAGCAAGATACAAATGTAATCCTAGCATTTTATAACATAAAAATGAACTTTGGAAGATTTGATAAAAAATTCCCTCACCTATGTTTCGCAAAATAAAGGAAAAAACGATCGGTAGAAAGATGCTAGACGTTGACACGAGTCCGAAAATGCTTGGTTTGCATCTTGGTTCCGCTTCTAGCTCAAGATATAAGCAAAATAATGAAAAATCTACTATTCTTAGGGTTTGGACTGGTCATGGCTGAAGCAAGAAGAAGATGAGCAATTTTGGGATTTTTTTTGGTGTTTTATAAGTTTTAATGAAAGTCAAAGGGTCAAGTCTTCGGTCAAACCCGTGTAAACCAAAACAGCTCTGCGCCACCTTACGAAAATGGCCATAACTTCTTCTAAAAAACTCCAATTCACAAATGGTTTGAAGCCCTAGAAACTAGACTTGTGGAGATTTCCAACCATATATAATTCACCACCTAAATATTTTGCAATTGGTTCAGATTTAATTCCAAAGTTGACCCAAAATTTTACTAACTTAACCTTGCATTTTGTTTCTAATCCCAAGTTTGCCCTTCATTAAACATTTAAAAAATTTTCACCTTGTCCTAGTTGGTCAATGTAGATAAAAAATCAACTTGTTTGGTCACAGAATGTGAAAAGTCAACAAGATGCAATTTAAATGAACTTTAAATGCAATTTTAGTTTAAAACACTAAATAAGTCATGTAAATGCATATATTATTTTTCAAATAATGATTAAAATAAATGAATGCACATGTAATGAATGCTCGGGTCCTTACAATAGTCCATTTAAAAAGTCAAAACTAGCTATTTAGTTGAAATCAAAGTCAATAATGCAAGAAAACGAAACCGAATATTAAAAATAATCAAAATAGTTAATATTCATTTAAAATAACTAATTAAACTATTATCTAAATATTTAAAAAGAATTATGAAAATAATGCCTCAAAAATGAATGAACAAATTAATGTAAGCACGTAATTAAATACAATTAAATGCTATTAAGTCTATGCTGGGTTCGGGGTACCACATCATCAATCACTGCCTGCTTTAGGTCCTCAAAAGCACTTTGACACTCTTCCAAAAAGTGCAGTGCCATGATCAGTCCATATGTCCTTCTTTAGGAGGTTTTTGAGTTGAGCAGCCATCTTCGAGTTACTTATGATTAATCTTCGGTAATATAGTTCACGAGCCCTAAAAATGATCTTAGCTCACTCACCTTGGTAGGAGGTGCTTGCCACTCCTCGATGGCTCTGATGCCCATCCAATGCCCTAGGAAAAAGGATCTCCATTTGTCCAAATGAGCATTTCTCTTTCTTTACATAGAGGTGATTCTTCCTTAATTATCCGGAGGTGGCTAACGTGGTCGTTTAACGAATGGCTATAGCCCACGATCAAAGTATACCACCAGTCATCTAAGTACGGGTAGAATAGCTCATTGTGGAGGGTGTAGAACGTGGTAGGGGCATTGGTGAGTCCAAAAGGCATACCAAAAAAATTATCAAATGCCTCTTTATTAGTAAGGTTGCTTGCTGTCACACAGGTCATCTTTGGCTCGTCTCCTTCCGTGATACGCACCTGATAGTAGCCTGACCCTAGATCCAACTTCGAGAACTATCTCGCGCTTATTGATTAGGGCGAAGAAGTCTGTATTCAAAGTGGATACGTGTTCTTGATGATTAGGGTACCTTGTTGAGCGCCCGATAATCAATGCAAAGGCTCCCACTTTTTCTGGAATAAAATAGGGGCTCCCCAACCTTTTCCCAAGCAAGATAGGGAAAAACTACATGTTCAGCTAGAATAGAAATAGGCCTCAATGAGTTCCTTAAATTCTTTCCTGAGCTCAACCGAGCCCCAAGACTAATAGATGCTAGTTGGGGAGGCCATCCGTTAAACCCAGCCCCAGTATAAGTAAGTTAAGGGGCTTTAGCCCCAGGCCCCAACTCGATCTTGTGGTAGATTGCCCTCCTAGGGGGCACTTATAAACTAACTTGTGGGGCATGATATCCCAAAAATCCTCAAGTACTTGCTGCACTTTCGGAGAAAGAAGTCGTCTTGGTGTTGGATCCGCTCATCTGTTAGCATGAACATGAATTAGATTCTATTCGTCTTCTTTATTCTTATCGCTAGCTTTTTTAATAATCCTAGCTATAAGTCTGTACATCTCTTCTTTGGGAACATTAATCACTTGTTCATTGGCATAAGGTGATCTCTCCTCGTTTTCATTCTTTAAAAAGAAATGTTTAATCCATTTCTATAGATTGATAAATCAATTTTGCATTTTCCATCATGACAACTCTTGTTCTCCCACCTGAACCATTCTTATGACCGCCAAGCCCTCTCGAATGAGTTCTACTATAAAAGCTTTCAACGGAGACCCGGGGACAAATCTTTCACTCATTGAGAAGTGAAAACCTGTGACTAGATTATCCTGAAAAGGGATGCGATGCGAAGAAGTGGCATTTGGAAGTGTTGCTAACTTAATATTTAGGTTTCAGCATAACAAAGCTTGCACTGTCTTTTCGTACTTAGGCGCACAGCGTGCCATTGGTAATGATTCTACTATTGTGCCACAAATTCGCAAGCTGATCCTAAGTAATTGTTGTTGTTCATTGGATTCCAAAGGAACTACTTGGTTAGAATTGAGGAATTGCTACGATTCTTCCTGAATAGCCTGGATTCTCCTTTCGAGAGTCACTTTGAAAGTCTTACCTAAACTCTTCCGACTGAATATGATAAAGCCTATAAAATAATGAGCTACTATCATTTCTTCATTATAGATTGAGATCTACTTCGAACTTGATGTACTAATAGGTAGAATAGCAGCAAATACCATATTTCTAGCCTGCATATTCGTGGAACTGAATCTCATTTAGAAAGCCTTATCTCTATCTTTCAGCAACTGAATGGGAAGTGGTTTAGGAAATGACATTAGAATCGGATGCCCTCGCCAAGCGAGAAAGGCCCTGTCCCTGCCAACCAAGTCAAAATCTAAAAGAAATAAGAGAACGAAAGGAGAAGAGAACTTCGTATTTTGGTAACTCTGACGGAGTCATATTTAACCTTGAATGCTAATAATAGGTTCTACAACAATAGTCCCTCGGACTCGAAAAGTAATAACGAAAATAGGCAACCCAATAGCAGATTCCGCAGCTGCCACCGTTGGAACTAATGAAGCAAATAATTGACCCATCATATCATCTGAAGAAATGGAAAATACCAAAAAGTTTGAATTCACAGCTAATAACATTGATTCAATTGGCATTGACATAATAGGAATATTTCATCTATTGAGGAGGATTCCCTGAACACCTGAAATAGAGATGATCATAGAAAATGTAAAATATTTGATAGGATCCGTTTCGGGAACGTAGAATGTAAGAGAAATTCAAATGTTATAACTCCAGTACGTCATGAATCATCAGAAAAAGAAAGACTACCATGCAAGAAATTGTATAACTTGGAGAAAGTATTCACTTTCCATTCCCTAAGAAATAAGATCACAATAAATTTCGTGCAAAAGGCTCTCGTCTACAAAAAAATAGATATGCATTTACCTCTTGAAGAATGACTCATGTTGGTAAGTTCAGATCTTCCGTAGTATCTCTATAGACTCTCAAAAGAATTGAGAGTTGCTCAATGATCTTTTCCTTAACTACTTCTGTGGTAACATCTGTTATCTTTGTTTCCATATTCAGACTATTGATTTGATCGATCAATCGGCCAGCCCTAATAGTTACAAGAATAGCTACAGGCAGAGCTGAACCCATCCTAGAAACGAAATCAACAATGAGTTGATCCATAATGAGTATTAGAAAAAAGTGCTCATAAATAAGACCGCCAACCTGTATCCCGAAGAGACAAGACAAGCAAAGCGCCCGGTCCTACTTTCTTGTGTCGAAGTGTAGTGTGGTGAGGTTTTTCCTCTAATAATGTTGGGGAAAAAGCTGAAATGGAGCTAACAGAGATTGAGGTATACTCTGTGCTGCGAAATGGATTCGGCCAGTACAATACTGAGTCTTATTGAGGCCATGAAGACGGACAGCGCTTTTAGCCTGCCTGCCTATAGGGTTCTTTTCGTTCTTGTACCCAGGGTTTGGTACACTTCACACCAAGCCAATCTCGACAAAGTGAAAAGTGGAATCGATTCGATCATTCAAGTCGGATAGTATTTATCTACGCCGACCTACGTTAACAACTTTATTCTCTTATGAAATTTCAATTTAATAGCAAACAATGGTTATTTCAAACACCATCTACTGTCCGACCAACTGATCAGTGGGTTTATGCCACACATAAACTGAGACTTGAGAAGGAGGTTATAGGAGAGAGTCCAGCATAACTATAATAATCTAAGTTGACAAGGACCCTGAAAAGGAAGATTCTGAGTAAGAAGGATTCAGTGAAGAGAAAAATACAGACTGAAGCAGAGAAGGCGACCAAATGAAGGTCTAATGGTGAAGTACCCAGCATAAGGTAAGGCTGGGAAAGACCACAAGAAGTGACATACCTCGTCAACGAGGTTTTTTTATGAGCTTTCTTTCAGAAGGCTTGGCTCCGAAAGATGACCTGATGGAGGAAGACTTGAAGGTTGGTAAGTCAGACCCAGGTTAAAGAAAATAAGCCAAAGTTTCAAGTTCAATTAGATAACTTACCTGATAAGGTGGATTGCATGATGATCCTGACTTTGCCAAGAGAGTTCATGGCAAAAACCAATCAGAATGAATCTTTGGAAATGGATGTGGTGGATACTCAGTAAGCTTGTCATGAGGTAGTGATGCCAAAAGTGCCAACCTCGAGGAGGTTACCTGAAGAAGGTTCTTCTCATTACCACTGACGGTCTAACCAAGGAACTAAGTATTGTAGCTTACCTATTCTCCAGGTCTGTTATTAGGATAAGACGGAAGTCGGGGTGGCTACACTGCGCTTTATATCTTAAGCAGTGTACTTCTTCCCTTCAAAATGGATCGGTCAAGCTCTTCTTATCTTTCCAACTCGAAAGCTAGCCACTATTCATAAAGTCTTTGTTAAAGAGGCACAGATCAGGGAATGGAAAATTGTATGTTAAGTATCGAAGTTTGACTGTTTTACACTCTCTTTTTCAATGGTGCTATCACTTTTGAGCGATAGCCGGAACTAATGACTGGTATTATAAAGCTAAACCTACGATTCTACATAGCCTTTAAATTAACAAGAAGGGCTTGCCTAGATCTCGTATTCCATCTGCCATAGACGCTTTCTTTCTTTTTACTACGTAAGCAACCCGGGCAGTGAGGAAAACGGAAGTGGACAGGAACAAACCAGTAACAAGAACTAGTCTACTTATAATAATATAAAGTAGTAAGCTGAAGTCTTCAAGTTCATCAAGACGTCTAAGAACAATAGAAGAGGGATATGTAAGGGCATTTGGAACATTATGTGCATTCCGGCCTTATGCTACAACCCACATGGCAGTATGGGCATTTTTTACACCTATGACATTTGTAACAAAAAGAAAAGAAGCAAGCCCCCTTGGATCAAATAAGAAATGGAGTAAAGGTATCTTTTCGTTGGGTCTTATCGTAAGCTTTTATACTATTCCAACATCATCGGGTACTGATTGAATTGTAAACTTTAATGTTAATCGATAAACTCCGGGACAAGGAAGATGTCGTTGAAAAAGTAAGTTCGAGCTTAAGTGCCCCTTTTAGGATGGAGTTTCAGTCTATTAAATAAATTCTTTTTTAGAGTTTCGTGGAATGATGAAGGAAGACCATGCCATTAGAGTAAGGGTGTTTGCTCGCTTAGTCTTATTGAGCGAGAAGTTCTTTTAACGAAGATGCTAGCTCAGCTTCAATCTCAATCGTTGGTTAATTGGGTAGGTGTCAATAGCAACAGAACCCATTCTTTGGTCCATACCATGAAAAAAGAAAAGTATGCCCTTTATTTCACTAGATAGCTAACCCGTACGAATGCGTGCTTGTCTAGTTTTTCAGGGATGGCTTCATCAATAACATTTGTCATCGAGAAAGGTTTTTACATGGATGTAAGGGAACCAAAGGCTTTATTTAAGTCAGTAAGCTCGCAGCATCACTACCAGATCGAAAGTCATGGTAAGTTTCGGTTCTAGGTAAAAATCCATAACCACCAGTCCCTCATCTTGTAGCCTTCATATCCGTCCTCTGTCCTAAAGTCCATCGGTCTTCACATGTTCTTTGCCAAAAAGTGAGTTTGCGTTCTAAGCCTATCTTTAGTTGGAGTTCTCCTGCTGCCCTTGGGAATTCCCTTAATCGAGAGGGAATTTTCTTTGGTTGTCGGTCCAGTTCTAGTATAAATAAATAGGAGTATCCTTGACGGATGATGACCAAGAAGCTGTCTTTCTAGTATGATCGCAGAGCGTTAGTCGGCTCCCCAATTCATTTCTGGGGAAGGGGCCTTATTCCTTCCTACATGCATAATCTATCCCGAGCTAGGTCTTACGTGCCGGGACATCCTTATTTATGAAGCATGCTTATCAGAGATGTTGAGGGAGCATTTCGTTGCAAGTTTCTGGCCAGCCGATGAGAGTTTGCTTAGGAAAATAGGTAAGAGATTGAAAGGCGTATTTCAAGCAAACCTGTTAGCGATGTACTTCTAATTATATCAGTTAAGCCATCCGTCAAGGTCAAGCCCTATCACTCGACTTGGGAGAATCATTCTTTTTCTCCTAGCCAGTAAAGTGGTATGTTATTTTATCCTCTCCCATACCAGAGCAAGAGTAAGCCTATCAGTAGCTGGCACTGGTCTATCTTTCTTTCTTAAGGCGGGAAGGAAATGCTAAGGCAAGTAAATGTTCACAAAGGTAAGGGCTCGTCGAAGTCTCATTTCTTACAACTATCTTTTTGAAAAAGATAGTTCGCAGTACTTATTCTATAGATACTGATAAAGCCAACTCATGTTTCCCGTTCGAAAACTCTTTTTCAGTATCACCGTACTCAACATTAGTTGTTTCCTTTTTATTGGAAGGAGGCTGACTTCTTTATTCTATATGTGGAAATGTTAGTAGACTGCATCGAGATGGCCCTGTCCTTCATGGCTTTCCATTGAAGGCTATGGAAGAGGTGGTATCGACCCTTCTCCCTTCCCTTCTAGCCAAAGAAAATAATCAAGTAGGATTGACACTGACCTCCCGGGAGCCTCATTCCTTCTATTCTGAAATCTAGAAGGAGAACTCCCAGCTCTAGGGCTGATTGAATGATTTTTGTTCACTGCTAAGCTAATTGTTTAGTCCTACTTTACTCTATTATGATACATCACCCTAGGGTTAGGAGCTAGCTTAAGCCATACCCTTACTTGACTCCTAATCCCGAATACGCAGCTAAGAAGAGAAAGAGCTTATCCCTCGGGTCAACTACCTTTTTAGCTTTAGAGAATCTAGTGAAAGTAGAACCCGCACCTTAAGAAAGAGTAGGATCAGTTGGTAAGTAGATTCTCATTCCCTTAAGCTGGTATTCCTTATTGAAAGCCTTGAACCAAGTGTGGGCTAGATTCCCTTTCCGGGTAAAAGATAGGGCTATTCAAACCAATCTAACCAAGCCACCCAAGAAAAGGAAGTTTAGCTAGTCTAATGCTAGGTAATTCGATTCATCTCTATCAATGACTTAACTACCTTCCTAAATTCAACTCATTCAAGCCCGAGTCGACAATAGGAAGAAGAGCTGATTCAATGTTAGCAAGAAGAGCTTCTTTTTCCTCCCTTGAGGAAGTCAGGAAGTAAGATAGCAGCAAAGACCCCTTCTTCCGCATCAACTGGTGATTCTTTCATTCTTAAAGAAAATGGAATAAATAAAGCTAGACCTTATCTCTTTTGGCTGTCGATTTCATGCAGTTTGACTGTCATTCACCTTTTCTGTTGATTTGAATTTTGTTATCAGATTAGATTAGATACTATGAATTATTAGTAAGACTGTATAATAAGCATACGAGACCTAACTAACTGGATTGCAAACAGTGAGTCGATGCTGTTAACCCGATTGAATCAGCTCTTGTGATCATATCCCATGTTGTTAGATCAATGGGAGTGAAGTCCGCCTATCCATCAACATAAAGGAAAGACTCTGTCTCCTGTCAACTGCTCTTCGTTTAGCGGTGAGGGTCTGAAGGAGAAAGAAGTGGAATTCACTTATGGTAGAATGGTCACAAGAGGAAGTTGTTCTTGTTCACGCCTTCACTCTTCTCTTTGTAGAATCCTTGAGTAAGGGCATTGGGATTAGGCCTAAGCGCTGCTATTTCAGGTGTTGTCGGCATATCCCAGCTTAAAGGGAGTAACCCCAGGAAAGGTAACTCAATAGGAATTCTCTCTATCACCTTAGTTTGTCTTGACTTTGACTCTTTCCCTACTTGGGCGGTATCTTCTAGAAAGAAAAAGTCTTTGATCAGTGAGAAGCAATGAAAAAGCTGATTTTAGGAAGTCGGTGATAGATATGAATCGAATCCCCTATCAGGGTAAGCCCACCAAGACCGAGAATAGTTAGCAGGCAAGACAGGAGTTGAGTTGGCAGAGATTCGATCTGGTGAAAAAGAATAAAAAGAATTGTTTACTACTACCTTGGAACTCCTATTGAGTCAAGCAGTAAATATTATGACTGGCAAAGCAACTAAAGCACCGAAGCTCTTCTAACCAAAACCTATTCTAAAGGAATACAAGGTCAATCGATACAAGACTTTTGATGCGATAGAATCCCTAAAAGATTTTCATTTTTTTGGTTGTTTAGGAATAGGGTTGGGCAAGAAGCTCGATGCAGGGAGCCCCTAATCTTTTAGATCGATTGGGACTTTGTTCCTTAACTTAAGCTTTCACCCAGAGTCGAACCTTCACTGCCTTACTCCCTTAAACGGAACAGTTAATCGTAGAGAATGAGGAATTAAGGCTTTCTTTCTGTCCGCTAGTCAGGAATGGAATCGGAGGCTACGAAAACAAATTCTTGAATGGCGGTAATTTAATAATAATTATTAGACAAATAGGGCAGTAGAACGCTCTTCTTCCTCCTTCCCTTGTCAGGCCTTTCTAAGAGATAAAGAGGTCAACAAAAAGTTCTTTGAGCTATCGACGAAATGGCCAGCAGAGTTTGATTTCAGCATTGAGAACTTCTTTCTTAATCCTCGCCCTTTGGTTGACTTACTCTGTACCTAGAAACATAGTTGAGACTGGTCGATCTTTGTCAACTTTCACTCTCAAGCAACCTTTGTTCCATTCGTGGAAAGAAGCCTAAAACAAGAGGGCTAGGTCAGCAGATTGGGTCGATGAAACCTCTTTCGACAAAAGATCGGAAGGTGGCGATCCTGATCCTGAACTAAGTGACTAACCTAAGGGTCTCTTTCATTTTCCGCACTAGCTCTAGTCCTCCCTTTCTATAAAAGAAACAAGGAATTTGCAAAGCCAAACGGGAGGTAAAAGCATTCCGCCTATGGTGATAGCTCGCCTTGTAAGAGAACTGGGTAGTTTTTCCTTTCCCTCGCAATCAATGCGTTTGGCTTTCTATTCTATTGAATGGAATGAGAAAAGGCCCAGTAAAGTAAATAAGTAGGATAGATAGTTACCCGTCTTTGGCCTTGAAACAATGACCCAACAGAAGTACTCAAAGGTGGCAGACGTGCTACATGCCTAATGTAAAGTGAAGGTGTCTGGTTTGATAGAACCAGGTAGTAGTTGGTCGGAAAGGAAGAGAAAGAGACTCCAATGGACTTGGGCAATACCATTAGGACAGAAAGGGATTGGGGTACAGAGTAGTGAAATGGGAGAGGAGCGTAGGACCAACCAAAGATGTTAACTCTCTGGGTAGAGTTGCTCTTTATACAATTTATTTAAAGTGGTTGAGGGAATAAAAGAGTCGAGTGATAATAATAATGAGAGAGTGGAAATCACTCAATTTACTTTCTAATGATCAAGAAGATGAGAGATGCCCAGTCGGGTACCTTTGATAACGCGTACGGTAGGTATAGAAAAAAGGGCGAGCTTGCCCATCAGTCTTAGGTGGAGAACTAGGGGGTTTTCAGATTACAGGTACTTGCATAATACTGTTTTTCCAATCGAAGTTCAAATGCCCTTTCTTTCCTTCGTTCGAAATGTAGGGTCGATCAAATGTCAATGTGATTGTTTCTGTGAAATTACGGGTAAGAAAGTTCATCCCTGCATTTCTTAATTGACCTTTAACTCACTCGGAAACTCTTATCATGACCTTTCGATCCAAGTATGCTACGAACCAAAGTCTAACTAACTTGCTTTTTAAGGAAAGAAAGAAGTCGTATCTCTGTTTATGATAATCAAAGTCGCTCGATTCAGCACTTAAGCTTGGCACATTGATGGAATAACTTCCCTCTTTTTCTACCCGGGGATCTCCTCTTATACTGTTATTGATATAGAATACATAAGAATGACATTCCCTTCCCCGAAAGCCTAGAAGTCAGCCATAACTCTTAACGATACAAGGAATAGCTATCTGCCCAAGTCCAAGCACATGATGAGACTTACCAGCTGATCCTAGTGGCTCTGGGTCAGGTCATGAACGATATTCAATTGATTTGAGCTCTATCGTCCCATTCTCTAACTAAACTAGTCTACCAGCGAGGGTAGGCAACTCACTAAGTAGAGTCTTTAATGTTAGCAAGATCCGCTGCGCTATTGAAAGGCTCTTAGCTGCATATCCGTGATTAGAAAAAGGTGTAACTACTTTTATCGTAAGGGCTAGGCAACTAGATAGGAAAGAGCCCGCTAGGCTCAAAGCGATGAGATGATTTCTTATATTATCTTTACGATGTTAGACTCTATATAACAAGAAAAATATACTGATTTGATTTTGGTCAGATAAGAGCCTTCTGTTGGATGAGATTGATTTGACTTGCTACCCTACTTTAATTAGTCTTCCACTGTACTTGGATTCTATAAAGCTTAAAGGGATTATACCTCGGGTCGCAACTAGGCTATAGGCATTCTATTTTCCTATCTTTGTCACGATCAGTAGAAAATACTGAGCTCCATCTATGCCAACCAAAAGCTCACAGAAATGAGTTCAAACTGCTTACTAGTAGAGGCGCATGGGAAGAAGAGTAATTCCAACTGTTTCCTATGGTGACAAATTCTATTTCTAGATTCTAACCAAAAGTAGAAAGGGGGTTCTACCCATGGATTAGCTAACGCAGTTTAGATATTAAAGTAATCTCACCAGATGACGATAGATGACCTACATTTCCTTTGAGGTACAAACCACTGTTTGAACTTTTCTTCATCAGAATAAGTGAGCTCACTTCACAAACCCAAAGCATCAAACTTAACTAGGTTTAGCAATTACACGTACAGTCTAGGAGTTGCAGAGGGGATAGAAGGATATAGGCAAGTAATGAACTTGCTTTGCTAATATCAGTTTGCAAAGGATCATTCGCCTTAAGGCTCTCTCAGAGAAATTCCAAAAATAGATTATGGAATGAAATTGATGAGAAATGTCTTGTTAGAAAAGCAAATCTCAGTAGATCCAGAGATGGATCGCCTACGAAACGAAAGGGACTATCGCTCTGAAGCCTTGCTTGGCAACTCAGACCCCAAGTTACCACAATACACTGCTATGCCCGCCCCTACCAGCTCCAAGACTGACTTCGGATTCAGATACTTGGATAGAATATAGGAAAGCAGGGACCAAAGTCCAAGTTTAATCAGTACCATTGCTGTCAGAAATGAAAGACTGTCTGACTGTATGAAAGAAGAAATCAAGAGGCAACAACTACTTTATAGTGGGAGAATATGATACAGAGACTTTCATTGCCCTTAACTCCTCACATAAAGCAACAATGGAAGTATCAAGTGTAGCGAGAACATTATCTATGAATATAATCCCGCAAAAGTCAAATAAAGACGTTCAGGCGCTTTAGTATCTAAAAAAAGGTTGGAGGAGTTTTCCTGCCAATTAACTGCTGATCTCATTGCCATGATTCATCATACAGATTTCATCATTGCCAGCACCTTTCAAAAAATCAATGGAAGCAATGACACTCTTGGACAAGACGAGAGTCACAATGCTTTCACTCTTACTAGGCTCTAATGAGTTGTTCATGGGATTGGTGTTTTTGATCCCAAGTGAAACTTTTTTTTCACCTAGTGTTGATACAAGTCTTGACTTCCCCTACACAGAGGAGAATAAGAGGTTGGACTTACTTTCATCCTTAGATTGAGAAGTGAAAACCACTAGACTGTAAGGAAAGGACTAAATTTACAGCCATGTTGAGAACAAAGAACACTGATGTGTGCTAAAGGACTGGAGCAAGCCGATCTTCTTCACAATGGCAAGGTTGAACCATGTGAAGAACTTGACTGGACTCATTGAATGGTATGGCAAGAATGCTCGTCTCTGAGAGTTGGTTCACCCTGTTGTGGTTGGTGGTAATCGGAGGAAGGAGTAGAAAACTTGGAAGAACAAGTAGAGATGAATAAGATATATGGTCTTATTGATAAAGACAACTTGAATGGTGTGATAACCTGAACCCGGCATGTATTTAAGGACATTAAATTGCATTTAATTAAGTGTTATCTTAAATGTTAGCATTGAATTTGTGCTTATTTTAGTTAAACATTTATTTGTAGCTTTATTTTCATATTTCTTTTAGAAGTAATTAAAATAATACTTGAGTTAATTATTTTAACGGAATATCAACTACTTTTCATATTTATGTTAATCGGTGTTATTTTTCTTGCACCTTAATGCTCGGTTTTCAATAAAATGAAAAGTAGCTCCGAGCCGGAGTAAATTTTGAACTATGTTACTTTCCGAAAATTATATTTTCTTAAATTCTTTGAGATTTAGTTGCTATTCTTTTATTGACGCAAAGTGCATAGCATATCGAAAGCGAGAGTTAGGAAATGATTTCTAGTCCTCAGCAAATAGTAAAAACTAGTATTTAGTGTTTTAATTTTAGTGTTTTAATTGTTGTTAGCTATAATTAATATTGCATTAGTTATTTTAGCTTTAAAAATGCATAAAATAGGCTAATTTGACCAACTTAGTTAGCATTGACCAAGCCTTGACCAAGTTGACTTGTTTGTCATCTTTATAAGCTTAAAATAGCACAAAATAAAAAAAAGGGCTGAAAACAGAAATGCAAGGGCCGAAAATAGAAGGAGAGAAAAAAAAGAAATTTCAACTTCAAATCTTCGATTCGTTGCGTGAGCCTGCACGGGGTAGTTTCCGAGGCATCTAGCATGGTTTCCCTAGCGTCTAGGAGCGTCTAAGGTGAGGGAAGCACGTTATTTGCGCATTTTAATGTTATATGTCTCAACTTTATGATTTTTGGATTTTATCTGTAGTTTTTTATTTTAATCGTTTTAATGCTTAAAGAATGTTCCTTTTCAATTGTAGAACATGTATTTATAGCTTTTTAACATTTTCTGCTGTTGAATGTTGAGATTGTAATTTAAAATGTCAATTGAATAGTAAAACATGAATAGTAAACCCTCGAAACGTAGAAGTTGCGTTGTTATGCTTTCTGTTGATGTGAAAAGATGCTAGATATGCTAGAATGCCTAAATGCATGATTTGTTTGGGTTGCGTAGTGGAAAAATACGGAGAAATACCTTGGTGAAAGTTGGGGACGTTTAGGTCAAGTTTAGTGTTTCCTCGTTTTGCGTGATGGCATTGTCTCGGGAGGCCATAGAAGCACTTTTTGTGCGGTTATGGTATTGGTTGGGTGTTTGGTTAGAGTAGTTATAGTTCAAACGAGAAAAGGGAGAAATCAGGGCTTTGCGTGAATTCTAGGGTTAAGTAGGGTTTCGGGGTCTTTAGACGTGCCTTATGGTGACCTAGGAGGATTGGTAAAGTCAGTTTCCAAAACTCGTGGCTCGTTTGAAAGTAGTAGCGTTTTGAAAGTTGGGGTCAATTTGTGATTTTGTGTGTTTTCATAGTATAATGTCTATAGAATGCTTAATAATGCTTGTTATGCTTGTTAAAGTTGATTATGATTGAATTTGTATATCAATTGTTGATAATGCTTGTTAGTGTTGCTCTTGATACTTTATTGAATATAATGCTTAATATCTCGTTTATCGCCTTGTATCTTGTCTTGCATTACATAGTGTCAGGCGCGTGAGTGATGGGCCTCTCTGGGTAGCCTCGTGTTGCCAATGTTGGTTGCTCTAGCTCCGTGTCCTATTCCCTTTTCTCGCTTGGGTTGCCTCCCAGGGAGATTTGGGTCATAGAATTGATGGATACTTCCGGGGTATTCCAAACTGAAGTTATAAGGTAGTTGCGCACTTATTGTCATCGTTGTCAACATCAAGCTCGAGATTGATGTATCGCTCGTGAAATGGTACATTGCTCGTATGAGTGAACCATAACCTTCAGAGTGTGGTACAGCTTTGAATGGTTGTGTTAATGCTTTCAGTAATTGCTTATTGTATTGATAGTTGTCTTGATTGCTAACTTATCAGTTATATTGCTTAACTGTCTTGTTTGCATTGCACGACTTTCTTTCTCTCCAATTCGATATTTGTCTCGCCCTCACTGAGTATACGTGTTGAGTATACTCACTCCTCACCACCACATTTTAGGAAATTGCCATGTTAGCTGGAAAGTTCGTGATTACGTGAAAGATCATACTTGAAGAGTTATCTTGCGTGCTATGTGGCTTGAGTGGTCAAAGATGCAAAGATGTATGTTCATGTGTTGCTTGTAGTTATTGTTAAAGGAAATGTAATTTAAATTTAACTAGATAGTTGAGGATTAAATGAAAAGCTAGCTTATGTATTCAGATAGAATAGTTTAACTTTAATATACGTTGTAATGCCAAAGGAAAAAAGTTAGAATGGTATGATAGTCTAATTTATGTAATGGGTTAGTGTAGTTTAATTGTCTAGCATGAATGTTCTTGTCAAAGATGAAAAGAGATAGGTTAGCTTTTAAACTGGAAATGTATATTTGCTTGTGATTGCTTGTTGAGAACAAGGCTCGGATGGCCTTGAGGTGGTTGAATGTTTGGACATGGTATTGGTCCACTTATGTGCTGTCACAGGTTTGCTTTTTGCCTAGAAACAGGGGAAACTCCGTCCGTTTTCCCTAAAATTTTGCCCGGGTTTGGACTTGGGATGTCATTAGATTGATTGATAGAACTCTCGGTCTCGAGAGGGATCGGGGTGTTACAAATGGTCAATTCATGTGGATTTCTTCTTGAAAGTGCTATTGAGTTCCCTTGCCCTTGGATGGTAGGCCAGGGAAGAAATCGTATCGGTCAGTCCGAGTGGGAGTCTGTTCTGGTCAAACGGAAGAAAGCCGAGCAAGACAGCGTTAGTGCATTGATGCCCATATTTCATTTCTTGAAGGTAAGGTTGTAGCCTCTTTCAGGTGAGAAGTCCACCTTTGTCTTCATCTCCACTTCCAGTGCCAGGCAAAGGCCAACCGAACTATTCATCTTTCTTTCCATCCCCACTGCCCCGACTAGCAACTGCAAATGAACACCTACCTGCATAACCTTTCTTCGAGTCCTTTAGTTAGCTCATCACCAGTACCTGGTGTATCTGCATCTAACAGGTGAAAGCGAGTACGAGCAACCCTTCATCTTCTTCTTTTCAATCTCCTGATCCCCCATCAGCCTCTAACTCTAACGCTTTCTCCTGGGAAGGATAACCTTAGGTCCCTCATAATAGGCCGAAACCAGATGTACTGGGCTCAGAAGCTCCTGTGTTACTTCTATCCCTATCTATTGTTCCATCCATGGAACCAATGCTTGAAAGCAAGTGTACTAAAAGAAATAGGAAAGGGCCGATTCCATTCATCCATGGCTTGGCCATCTCACTTCCATCCGACAAACTCTCGAGTCTTCCCCATCCGAATAAGCAGGCAAGAACCGCATTCATGATTGATTCACATTTTCCACCAGCCACAGCCGAATTCGCAGTTTCAGCAGCGTAGCCTATTCTATTATTTATGCAAATTCAAGTCGGATTGGTCTTGTCAGAAGAAGATTGGGCCCTACAGTGGTTGTCTGGCCTGGTTAACCGATCGGTAGTAGCTAAGCGCTAAGAAGCGAGATCAAAAAAAGCATCTCTAATGAAATTTCACTTTATTGAGTAACAAGATCAGTCTCTAGTCTGGAAAAACCAGCTCTTCGATATTGTACTCTATATTTGATGATCTCTCTTTGTCCCAAGATCAAAGCAAGAAACAGAGCTAATGATAACTACCCTTTTCAGACCGATAGGGTTGACGGCAAGCAATGGTATACAGGGTGGAAAACAAAGTCAATGGCATTTGAGTGAATCGTTTCAACGGAGAAATGAAAAAGGAAAAGATTCCAACCATAGGGATGAAAAACTGCTTTTAGGGAAGTAACAATAAAGATAAAAAGAAAATTCTGCATTGGCTTAGCTTAGCGTCTGATCGTTTTCTACCTGAATCTACGATTGTGAAATTGGACCATCTGTCTTTGTCCAAGTCGGTAGAATGACATCAAAAACAAAGATGGGGCCAAAGCAGTTCAAAATCTTCCGTTTTAGGCAGAAGGCACACAAGAAGGAAAGGCTTCCCCAAAAGCCCTACCCAATGAAATATGGGAAGGGGTGTTGGCTTGATTCTAAGTACGAGAGAGTATTGACCAAGAAACGCAATGTACCAATAGTCATGATAGAAAACAAGATACCCCTCAGCCTCAGAGGGAGATGGAGGGGGCCCTTTCAGGGGTGATTTATCAGACTCACTGCAAAGAAAACCATACCGGACATAGCTGAAGAATGGATAATTGTCACACTCTATGCTTGTATCTGAAGGCGGTTTGGAAGGTATATCTCAAGCACCTGGGAACAAAGCTTTGGGGATAAGGCGCCGACTCCTGAAATCCACATCAACTACGACCAAGATTCATTATTCATCTGAAAGACAGAAACCCCAGTTAGCAAAAAGTCAAAGGGGTCAGGAAGTTGGTCTTATCAAAAAAATAGGGAAATGGGGGTCATCATTCGGCATCTTCCAATGAAGCATAAACCCTTTCACCTTTAACAACCAGCCGAGCCTTTCGTTATTGAACTTTTCGATCATACCGCTCAAAAAGCCAAAAGTAAGAAATAAGCAAACTGAGAATGAATAGGAAGTTTCTAGTTTTGATGCCTATAAAGCGTGCCGGCAGTCAATTCATCATTCATAGATCTTCGGGCCGAAGCGCCAACAATTTTGTGATTATAATGAGAAGTGTGATTATGCAACATGGCCACTACTAATGATCAGTAAGAAGAAAAAGGAAACTGCGAAACTAGAAAGAGAACTCCTTTCTTCAACATCGTCCCTAGAGCAGAAGAAGAAGGACCTCTATCTGAGGAAGTCGTTCGATAAATTAAAAGGAACGAACTTATTGAAAAGGGACACCCCTTGGGAAACCTCTGAGGGAAGAGAATTGTGGCAGCTAAAGCTTGGCCCTCTGGGTGGCCGTTCTGATTAGGATGTGTTAGATGGACATTGGTCTGAGAACGACTAATGCCCTCATCACATTTGTGGTGCTTTAATTTTGGATTGCATTGGGCATTCTTATTGGACTACTGGACTCGCGTATGGTCCAACAATACAATTTATTCCATTAGCGCGCGTTAACTATTCAATACTTTACTGACTTGGAATTTTATTTCACGATAGAGGGAATTGTGCATTAACGCATTGACTCACGACAGGGACTATTCAAATAGAAAAGCCTGGACCCATAAGGGACAGTATACAAAGTATACACCAGTGTAAACATCAACATCAAAAATAGTCTATTCATGAGTTAGGACAGGATCTCAGATATGTTCTGGCTTATTGATCCAATTCTCTCATCGATTCAGTATCATCTTTTCAGTCGTCAAGAAGCTCTGCAGCCCGACCCGACCCCGCAAAAGGCCAAGCCCGGACCCGACACACGGACGGAGTCTCCTCTGTACCGTGGACGATCCGAAAACCCTAAAAACAATATAATACTTGCGAAAGCCATAAAATAATCAAAACAAGCCAACTTTCTATAAAACATACATTTCTTATTATCCAACTTTCCAAACCAAAAATGCCATGCATACTACACAGGTATTTATGCCACTAAACCATTAGCTATTAGTATGCATTTCTTCACTAGTCATCAGAGTATAAGTTTACAATTTTACAAACTTTAATCCATTACAACATAGGACCATTAAAGGTCTCAAAATAGGAAAATACATACAAGGCTACAAGCCTCAAAATTAAGCGACCTTCACGCAATATACATAACAAGCAAGGTTCGCACAAAAACTGGTAACCAACCACCAGCCGAAGCAGAGAAGTGCTATCACGGAAACACCTCCACCTGCTCCTCCTCCTCTATTACCTCGAGAGGGTCTGCTTCAACTACTCCTGTAAAAACATGGTATAGAAAGGAATGAGCAAAAACTATTGCTCAGCGAGGGCAATTGGTCTCAAGGACGGAGATGAGAGGAGTATGCAATGCAATTTAGCCAAGCAATACATACATATATCATACAGAGATATAATAAAGCCATCAACAAAGCAAGGCAAGCATTAAAGCTATAAACACTCATTCAAAGGATACGATACTCTTTTCACGAACAACTTTCAAACACGAATTCGATGACGACGCGCCGGCCCAAACCACCTTATATCACCAGTTTGGAATACTCCGGAAGTATCCATCAACCTACGACCCAAATCTCCTTGGGAGGCAACCCAAGCGAGAAAGGGAATAGCAGCGGAGCTAGAGCTGTCACGCCCCGACCCAACCCCCAAGCTAAAGGTTAAGTCCGGACCCGACACACTGACAGAGTCTCCCCTGTACCGTGGACATTCTAAAAACCTGTAAACGCTTAAACAAGGTCCCAACAACACAATACAACTTTTCTCAATTAAACAACAAAGCTATAAGGCCATCCGAGCCTTATAGTGCACAATAATTCCAAAACACACAAGCATGCGAGAACTAGTTGACAGCATAGTCTTATAATCATAACATTCTAGGAAATCAATAAAACAACTTAAGGGATAAAGCATTCTACAACAACTAACCACTCCCAAGCATGCAAGGAAATAAGACAGGAATAAAAGTTATTACAGTTCATAGACTTTCAAAGCTACAACCCAACTATCTAATCTTCGACTTATACAACAAGCATATACATAGCCCTTGGCTACAAAATAGTACATAAAGCAATTAGTTGAGCATTCCACATAGCAGCAAATTCAATGACCACCTCAAGTTATCAAGTACGGCAACTAAGGTAAAGGCTCGATCTGGACTTCTTCTTCCTCAACTAAATCAACCAGCTGGGGATCACCCTCAGCGTCTCCTGAAACAGATATCGAGGTATGAGCAACCACTGTTGCCCAGTGAGGGATATAGTCCCGGGGCGTGCAATGCAACAGATAATACAATTACACGACAATAGCACTTTAACAATTTAAGAAACAATGAAAACTTAAATAACCACATAATTAAAAGGATACATTTCAACAATCCCCTATACACCAATCTTCACTGGTCTTCAATCACGATCCACGAACCACGAGCACGATCACGATAAGCCGGCATAACCCCAATCACTCCAGTGGGTGTACTCCGGATGTACCCCGAGTCCTACGACCCAACATCCCCTGGCAATCTCCGGACCAGGCGAATGAGGGAATAGGGTACGGAGTTTGAATATCCACCGGCAAGCCCTCTGCCGCCCAGCCGATATTCAACACATCCGCCCCGACACTATGGTTGCGCAACCACTATGCAATGCACTCAACGATGGCAAGTTAACAACAATAATATAAGCATTAACACATATGAGGATCAACAAAGTAGGTTGACCTCGTTGCAGTTAGGATAGAAGCAAAGATAGAAGCTAATAAGCAGTTTACAAATGAACTTATACCATATAAGCATAGAATCATTCCAAAAGCTCCAAATCAATTTAAAATCATATATAAACACTTAAGAAGTCCTGACATGGGTTTAGAAGTGTGAAACAACTTAAATTGCACCTAAACCCCTTTGTTTTTCGATCTATTTCTCTTCTAATCCAAAGTTAATGCTTTCCTTTCCAACAGACACCCCCCCAACCTTCTAACCAACCCCCAAGGTACCCTTTCAACCCTCGAACTCAATCAAATGCCCGCGTTTACCCCGGAAGCCCCAATTTCCCTCTTTTGGCTTTAAACTACACCTACATTGTCCGGGCTTCAAACAAGGGATATCAAGGTATCTATAGCACCTAGGTAGCCTAAGGAAACTAGAATTGAAGCCCAAATCCACCCGGAATCGCATTAACCCCGAAAGCCCCAACTTAAAGTCGGCTATTTTCCATTTTTAGGCGATTTAAGGGCAATGCAAGTGCACGGGGTTATTTAATTATCTTCACTAGTACCTAAGGCATCATTTAGAAGCATTAATTCAATCCAATTCGAGCAATTACGCAAAACCCTAGAAAAAACGTCACTATTCACCCTAAAAATCAAACTAACGATTCTAACCGTTTAAAAAGCGAAACAACGGCTCAAATGTGTTCTCTAGCATTCATATAGATGGTATATTAGCATAGATAACAATTACAATGGCATTTGATCACATTTTCAACAAATCAAGAAATTGACAACTATTTAGAAATGCAAAAACGACCTCTGACCTCCCTCACCACTACGCGTAGGAACACCTAGGAGGCTTGAAGACACCCTAATCCACTTGCTCAAGGCTTGGGAGGGCTTGGTTTGAAGGATTGAAAGGCAAAATTTTCCTCTTTTCTCTCTATGCTGCTGTCGGCCTTCTCACTGTTCTGTTTCAGCTTTTTATTTTTTTTTTCTTTTGCATTTTGAGAGTTTAAGTGATATATAAAAGGCTAAGTTGAGGTGGGGTCCTTTGGGCGCTTGAATGGTATAATATAATACGCGTAGTAAGCTTTAAAAGCGAGTCTAAGGGGTGACACATTGGTTAACTAATTAAATCTATAAAGTTATTACGTAACACTATTCACTTGACTTCTAAAATTATTTTCTAAACGAGCCTTCCTAACGCCTTAAGCTCAAAAGCACATTTTCCCACTACTTTTACAATTAATATGATTTAATAAAAATGCTAATTAACTAATAGAAAGTAGTTTAAAAATGGAGTGAATAGTAGTCACAAAGTCAGTTAATAAGGCATAGAAGTAAATGCGCAAACAAGGGATGCAACAGTAATTAAATGCATGGCAAATTCTCGGGCGTCACATCCTCTCCCCCTTAAACTAATTGCGCCCACGCAATTCTTACATGATTCGGCGAATAACTCCGGATACCGATCCCGCATCTGATCCTCTCTTTCCCATGTTGCATCCTCTACTCCATGATGATCCCACAGAACTTTAACCATCGGAATGCTTTTAGTCCTCAGCTCCTGAACTTTCTGATCAACAATTCGAGGAGGTTTCTCTGAGTAGGTCAAAGTTTCACTGATCTCTAGCGGTTCCGGCTCAAGTATGTGAGAGGGATCTGGCTGATACTTCCGAAGCATGGAAACATGGAATACGTCATGAATTCTGCCCAGACTGGGAGGTAAAGCCAAACGGTAAGCCAAATCACCAACAGTTTCAGTTATCTCAAATGGTCCCACATATCGAGGACTGAGTTTACCTCCTTTACCATGCCGAATCAAACCCTTGCGAGGAGAAATTTTCAGAAATACTCGATCCCCTACAGTAAATTTCAGATCACGACGGCGTCTATCTGCATAACTCTTTTGCCGGCTCTGTGCTGTAAGCATTCTTTTTCTGATAAGCTGCACCTGATCAATCATCTTGTTCATTTCAGGTAAAAGAGTAGGGTCGATAGTCTTCATCTCACCAACATCATCCCAATAGAGAGGAGACCGACATTTACGCCCATACAGTGCCTCATAAGGTGCCATACCAATAGTAGCTTGATAACTATTGTTGTAGGCGAACTCTGCTAGTGGCAAATATTTCTCCCAACTTTTACCGAAGTCCAGAATACAAGCCCGCAACATATCCTCAAGGATCAAGATAGTTCTCTCGGATTGACCATCTGTCTGAGGATGATAAGCTGTACTGAAATTCAAATTCGTGCCCAAAGCTTTCTGAATCTTCTGCCAGAACTGAGATGTGAATCTGGGATCTCTATCCGACACAATACTCTTTGGAATTCCATGAAGTCGGACCACGTTCTCAATATACAACTCTACCAGTTTATCAAGAGAATCAGACTTCTTTTTAGCAATAAAATGAGAAGTCTTGGTCAGTCTATCCACAATAACCCAGACTGAGTCGTTACCCCTCGAAGACCTCGGTAAATCGGATACGAAGTCCATTGTGATATGATCCCATTTCCAAACAGGAATAGCCAAGGGCTGCAACAACCCTGCAGGTCTCTGATGTTCTGCTTTAACTTTCTGACAGGTAAGACATCGGGCAACATAGTCAGCAATTTCTCTCTTCATATTATTCCACCAGAAATTCTGCTTCAAATCTTTATACATTTTCGTACTGCCTGGATGGATAGTATATCTGGAACTGTGTGCCTCAGCAAGAATATCCTTCTTCAGAGTTGGATCATTCGGAATACAGATTCTACCTTTGAATTTGAGAATACCATCGTCGTGCAGTTTGAAATCCGACTCTCCCCCTTTTGAATTCTCTAAGACTTTCAACAATTGAAGATCAGCCTGCTGAGCTTCTCGAATCCTGGATAACAACAGAGATTGAATCTGCAAACTTGCAAATTGAATACCAGAATTTGAAGTACTAGGCTTCCATAAGCACAATTCTTCCATGAATTCCCAATTCTTGATAATCAAGCTAGCAACAGTAGCCTTTCGGCTCAAAGCATCAGCAACAATATTGGCCTTACCTGGGAGATAGTTAATAGTGCAGTTATAGTCCTCAAGTAATTCCAGCCAACGCCTCTGCCTCATGTTCAACTCTTTCTGGGAAAACAGATATTTCAAGCTCTTATGGTCTGTAAAGATTTCAAATTTGTTGCCCCAGAGATAATGACGCCATTTCTTTAATGCTAGAATGATAGCTGCAAGCTCAAGATCATGAGTCGGATAGTTGAGTTCATAAGGCTTTAGTTTCCTGGAAGCATAAGCAATAACCCTGCCATTCTGCATCAATACACAACCCAGACCTTCCTTCGAAGCATCACTGTAGATCACCAGATTATCATAACCCTCAGGTAAAGCAAGAATAGGAGCTGTAGTCAATCTCTTCTTCAATTCCTGGAAGCTGGCCTCACATTTATCATTCCAGTCAAATACGGTTTTCTTCTGAGTAAGCTGAGTTAAAGGCCCTGCAATCTTAGAGAAATCCTTTACAAACCTCCGATAATACCCAGCTAAACCAAGGAAGCTACGAATTTCCGTGACAGTTTCAGGTCGTTTCCAAGATAACACAACTTCAATCTTCGCTGGATCAACAGAAATACCATCCTGCGAGATAATATGGCCAAGAAAAGCAACTTGTTTAAGCCAGAATTCACACTTGCTAAACTTTGCAAATAACCGATGCTCCTGAAGAGTTTGCAACACAATTCTGAGATGTTGTTCATGTTCCGCCTCAGATTTAGAATAAACAAGGATATCATCAATAAATATGACTACAAATTGATCCAGATAAGGACGGAATACCCTCTGCATTAAATCCATGAATGCGGCGGGAGCATTAGTAAGACCAAACGGCAAGACAACAAACTCATAATGGCCATATCGAGTTCTGAAGGCAGTTTTAGGAACATCATCTTTCTTAATCCTCAGTTGATAATAGCCCTGCCTCAAATCAAATTTAGAGAATACCCTGGCGCCTTGCAACTGATCAAACAACTCTTCGATTAAAGGCAAAGGATATTTATTTTTTATGGTTACCTGATTAAGACCCCGGTAATCGATGCATAGGCGAAGAGATCCGTCTTTCTTTTTAACGAAGAGAACTGGCGCACCCCACGGTGAAGAACTCGGCTGAATGAATCCCTTCTCAAGCAAGCCCTGCAATTGAACTTTCAATTCCTGCAACTCAGGTGGAGCCATTCTGTACGGAGTCCTAGAGATAGGTGAAGTCCCCGGCAATAAATCAATCATGAACTCTATCTCTCTATCAGGCGGTAACCCAGGTAATTCCTCAGGAAAGACCCCCGGAAACTCCCTCACGATAGGTACATCAGTCAATTTCAGTTGATCCCCAGGTTGATTAATCAAATAAGCAAGATAAGCCTCACAACCCTTGCTCAATAATTTAGATGCCCTAATAGAAGAAATAATAGGAGTTCCCGTAGATTTTCTACTACCAACTATTTTAAGTATGGGTTGGTCAGGCATCTCTAGATACACAATCTTCTTTCTACAATCAAGCTGGGCATAATATTTACTTAACCAGTCCATCCCCAATATAATTTCAAAGTCATTGAAGGGTAGGATAATCAAATCAGCAGGAAAAACACGACCTTCAATAAATATGCTACATGCTCTGCAAATAGATCTAGTAACAAACTTCGGACCCATAGGAGTATAAATCACAATCTCATGCAACAGTTTATCATGTTTCAATTTAGCATTTTGTGCACAAGTAGGAGTAATAAAAGAATGCGAAGCCCCGGAATCAATTAAAACCTTAACTGATTGATCATTAAGAAGAAAAATACCTTCTACCACAGCGGTAGTATCCGGAAGCTCCTCGGCATCCAAAGCAAACACACGGGCCTGGCCTCGTGGTGGTGGTACTGCAGCTGGGGCCCTGGTCTGAGAGTTCTGAGCTGATGTCTGACCCCTAGGGTTCTTAAATTTCTGACAGTCTTTAACCCTGTGCTGATCACTGCCGCAACCTGTACACTTGTTATGTTTCTTCCAACAAACATCCTCAGTGTGACCCTGACGCTGACAGAAGCTGCACTGCTGGTGACGTCTTGCAACAGTGCCTCCCGAAGGAGCTCTGTAAGTAGAGGTAGCTGAACTACCCTGCTGCGAACGGGAAACTGCTGGACGGAACTGACTCTGGGTCTGACTCTGAACTGGTCGTGCCTGAGTCTGAGTAGGCCCTGTGTAACTCTGAGTCTGTCTCGGCTGCGAACTCTGACCAACTGATACAGCTTGCCCCTGGTACCCTTGACTCTGAGACTGAAACCGTTTACTTGATTGACTAGTCTCGGCTAATACATCGGCTTTCCGTTTCTCATATCTCGAGGCAGCTCGGACTACTGCAGCATAGTTAGGAAAATCATTTGAAGACAAGTTCAGCATAATATCTCTCCTCAAACCCATGATGAACCTCTGAATCTTCATGTCCTCCGGCTGAATTAAAGCTGGTGCATAACGGGAAAGCCGGGTAAAAGTAGCCTCGTATTGATCTACCGTCATACTTCCCTGCCTCAAGTTTATGAACTCAGTCTGTCGCCTCTCGCGGGCAACTACCGATATATACTTGTCTCGAAACTCTCGGACAAAATCGGCCCACGAATGATGACCTCCCTCAGCTCCCCATTTCTCACTGATGGTATTCCACCAATCTTCAGCATCACCCTCGAGAAGGAAAGTAGCATAAGTAATCTTCCTGTCATCATGGCACTCCAATATCGCTGCCACTCTCTCGAACTTTCTTAGCCACATCTCAGCTTTCATATCGTCCGGCTCCCCAAAGAAAGTATAGGCCCCATGATGTATAAACCGATCATACAGATTCCCTCCGGTAGGGCCACTACCTCCGGCTCTCGCAGCCTGATTACCTGCAACGACCCCTGGTTGACCCTGTTGTGTAACAAACTGGGCGATAGTGTTCATAGCTGTGGCCATCGTGGCCAAGATCTGTGCAGTGCTCGGTTCTTGAACCTGCGGTGCATTTTCGGCTACCTCAGCTTCTTGCCCACGAACCCCCTCGGGTTCTCCACCAACATTCGGATTATCAGCACGACGACGAGGCCCCATCACGAATAGCTAGAATGCAAAGTGTTATGACAAGTATATATGTATACATGCAATTTATAAGTAAACATATAAAGAAAAGTCCAATTAGATTCACATAAAGTCGAGTACATAGGAATTCAAATAAATATTCCACATTCTTGAAGTAAACATAAATCACTAGTTCATACTTGATATTCTAGACTCTTGATATTCTATTTCCATGCTAGCATGTTCATTCCTTATTCAAATTTCACTTAGATCAATCAAAATCAAGGACTCATGTATTCACAAAGTCACATAACAAATCTCTACCCACAGACCGAGAAATTTAACCCGGCTTCATGCAATCTATAGCTCTGATACCACTTAAATGTCACGCCCCGACCCAACCCCCAAGCTAAAGGTTAAGTCCGGACCCGACACACTGACAGAGTCTCCCCTGTACCGTGGACATTCTAAAAACCTGTAAACGCTTAAACAAGGTCCCAACAACACAATACAACTTTTCTCAATTAAACAACAAAGCTATAAGGCCATCCGAGCCTTATAGTGCACAATAATTCCAAAACACACAAGCATGCGAGAACTAGTTGACAGCATAGTCTTATAATCATAACATTCTAGGAAATCAATAAAACAACTTAAGGGATAAAGCATTCTACAACAACTAACCACTCCCAAGCATGCAAGGAAATAAGACAGGAATAAAAGTTATTACAGTTCATAGACTTTCAAAGCTACAACCCAACTATCTAATCTTCGACTTATACAACAAGCATATACATAGCCCTTGGCTACAAAATAGTACATAAAGCAATTAGTTGAGCATTCCACATAGCAGCAAATTCAATGACCACCTCAAGTTATCAAGTACGGCAACTAAGGTAAAGGCTCGATCTGGACTTCTTCTTCCTCAACTAAATCAACCAGCTGGGGATCACCCTCAGCGTCTCCTGAAACAGATATCGAGGTATGAGCAACCACTGTTGCCCAGTGAGGGATATAGTCCCGGGGCGTGCAATGCAACAGATAATACAATTACACGACAATAGCACTTTAACAATTTAAGAAACAATGAAAACTTAAATAACCACATAATTAAAAGGATACATTTCAACAATCCCCTATACACCAATCTTCACTGGTCTTCAATCACGATCCACGAACCACGAGCACGATCACGATAAGCCGGCATAACCCCAATCACTCCAGTGGGTGTACTCCGGATGTACCCCGAGTCCTACGACCCAACATCCCCTGGCAATCTCCGGACCAGGCGAATGAGGGAATAGGGTACGGAGTTTGAATATCCACCGGCAAGCCCTCTGCCGCCCAGCCGATATTCAACACATCCGCCCCGACACTATGGTTGCGCAACCACTATGCAATGCACTCAACGATGGCAAGTTAACAACAATAATATAAGCATTAACACATATGAGGATCAACAAAGTAGGTTGACCTCGTTGCAGTTAGGATAGAAGCAAAGATAGAAACTAATAAGCAGTTTACAAATGAACTTATACCATATAAGCATAGAATCATTCCAAAAGCTCCAAATCAATTTAAAATCATATATAAACACTTAAGAAGTCCTGACATGGGTTTAGAAGTGTGAAACAACTTAAATTGCACCTAAACCCCTTTGTTTTTCGATCTATTTCTCTTCTACTCCAAAGTTAATGATTTCATTTTCAAAAGAAACTCTCCCAACCTTCTAACCAACCCCCAAGGTACCCTTTCAACCCTCGAACTCAATCAAATGCCCGCGTTTACCCCGGAAGCCCCAATTTCCCTCTTTTGGCTTTAAACTACACCTACATTGTCCGGGCTTCAAACAAGGGATATCAAGGTATCTATAGCACCTAGGTAGCCTAAGGAAACTAGAATTGAAGCCCAAATCCACCCGGAATCGCATTAACCCCGAAAGCCCCAACTTAAAGTCGGCTATTTTCCATTTTTAGGCGATTTAAGGGCAATGCAAGTGCACGGGGTTATTTAATTATCTTCACTAGTACCTAAGGCATCATTTAGAAGCATTAATTCAATCCAATTCGAGCAATTACGCAAAACCCTAGAAAAAACGTCACTATTCACCCTAAAAATCAAACTAACGATTCTAACCGTTTAAAAAGCGAAACAACGGCTCAAATGTGTTCTCTAGCATTCATATAGATGGTATATTAGCATAGATAACAATTACAATGGCATTTGATCACATTTTCAACAAATCAAGAAATTGACAACTATTTAGAAATGCAAAAACGAGCTATGAAATCCCTCACCACTACGCGTAGGAACACCTAGGAGGCTTGAAGACACCCTAATCCACTTGCTCAAGGCTTGGGAGGGCTTGGTTTGAAGGATTGAAAGGCAAACTTTTCCTCTTTTCTCTCTATGCTGCTGTCGGCCTTCTCACTGTTCTGTTTCAGCTTTTTATTTATTTTTTCTTTTGCATTTTGAGAGTTTAAGTGATATATAAAAGGCTAAGTTGAGGTGGGGTCCTTTGGGCGCTTGAATGGTATAATATAATACGCGTAGTAAGCTTTAAAAGCGAGTCTAAGGGGTGACACATTGGTTAACTAATTAAATCTATAAAGTTATTACGTAACACTATTCACTTGACTTCTAAAATTATTTTCTAAACGAGCCTTCCTAACGCCTTAAGCTCAAAAGCACATTTTTCCCACTACTTTTACAATTAATATGATTTAATAAAAATGCTAATTAACTAATAGAAAGTAGTTTAAAAACGGAGTGAATAGTAGTCACAAAGTCAGTTAATAAGGCATAGAAGTAAATGCGCAAACAAGGGATGCAACAGTAATTAAATGCATGGCAAATTCTCGGGCGTCACAAGAGCAACCAACACTGGCAACCCAAGGCTACCCAGAGAGGCCCATCACTCATGCGCGAGACACTATGCAATGCAAGACTCGATACAAGACGATAAACAAGCGATAAAGCCACACGTGGGAGAATAACAAAGTAGGTTACTCTCGCACGCAATAGCAGCAATTTGATAAGCAATTCAATCCAAAACAACTCAAACAAGTATTCCAAGTAATTCTAAGCATTCTATAAGCATAAAGACAAGAAAACACACAAAAACACAAATCGGCCCCAACTATCAAAACGCTACCATTTCCAAACGAGCTACGAGTTCTGGAAACCGACTTCGCCAACCCTCCTAGGTCACCATAAGGCACGTCTAAAGACCCCGAAACCTTACTTTACCCTAGAACTCGCGCAAAGCCCCGATTTCCCCCTTTCTCGTTTGAACTACAACTATATCAACCAAATACCCAACTATCGCCATAATCGCACCAAAAGTGCTTCCATGGCTTCCCGAAGCAATGCCAACGCGCAAAACGAGAAAATGCTAAAGTCAACCTAAACGACCCCGACTTTCCCAAAGGCTTAATTCTCATTTTTTCCACTACACAACCCAAACAAAGCACACATTTTAGCATTCTAGCGTACCTAGCACATTTCTACATCAACAGAAAGCATAACAGCGCAACTTCAACGTTTCAAGGTTTTACTATTCATAAATTACTATTCATTGATCAATTTAAATTGCAACCACAACATTTAACCGCAGAAAATGTTACAAAGCTATAAATACATGTTCTACAAATGCCAAGGAACATTCTAGAAGCATCAAATCGCTTTAAATAACAATCTACGGATAAATCTAAAAATTGACAAAGTTAACATACACAACGTATAAATGCGCAAATAACATGCTTCCCTCACCTTAGGTACTCCTAGTCGCTAGGAAAACAACGTTGGTTGCCTCGGAAATCACCTCGCACGAGCTCACACGAAGATTGATCGTTTGGAAGTTGAAAGGTTTTTTTTTTCTCTCAAAGAAGCTCACGGCCAGACTGCTCTATTCAGCTGCTGTTCTTTTTTTTATTTTGCTTAGTTTTTAGCTTATTTAAGTGTTAAAGGGTCAAAGGGCTAAGTCAACAACTTAAAATCTTGGTCAAAGAGCCCTATTTTTAGCGTTTTAAAGCCATTTTAACTAAGGTAAGATCAATTAAAGCTAGCAACATTTAAAATATAAAATTTAAGTCATCTAAATACTAGTTTCACTATTTTCTGATGACTGGAAATCGTTCTCTAGCTATCGCTCCTGAAATGCAATGCACGTTGCGACGGAAAGAAAGTAACAATTAATTCACAAAGAAATTAAGGAAATATAATTTTCAAAATAATAAACAAAGAATTTTCACATTCCGGGCTCGGGTATTACACCCTCTCCCCCTTAAAACAATTGCGCCCACGCAATTCTTACCTGGTCAACAAACAACTCCGGATACTGATCCCGAACTTGGTCCTCTCTTTCCCAAGTCGCTTCCTCAAACCCATGATGATTCCACAGAACCTTTACTAACGGAATACTCTTTCTGCGAAGCTCCTGAATCTTCCGATCCACAATTCTAATCGGTTTCTCTTCATAAGACAACTTCTCTTCAATCTGCAAAGGTTCTGGTTCAAGCACATGTGAAGGGTCTGGATGATACTTCTTGAACATAGACACGTGGAACACATCGTGCAGTCTCGACAAGCTCGGAGGCAAAGCTAATCGATAAGCCAAAGGACCTACCTTTTCGGTGATCTCATACGGACCCACATACCTGGGACTAAGCTTCCCACTCTTACCGTGCCGAATCAATCCCTTCCATGGAGAAATCTTAAGAAACACCCAATCTCCCAAATCAAACTCAAGATCCCGACGGTGCTTATTTGCATAACTTTTCTGACGACTCTAAGCTGTAAGCATACGCTAGCGAATAAGGTGAACATTATCTACCATCTTAATCATCTCAGGTAACACAGTCGGATCAACTGTTCTCATCTCTCCAACCTCTTCCTAATATAACGGGGATCTGCATTTACGACCATACAACGCCTCATAGGGAGCCATACCTATAGTAGATTGATAACTATTGTTGTAGGCGAACTCCGCTAAAGGCAAAAACTTCTCCCAATTCTTCCCAAAGTCAAGCACACATGCCCGAAGCATGTCTTCCAAGATCCTGATGATTCTCTCAGACTGGCCATCAGTTTACGGATGATATGCAGTACTGAAGCTCAACTTAGTTCCCATGGCCTCTTGCAACTTCTGCCAAAAACGAGATCTGAATCTGGGATCCCTATCTGACACTATACTCTGTGGCACACCATGCAATCTCACAATATTAGCAACATATAATTCAGCTAGCTTATCAAGGCTATCCTGTTTGTTTACGGGAATAAAATGCGTAACTTTAGTCAAGCGGTCCACAACAACCCAAACAGAATTACATCCTCTCGGAGATCTAGGAAGATCGGTCACAAGGTCCATTGTAATATGTACCTACTTCCACTACGGAATCGACAATGGTTGTAGAAGTCCGGCTGGCCTCTGATGCTCAACTTTAACCCTCTGACAAGTCAAACATCTGGATACAAACCCAGCAATCTCCCTCTTCATATTGTTCCACCAGAAGTGTTGTTTCAAATCTCTATACATTTTAGTACTGCCCGGGTGAATCGTATACCTCAAATTATGTGCCTCGGACAGAATCTCATTCTTCAAAGTCGGATCATCAGGAACACATACTCTATCCCTGAATCTGAAGATGCCATCTGCATGTAATTTAAACTCCGACTCTCCCCCTTTTGATTTTTCTTGGATCTTCAAGATGTGAGGATCAGTCTTCTGAGCCTCTCTGATCTGTGCTAGCAACCCTGACTGAATCTGTAAACTAGCAAACCGAATCCCTACCTCAGTAGCTTCTGGTTTCCATGAACAAATTTCTTCCAAAGTCTCCTAGTCCTTGATAATCAAGCTTGCAACAGTAGCCTTTCGGCTCAAAGCATCAGCAACAACATTTACCTTACCTGGCACATAGTTAATAGAACAGTTATAACCACCCAATAGCTCTAGCCATCTCCGCTGCCTCATATTTAGATCCTTCTGTGAAAACAAATACTTGAGACTCTTGTGGTCAGTAAATATTTCAAATCTGCAACCCCACAAGTAATGACGCCACTTCTTCAAAGCAAACACAACTGCAGCTAACTCAAGATCATGTGTAGGGTAATTGACTTCATAAGGTTTCAATTTCCTAGAAGCATAGGCAATCACCTTACCATTCTGCATTAAAACACAGCCCAAACCTTCCTTAGATGCATCACTGTAGACAACGAAGTTCTCTGTTCCCTCAGGTAAAGCTAGTATAGGAGCTGTAGTTAGTCTCTTCTTCAATTCTTGGAAACTGGATTCACACTTGGCATCCCAGTTGTAAGCAACTTTCTTCCGAGTCAACTGGCTCAAAGGTCCAGAAATTTTGGAAAAGTCTTTAACAAATCTCCGGTAGTAACCTGCCAATCCAAGAAAACTCCGAATCTCTGACACCGTCTCAGGTCTCTTCCAAGCTGAAACAACTTCAATCTTAGCTGGGTCCACTGAAATTCCTCGATCTGAAATGATATGGCCTAGAAAAGTTATATGATTCAACCAGAACTCACACTTGCTGAATTTAGCAAAAAGCTTGTTTTCCTGCAAAGTCTGAAGCACAATCTTCAAGTGTTGCTCATGTTCAGCCTCGTTCTTAGAATACACTAAAATGTCGTCAATGAAGATCACGACAAACTGATCAAGGTAAGGTCGGAAAACTCTCTGCATCAAGTCCATGAATGCGGCTGGTGCATTCGTCAAACCAAATGGCAACACAACAAACTCATAGTGGCCATATCTAGTCCTGAATACCGTCTTTGGTATATCGTCACTACGAATTCTAAGTTGATAGTAGCCCTGCCTCAAGTCAAATTTGGAGTAAACACTCGCAGCCTGCAACTGGTCAAACAATTATTCAATCAACGACAAGGGGTATTTATTCTTAATCGTGACTTGATTAAGTCCCCTGTAATCAATGCATAACCGTAGCGTGCCATCTTTCTTTCTCACAAACAACACAGGCGCACCCCACGGCGAAGAACTAGGTTGTATAAACCCTTTCTCAAGCAAGTTCTGAAGCTGAATTTTTAACTCCTGAAGTTCAGCCAATGCCATTCTATAAGGACTCCTAGAAATTGGCGCAGTGCCTGGTACAAGATCAATCACGAACTCATCTCCCTATCCGGTGGTAAACCCGGTAATTCCTCGGGAAATACACCAGAGAAGTCTCTAACAATCGGAACCTCATTCAAACTCAGCTTATCAGCAGGCTGATTGATCAAATAAGCTAAGTAAGCTTCACAACCCCTATTCAACAACTTAGAAGTCTTGATCGCTGATAAAAGTGGAATGCGGACAGCCCTGCAGTTCCCAACAATCTCTAGTACCGGTAGGTCAGGAACCTTAAGATAAACGACCTTTGTTCTACAATCCAACTGAGCATAATACTTTCCCAACCAGTCCATTCCCAAAATGATTTCAAAGTCACGGAATGGCAATATAATTAAATCAGCAGGAAATTTACGGTTCTCAATACATATATCACAAGATTTGCAAATAGACTCAGTAACAAATTTTGCACCCAAATGAGTACTAACTTCAACTTCATGAGGCAATTTATCAATGCAAACATTCACAGATCGTGCACATGCAGGAGTTATAAACGAATGTGTAGCTCCGGGATCAATCAAAACTTTAACTGGCTGAGTATTGAGAAGAAAAGTACCTTCCACAATAGCTGTATTATCGGGCAGCTTCTCTGCATCTAGTGCAAATACCTTAGCCTGAACTCTCTGTGCTGGTCGTGCACCTGCGGTCCTATTCTGAACACCTTGGCCTCCACCACGGCCCTGAACATTGTTATACTTAGGGCAATCTCTCACCCTATGATCATCACTACCACAACCTGTACATTTACCACTCTTTCTCCAGCAGTTAGCCTCAATATGCCCTGGTTGATTACAATAATTACACCGCTGATTTTGCCTAACCGCAGTGTTTCCTGTAGGTGCTGGGGCTCTGGCAGGGGTAGGAACTGTACCTCCCTGCTGGGGTCTAGTCACAGCTGGCCTAGCCTGAATCTGCTGCTGTGGCTGATACGGACGCTGCTGAGGACCCTGTGCAGCAGCCTGATACTGCCTCGGCTGACTCTGGCTGCTCTGGCCCAAATACTGCTTCTTACTCGGCTGATTGCTCTCAGTTATCATTTCAGCCTTCCATTTCTCAAATTTTGAGGCTGCCTGAAATGCCTCGGGAAAAGTAGTGTAGGTCTGCCCAGTCAAATGCAACTGTATGTCCATTCTCAGCCCACGGACAAACCTATGTATCATCCTCCTAGCCAGCCGTACCAACTCGGTCATATACCTCAACAGGCTAACAAACCTAGCCTCGTACTGTGCAACAGTCATATTTCCCTGCTTCAGGGCCACAAACTCATCTTCCCTCCTCTCCATAGCCATCTCGGGAATATATTTGTCCCGGAACTCACTTACAAAATCATCCCATAAGTGTGGAACATCCTCACAATCCCACCTCAACCTAACAATATTCCACCACTGCTCTGCATCACCCTCAAATAAAAATGATGCATAATCTATTCTTGCCTCATCAGTGTACCTCAAAGCAGTGAAAATTTTCTCGACACGGTTAATCCATCTCTCGGCCGCCTCATCATCAGGCTCTCCGAAGAACTTTCCTGGCTCGTGCCTCAGAAATTTCTCTAGCTGGTTATTCTCAACTCTGTACCCCTGTCCACCAGGATTAGCTTGATTACCCTGGGGATTAATCCGGTCCTGCCTCTGCTCATGTAGTACCTGTGTGATCCGGTCTACTGCAGTAGTTATGGTAGCCATAAACTGCTTAGGCAACGGCTACTGACCCTGTTCTGCTGCCTCTTCATCTGATCCTATACCTTGAGTACCACGACGTGGCGGCATAGTAGCAACTCACAATAGCTGGCAACATTTAAAAGCAGTTTATAGACAGAAATATAGCACATAAGATTAGATAACACTCAAGTTTAACTTGCCAACTATTCCACTTAAACACACAAACATCCAAGTTCACAAAGTCATGTTATAACATTTTCTTTTCACTTAGCAATCATACATAAACACTTTAGCATTTTAGACCTTTACCCCACAGACCGAGAATCATATCCCGGCTGTGACGCCCGAATTTTAGCCATGCATTCAATTACTGTTGCATCCCTTGTTTGCGCATTTCCTTCTGTGCATTATTAACTGTCTTCTTAAATTACTATTCACTCCATTTTTAACTTCATGCTATTAGCGAATTAGCATTTTTATTAAATCATATTAATTGTTAGAGTAGTGGGAAAAATGTGCATTTGAGCTATAGGCGATAGGAGAGCTCGTTTAGAAAATAATTTTTGTAGTTGTATGAATAGTGTTACGTAACATAACTTAGGGAATGAATTAGCTAGCATTCATTTTACTATCTAGGCTCGTTTTAAGCTAACTAAGCGCATTTAGTGAACCATTTAAGCAAGCAACTTAGCCCCATTTAATATATAACTCACACAACACACACATTAGCTCATAACTTAGCAAAACAAAACAAAAAAACAAAAAAAAGAGAGCATGCTGAAAACACTGTAGCAAATCAGAGAATTGCATAGGAGAAGAAATAGAGTTTTTTTGCTCAACAAATCCTCATTCCAAGCCAAGCCAAGCTAGGTGCAAGTGGTTTAGGGTGTCTACTAGCCTCCTAGGAGCTCCTACGCGCATTGGTGAGGGATTTCACGGCTCATTTTTGCATTTCTAAATAGTTGTCAATTTCTTGATTTGTTGAAAATGTGTTCAAATGCTATTGTATTAATTATCTATGCTATTATACCATGTATATGAATGCTAGAGAACATATTTGAGCCATCGTTTCGCAATTTAAACGGTTAGAATCGTTAGTTTGATTTTTAGGGTGAATAGTGACGTTTTTCTAGGGTTTTGCGTAATTGCTCGAATTAGCTTGATTCCATGCTTCTAATAGATGCTTTAGGTGCTAGTGAAGGTATTCTAATAGCCCTGTGCACTTGCATTATCCTTAAATCGCTTAAAATGTAAAATAGTCGACTTTAATTTGGGGCTTTCGGGGTTAATGCGAATCCGGGTGAATTCGGACTTCAATTCTAGTATTCTTAAGCTACCTAGGTGCTATAGAAGCCTTGATATCCTTTGTTTGAAGCCCGGGCATTGTAGGTGTAGTTTAAAGCCATAAGAGGGAATTTGGGACTTTCGAGGTTATTGCGGGCGTTTGAATGAGTTAGAGGGTTGAAAGGGTTCCTTGAGGGTTAGTTAGAAGGTTGGTAGAGTTTTCCTTTAAATTTGAATCATTAACTTTGGTTTGGAGGAGAAATAGCTTGAATAACAAAGGGGTTTAGGTGCAATTTCGGTTGTCTCGCGCTTCTAAGACCTTGGCATGACTTCTTGAATGTTTAAATGTAGTTTCAAGTTGGTGTGGAACTTTTGATGTAATTCTAATTATATCTTGTATATGCCATTTTGTAAAACTGCTTCTATTCTAACTGCATTGAGGCAACTTCGAGCTTAAAACTGTATTAATTGGAGAAGGATTAGGGGTTGAATTATATACCATTAGAAAGACTTACGAGTCTAGTTTCTACAGCTTTTTACGGTGCATTAATCGGAGTTGTCTAGAGCAAGTTATGATCATTTTGGTGAGATGTGTCAGAAATGCCCTGTTACGCGAGAATCTGAATTTTGTTGTTATTTTGCTATAGTAATGATATAATTCAGTTCTAATTGGATGTATTCGATCAAGACCTTATTGTGTAGTGTCCTTGGATGATTAATAACGTAATGGGGCTCTTATAGTTATGTTGTTTTCATGAATTGTAATTGAAATCTAATTGCTAGTAAAGTTAATTTAAATTGAAAGCTATTCTATTCGACTGTGAATGAGAAATGCTAGTAGAGTTGTGATGGTCACCACCTTTAGACATAGGTAATGTTTCTATATATGCTAAATAATTCAACTGTTAGAATTAGTTGTTGTTATCAATGTGCAACTAGTGAACACTTAGAAAGGTCAAGTAAACTATGTGGAAGAATGTGTTTAATGCTTTTTGAAACTACATGTAAGGTTAATTGTAAGTTGATAGTTGTCTATTATATGTTAAATGTAATTAACTTAAGTTAATACTACTAGTGATATGTTAGAATCCTAGCTTGAAGTATAGTTATTTTACTAAAATAGTATGTTAGTTATTAAATGGTTGATAGTTAACTTTTCTATTAGTTGATAAATGCATTTCTTTCCCTATGTGCTAATGTTGGGCTATCTTCATAGAGATATTACTAACTATTGTAAGTAAAGTAGAATATGAATTAGAAGTTCATTAAAGTAGTAAAAGACTGGGTAGTGTCATTGTGAATGAATGTGTCATTTGAACATTAAAGTAACCTAACCTTTATTATCTATATATCCTTTGGAGAAATTATTTGAGTTGAGTTAATGGCTAGTTTATTGTTATGTGGAGTGAATTAATTTCTTGTACAAGTTATTAACTAAAGTAAAATGAGAAATAGTATGAGTAACTGCAGGCTCATGTGTTGATTTTAGTTAAACTAAATTCTAGCTCGATTTATATCTAGTTATAGCATGCTGGTTGAATCATTCTCATTTAAGTTTTTGAACTATCTTCTTAATTAACTTGTAGACTATTGAAAATATGGAATATATGTTAAGTTAAGGTATATAAAAGTGGTGTTTTGTTAAAAATAGAATTCTAATAGATATTGTATATATGCTAAATAAGCGAAGTTATAAGTTAGCTAACTTAGAATGAATGTTGTAGTTAAAGAGTAATTGAAGTAATGTTTGCTCATAGGTTCAAGGTGACTGGAAATGATGTGATTCAAACTTACATCTTGGAGCTCGGTAGAGGTGAGGGAGACTTCATCCTTATGTGCATAATATTTTATTTACTTGTACTTAGATTATGTGCACTTATTGTCTATATATTGTATGTGAGGGCAACCTACTTTGTTGTCCCTCAACCATGTGTTTATTGATTTATACTATTGTTATCATTTTGAGTGCATTGCATCGTGGTTGCGCAACCATTCGGCCATGGTAGTGTCGGGGAAACCGGGCGGCATCGGGCTTGCCGGTCCACCTCGGCTACCATGGTTGCCCAGTCCCTCTCTCGCTTAGGATGCCGCCCAGGGAGAGTTGGGTCGTAGGATTTCGGGGTACATCCGGAGTACACCCATTTTGGAGTTATAAGGGGATGCCGGCTTATTGATATCAGTGTCATTATTACATCGAGATTTCAGTTCGTGGCGTCGCTGGTGTGCCTCTGCCCTTCGGGGTATTCGCTTAGCCGGGACGTTACAGAAGTCAAAGTGTATCGTATCCTTTTTAATGTGTAGTAACTTGTTGTTTTAATTGTTCTTTGGTTGTAAAATGCTTTATTTGTACTAACTGCTGCATTGCACGTCCCCGGTTGTCACGCCCCGACCCGACCCCGCAAAAGGCCAAGCCCGGACCCGACACACGGACGGAGTCTCCTCTGTACCGCGGACGATCCGAAAACCCTAAAAACAAAATAATACTTGCGAAAGCTATAAAATGTTCAAAACAAGCTAACTTTCTTTAAAATTTACATTCTCTTACTAACCAACTTTCCAAACCAAAAATGCCATGCATACTACACAAGTACTTATGCCACTAAACCATTAGCATGCATTTCTTCACTAGTTATCAGGGTACAAGTTACAACATTACAACTTTAATCCATTACAACATAAGACCATTAAAGGTCTCAAAATAGGAAAATACATACAAGGCTACAAGCCTCAAAATTAAGCTTCCTTCACGCAATATACATAACAACAAGGTTTGCACAAAACTGGTAACCAACCACCAGCAAAGCAGGTAAGTGCTATCACGGAAACACCTCCACCTGCTCCTCCTCCTCAATTACCGCGAGAGGGTCTGCCTCAACTACTCCTGTAAAAACATAGTATAGAGAGGAATGAGCAAAAACTATTGCTCAGCGAGGGCAATTGGTCTCAAGGACGGAGATGAGAGGAGTATGCAATGCAATACCACGCAATACATACAAATCATATAAAGATACAACCAGAGCCATCAATTAAGCAAGGTAAGTATTTAAAGCTGCAAACACTCAATCAAAGGATACGATACTCTTTTCACGAACCACTTTCAAACTCGAATTCAATGACGACGCGCCGGCCCAAAACCACCTTATAACACCAGTTTGGAATACTCCAGAAGTATCCATCAATCCTACGACCCAAATCTCCCTGGGAGGCAACCCAAGCGAGAAAGGGAATAGCAGCGGAGCTAGAGCAACCAACACTGGCAACCCAAGGCTACCCAGAGAGGCCCATCACTCACGCGCGAGACACTATGCAATGCAAGACTCGATACAAGACAATAAACAAGCGATAAACAAGCGATAAACAAGTGATAAACAAGCGATAAAGCCACACGTGGGAGAATAACAAAGTAGGTTACTCTCGCACGCAATAGCAGCAATTTGATAAGCAATTCAATCCAAAACAACTCAAACAAGTAATTCAAGTAATTCTAAGCATTCTATAAGCATAAAGACAAGTAAACACACAAAAACACAAATCGGCCCCAACTGTCAAAATGCTACCATTTCCAAACGAGCCACGAGTTCTGGAAACCGACTTCGCCAACCGTCCTAGGTCACCATAAGGCACGTCTAAAGACCCCGAAACCTTACTTTACCCTAGAACTCGCGCAAAGCCCCGATTTCTCCCTTTCTCGTTTGAACTACAACTACAACAATCAAACACCCAACCAACGCCATAATCGCACCAAAAGTGCTTCCATGGCTTCCCGAAGAAATGCCAACACGCAAAACGAGAAAACGCAAAAGTCGACCTAAACGACCCCGACTTTCCCAAAGGCTTAATTCTCATTTTTTCCACTACGCAACCCAAACAAACCACACATTTTAGCATTCTAGCATACCTAGCACGTTTCTACATCAACGGAAAGCATAACAGCACAACTTCAACGTTTCAAGGTTTTACTATTCATAAAATACTATTCATATCACAATTCAAGTTGCAATCACAACATTTAACCCCAGAAAATGTTACAAAGCCATAAATACATGTTCTACCAATGCTAAGGAACATTCTAGAAGCATCAAATCGCTTTAAATAACGATCTACGGATAAATCTAAAAATTGACAAAGTTAACTAACACAACGTATAAATGCGAAAATAACATGCTTCCCTCACCTTAGGTACTCATAGTCGCTAGGAAAACAACGTTGGTTGCCTCGGAAATCACCCCGCACGAGCACACGCGAAGATTGATCGTATAGAAGTTGAAAGGTTTTTTTTTTTTTTCTCTATGGAAGCTCACGGCCTGCTGCTGCTGGTTGCTGCTGTTTTTCTTCTTATTTTGCTTAGTTAATTGCTTAATTAAAGGTCAAAAGGTCAAAGGTCAAAGGTCCAAGGTCAAACCACTTAAAAACTTGGTCAAAGGGCCCTATTTCGCGCGTTTTAAAGCCGTTTCAGCTAAGGTAAGTTCAATTAAAGCTAGCAACAATTAAAATATAAAATTTAAGTCGTCTAAATACTAGTTTCACTATTTGCTGAGGACTGGAACTCGTTATCTAGCTATCGCTCCTTAAATGCAATGCACGTTGCGTCGGCGAGAAAGTAACAGTTAATTTACAAAGAATTTAAGGAAATAAAATTTTCAAAATAATAAACAAAGAAAATTCATATTCCGGGCTCGGGTATTACACCGGTAGACCTTATCCCTCACTGAGCAATTGTGATTGCTCATACCTCGCTAAACATGTTTCAGGAAGTGCTGAGGGTGAACCCCAACTAGTTGAGGTGCTAGTGGAAGAGGAAGAAGTTCAGGCTGAGCCTTTGCCCTAGTTGTTGTGTGTTTGTTGTCTAAGGTGGATTTGCCTTCTTGTTGTTACATGGTGTACTTGTATTGCTATAGCATGATCTATTTTGTGGCCTTAAGGCTATGTATATTCTTGTAGTTGCAAGTTGAAAGCTGTTGGTTGTAATGTTAGCTTTGAGATATTATGGTTTGTAATAACTTTTAATTCTCCTTTTAGTTCTTGCATGCTCGGGGGTGTATGTTTAGAGGTGTTGATTTCAACTTCTAAAATTGCTCTAATGTTATCATAGGATGGCATGTTAAAAAGGTTTAATGAAAAGTTAAGTTGGGTGCATGCATGTGTGATTTGGAGCTGTTGTTTGTCTCCTGGCTTGGATGACCTTGAACCTTTGAATTTTAATTATAAAAGCTTGTTTTAGTATATTGTGGCTATTTTGAGCATTTACAGGTTTGAAAAATGTCTGCGGTACAGAGGAAACTCTGTCCGTTTTTCCCTAAAATTTTGTGACCGGGTTTGGTATTGGGTTGAGAATAGCATGGTTATTAGAGCTTCCGGTCTCGTGAGGGATCGGGGCGTTACACCGGCTCATGCAAGACTATCATGCTCTGATACCACCTAAAGATGTCACGCCCGACCCGACCCCGCAAAAGGCCAAGCCCGGACCCGACACACGGACGGAGTCTCCTCTGTACCGCGGACGATCCGAAAACCCTAAAAACAATATAATACTTGCGAAAGCCATAAAATAATCAAAACAAGCCAACTTTCTATAAAACATACATTTCTTATTATCCAACTTTCCAAACCAAAAATGCCATGCATACTACACAGGTATTTATGCCACTAAACCATTAGCTATTAGCATGCATTTCTTCACTAGTCATCAGAGTATAAGTTTACAATTTTATAAACTTTAATCCATTACAACATAGGACCATTAAAGGTCTCAAAATAGGAAAATACATACAAGGCTACAAGCCTCAAAATTAAGCGACCTTCACGCAATATACATAACAAGCAAGGTTCGCACAAAAACTGGTAACCAACCACCAGCCAAAGCAGAGAAGTGCTATCACGGAAACACCTCCACCTGCTCCTCCTCCTCTATTACCTCGAGAGGGTCTGCTTCAACTACTCCTGTAAAAACATGGTATAGAAAGGAATGAGCAAAAACTATTGCTCAGCGAGGGCAATTGGTCTCAAGGACGGAGATGAGAGGAGTATGCAATGCAATTTAGCCAAGCAATACATACATATATCATACAGAGATATAATAAAGCCATCAACAAAGCAAGACAAACATTAAAGCTATAAACACTCATTCAAAGGATACGATACTCTTTTCACGAACAACTTTCAAACACGAATTCGATGACGACGCGCCGGCCCAAACCACCTTATATCACCAGTTTGGAATACTCCGGAAGTATCCATCAACCTACGACCCAAATCTCCCTGGGAGGCAACCCAAGCGAGAAAGGGAATAGCAGCGGAGCTAGAGCAACCAACACTGGCAACCCAAGGCTACCCAGAGAGGCCCATCACTCACGCGCGAGACACTATGCAATGCAAGACTCGATACAAGACGATAAACAAGCGATAAAGCCACACGTGGGAGAATAACAAAGTAGGTTACTCTCGCATGCAATACCAGCAATCGATAAGCAATTCAATCCAAAACAACTCAAATAAGTATTTCAAGTAATTCTAAACATTCTATAGGCATAAAGACAAGAAAACACACAAAAACACAAATCGGCCCCAACTATCAAAACGCTACCATTTCTAAACGAGCTACGAGTTATGGAAACCGACTTCGCCAACCCTCCTAGGTCACCATAAGGCACGTCTAAAGACCCCGAAACCTTACTTTACCCTAGAACTCGCGCAGAGCCCCGATTTCCCCCTTTCTCGTTTGAACTACAACTATATCAACCAAACACCCAACCATCGCCATAATCGCACCAAAAGTGCTTCCATGGCTTCCCGAAGCAATGCCAACACGCAAAACGAGAAAATGCTAAAGTCAACCTAAACGACCCCGACTTTCCCAAAGGCTTAATTCTCGTTTTTTCCACTACGCAACCCAAAAAAACCACACATTTTAGCATTCTGGCGTATCTAGCACATTTCTACATCAACAGAAAGCATAACAGCTCAACTTCAACGTTTCAAGGTTTTACTATTCATAAATTACTATTCATTGATCAATTTAAATTGCAACCACAACATTTAACCGCAGAAAATGTTACAAAGCTATAAATACATGTTCTACAAATGCCAAGGAACATTCTAGAAGCATCAAATCGCTTTAAATAACGATCTACGGATAAATCTAAAAATTGACAAAGTTAACATACACAACGTATAAATGCGCAAATAACATGCTTCCCTCACCTTAGGTACTCCTAGTCGCTAGGAAAACAACGTTGGTTGCCTCGGAAATCACCCCACACGAGCTCACGTGAAGATTGATCGTTTGGAAGTTGAAAGGTTTTTTTTTTCTCTCAAAGAAGCTCACGGCCAGACTGCTCTGTTCAGCTGCTGTTCTTTTTTTTATTTTGCTTAGTTTTTAGCTTATTTAAGTGTTAAAGGGTCAAAGGGTTAAGTCAACAACTTAAAATCTTGGTCAAAGAGCCCTATTTTTAGCGTTTTAAAGCCATTTTAACTAAGGTAAGATCAATTAAAGCTAGCAACATTTAAAATATAAAATTTAAGTCATCTAAATACTAGTTTCACTATTTGCTGAGGACTGGAAATCGTTCTCTAGCTATCGCTCCTGAAATGCAATGCACGTTGCGACGGCAAGAAAGTAACAATTAATTCACAAAGAAATTAAGGAAATATAATTTTCAAAATAATAAACAAAGAATTTTCACATTCCGGGCTCGGGTATTACAAATATGATTGCTGCGGAGAAAGACTCTTTCTAAAGACTCAATAAATGGTAAAAGAACTCCATTTTCAAATCGGACAGAATGAAAAAGAAAATATTGATTGAGATCAATTGAAGGAAGACTTGCTCATGAACCTTGCCAGTTGAATGGGCAGAACCTGACTCATCAAGCAAACAAAAAAGTAGCCTTCATTAGTCATAATAGGTTGGGCCCTTGTATCCGCATATGAAGCATCACGTACCATCTTTAGTTCATGACGTGAGCTCTTCAATTCGTGAGTTCTAGAGCTGCTATGCTTTAGCGTATCAACAAGGCAAAGTTGACTAATCGACTCAACCTTTATCATAATCATATAAAGAGGAACTTGCCTCACGTCAAATATTGATTGCGCTGATTGGCGCAACATCATATCTGGAATGACCGTTCAATGAATCTAGAGCTTTCTACGTAGAAAGACGTCAAGAAAGCTTGAATAAGATTTTGAAAGGGTTTGCGCGTAAATAAAGAATTGCAACTGAAAGAGTCTTTTGCTCATGCATTTTCTTCAGGCATGAATAGGCGGTGAAGGCTACTTGTTCTTTGGCGAGCTATAAATGAAAGGGGTGAGATTTTACTTTGTATTTATAGTAGTTTCACTATTAGTAGTTAGCTAGCAAAGGGCAATCGCAGTTTCAAGCGTAGTGCATAGTGCATAGTGGAAAATGAATAGTTCTTCTAGTTCCAAGCGTGGGACTACGAGAGAATAGTTCAATGCTAGTGAATAGGGTATGAAGTAAACAAGTGTTAATGGTGGAAAGCCTGCAATGGAAAAAACATTAGAAAAAAGCAAGCGAAGCGAATGAGAAAGAATATTTTTTATATTGGAAAGCAACTCCACCTTGGGGAACTTAACTACCTCGATCCTCATCTCGTTCACTCATAGAATACTTTGCCTAGCTCTACTTTCTTTCTTATACCAGGAACCCTAGCTTAAATCCTGAGGCCGAGGTACGTAGTGAGGTCTTTTGTTGGGCGATAAGGAATGGTCGGTTTTTTAGTCTTAATCCAGCGACTGACCTTACTCTGAACGATATTTGAAGTATGGTTTGCTTAGCCAATTTAGCGGGATCTTATTTGACAACTTCACCCATGGCTTCCAGTAGGCTTGAAGAAAAGGGTCTAGCTTTTGGACGGCCACTATCTTAGACAATTCGCCCCTGCTTCCAAGTCAAGGTTTACAACTTACAGCTTTCTTTGGCCTGCATGGAGTCCTTTCTTAACTTCAATCCGCTTAGATCCCAGACTATTCCCATTCATTACCTTAAACGACAATGGATAAAGATGAGGTGATAATGGGCGAAGGTTATTCATTGTGGTTAGTCATGTATTCTTTATCAATGTCCCACCCTTTCTTTGAACCTTGTCAATGATCGTACCACCGCCGGATCTCCATCAGGGGTTGATGAAGCTTTTGCCCGGCGTATACCCCCCGATCCGCTCAACAAAAAATCAAAGGCGGCCTACCTGCTTTCCTTTCGGTCCGCTGCCCCTCAACCGCCTTAGGGGTCTTTCTGGTAGTTTGAAAGAGATATTAGTGCCTTAGACGACCTAGAAGGAGGATTGCTTCTCTCACCCGTAGCAAGGTAGCCCAAGATTATTTTGAGACGAATGAATGACGAAGAGAGGAAGGCCTGAGAGCTTACTTCGCTGTTCATGATGGAGTACGCCCTTAGGAGTAGTTAGTAGGGATAAAGGAATGCCTTAAGGCAGCTCGTGACCTAAGGTGGGTGCATTAGACTGAATGAATTAGTCTTAGTTTTGGCATTTCTCGCAGGAAAATAGGAAGAATTTTAAATGATAAAGCGAGATTCTCTTATTAAATAAAAAAGTGGACTAGGAGCAGAAGGCGAAAGGGCGTTTCTTTAGTAAGAAAGGAACACAAGTTAGTGACATATATCTTGAAGTCTGCTTCGGGTTCTGCTTTCCCTGTTCTCAAAGTAGCGAAGTTACCAGAAAGGGAAGCTCTGATTCCTCTAGTTGAATCCACTCTTCACAACGTATCGTATTACTTAAAAGAAAGCAAATACGTTAAGTAAGGGTGCGAGGAAAAAGACACCAACTATTTACTAGCAAGCATTGGAAGTAGATGCCAGAATGACACTTTGAACTTAATGACGTAATAAATAAATAATCTAGCTGCCATCAAGACTGAACAAGATGTGAATTTAAGAAAATTGAACTGTGATAACGTTTGTTTTTAACAAAAAAGCAAAACAAAGGAAAAAGAACAGATGAAAGTTTGCCTGAAAGAAGTGAGTAACTTAAGGTATGCCATCGCTCTTCTCTCTTGACCTGAGACTACTGGGGAGAGTTCTGTGAGCGAGGAGCGAAGCCTTTCGGTGGCTCTTAAATAAAAAAGAATCAATTCAATCAGCTCTAGAGCTAGGAGTTCTATGTCTAGGTTGAGGGTTGAGGAGAGGCCTTTTAATTAATCTTACTGCTACCCCACTTATCCCAACTCTAAAGGCAGCTACTGAACTGACTTGTCAAGTTGAGTCGATTGTGATTCTTCTTGTTCCGTAGTGAATGGTATCGTTATCGTATTCAGTAGTTTTCCTGGCTCTCCGTTAAAGCCCTTGCGATTTTTTCCTTTTTTGATAGAGAGGAGAGAATGCGTTTGTTGGTACAGAATCTAGAAGAAATCCTTCTCGCTAGGCTACTCTTAACTTAATAAGTCATTTCGTCAGTCAGCAGTTGTAACACCCCAATCCCTCTCGAGACCGGGAGTTCTATCAATCAATCTATTCACAACACAATTCCAAACCCGGACAAAATTTTAGGGAAAGACGGACGGAGTCTCCCCTGTTTCTAGGCAAAATGTAAAACCTGTAATAGAATATAAGTGGACCAGTACCGTGTCTAGCCATTCAAACACCTCAAGGCCATCTGAGCCGTGTTTCTCAGCAATTAAACACAACAAGTTTACATACATTTCCGAGTACCCAGACTATTCTAACTCTTTCTTTTAAACAATTACATACATGCAATAAAGTTAAACTATACTAACTTAATACATAAACTAGCTTTTCAAATCACTTCAATAATCTAGTAAAACTTAAATTACATTCATTCTTTTCATTAAATACAAACAACACATGACATACATCTTTGCATCTTTGACAACTCAAGCCACATAGCACAAAAGATAACTCTTCAAGCACGAACTTTCACACAATCACGATCTTTCCAGCTAACATGGCATTTCCTGAAATGTGGTGGTGAGGAGTGAGTATATTCAACATGTATACTCAGTGAGGGCGAGATAGTTATCGAGGTGGAGAGAAAGAAGTTCGTGCAATGCAAATAGGTACAGCTAGCAATATAATCGACAAGCAAGCATTCAATATAAACAATCAATACAATAACCAATTAATAAAAGCATTAACACAACCATTCAAAGTTATACCACACTCTGAAGGCTATGGTTCACTCGAGCGAGAAATGTACCGATCATGACTTCAATGACTTTAACGATGACGTGCCAGCTCACCCACCTTATAACTTCCGTTAAAGTACTCCGGACATACTCTTTCAATTCTATGACCCAAACTCCCTGGGAGGCAACCCAAGCGAGAAAGGGAATAGGACACGGAGCTAGAGCAACCAACACTGGCAACCCGAGGCTACCCAGAGAGGCCCATCACTCACGCGCCTGAAACTAATGCAATGCAATACGAGACATATAACGATAATCGAGCAAGGCACTGAAATGCAAGTCAATAACAACATGCGATACAATAAGCAATTATAATCAATAAAGTAACAAGAACAATACTAACAAGCATTATCAACAATTGACATACAAATTCAATCATAATCAACTTTAACAAGCATAACAAGCAATATTAAGTATTCTATAGGCATTACACTATGAAAACACACAAAATCACAAAATAACCCGAACTTTCAAAACGCTACTACTTTCAAACGAGCCACGAGTTTTGGAAATCGACTTCACCAATCCTTCTAGGTCACTATAAGGCACATCTAAAGACCCCGAAACCCTACTTAACCCTAGAATTCACGCAAAGCCCCGATTTCCCCCTTTGCTCGTTTGAACTACCGCTACCCTAACCAAACACCCAACCAACGCCATAACCACAACAAAAGTGCTTCTATGGCCTCCCGAGACAATACCATCACGCAAAACGATAAAATGCCAAACTTGACCTAAACGACCCCAACTTTCACTAAGCCATTTTCTTCCGTTTTTCTATTACACAATCCAATTAAACCACACATTTAGGCATTCTAGCATATCTAGCACCTTCCTACATTAACAGAACGCATAACGGAGCAACTTCATCGAAACGGGGGTTTACTATTCACAATTTACTATTCAATTAACAATTTAAATTATAATTTCGATATTCAACCGCATAAAATGCTAAAAAGCTATAAATACATGTTCTACAATCAACAAGGAACATTCTTTAAGCAACAAAATGGATAAAATAACAATCTACGCATAATTTCTAAAAATTAAAGTTTAGACATAATATTTTCAAATGCGCAAATAACGATGAAATCCTCACCTTAGACGCTCCTAGACGATAGGAAAACCACGCCGGATGCCTCGGAAACCACCCCGTGCCAACTCACGCGAAGAATCAAAGATTTGAATGTTGAAATATTTTTTTTTCTCTCCTAGTATTTTCGGCCCTTTCATTTCTGTTTCCAGCTTTTTTTCTTTATTTTCCTTGTTAATTTAAGCTTATAAAAGATGATAACAAGTCAACAAGTCAAGCCCTTGGTCAAAGCTAACTTAAACTTGGTCAACTAGGTTTATTTCATGCATTTTAAAGCTAAAACAACTAACATAAATCCAATTCCAGTTAATAACAATTAAACTACTAAAATTAAAACACCAAACACTAGTTTTCACTATTTGCTGAGGACTAGAAATCATTTCCTAACTATAGCTCTCGATATGCTATGCATTTTGCGACAATAAAAGAATAACAATTAAATCTCAAAGAATTTAAGAAAATATAATTTTCGAAAAGTAACATATTTCAAAATTTTCTCCGTCTCGGAGCTACCTTTCATTTAATTGAAAACTGAGTATTAAGGTGCAAGAAAAATAAAACCGATTAACATAAATATGAAAATAAAGCTACAAATGAATGTTTAACTAAAATAAACACAAATTCAATGCTAACATTTAAGATGTCACTTAATTAAATGCAATTAAATGTCCTTAAATGCATGCCGGATTCGGGTTATCACAACCTCCCCCCTTAAAACAATTGCGTCCTCGCAATTCTTCTTCCAATAGAACTCTGTACCCACTGAAATCCAACTCTGACTGATCTTCATCAGCTGCTGAGCAAGTATATTAATCAAGATAACCAATAGGAAAGTTTAAGAAGAAATTCCAAGTAGTAATGCCGAATAAAGGCTCAAATGTAGATACCGCACAAGAATCCCGTTGACACGAATCCTGAAGAAGAATAAATCCAACCAAAAGCGCCGAGATAATACCAATAAAGACTAAAGCAAAGATACCGTAGATAAAATCACATCACATATTAATGATAAGAAGAATACCGAATGAATACCCCACACACGAATCTTTAGTAGAAGTTCAACTATTACTGCCTGAGAATTCCCAAGCAAGAAGCCAAATAAAGGCTCAAACAAAGGTTCCATCCAGAGGTCCAAAGAAGTACCCTGCTAGTCATGAATTTCATAGAAGGATTCCCTGTTAAGAGTGTTGAAGAAAATACTAAGAAACCCAATCAATTATACTTCAAAAGTTCCAAAGAAGTCTTCCAAATAATAACCCCTTAGGACAACCAATTAGATTCCGAGTATAGCTATCAAATGCTGAGAAGAATGTCAAAGGGAATAGCAGAGAAAATATAATGTGCCCAATAAGACAATCAAGTTGAATAACAAATATAGTTTACCAGATAGATGAAAACCCTAAGGAAAATACCGAGCTGGTGCAGAATATACAAAACCAAACTCTGAGGCCTCTTCACTGTTTGCCAAGTGAGAACTTCATACAACCTTGCCAACAAGGAAAATACCAAGGATTGCCCAATAAATAAGTACCAAATAAATGTCCACCAAGAATTCTATAGAATGCCATTGAAGGATTTCCAATAAGGATGCCAGTAATACACCAATAAAGACCGAGACTCATATGCCATAGACAATACCATACAGTAAGTCCGATTAAGATCCCAATAGCCAAGTCCACCGAGAAGTGCCAACAGAAGTTGTGACACCCCGATCCCTCTCGAGACCGGGAGTTCTAACAATCAATCTATTCACAACCCAAATCCAAACCCGGCAAGATTTTAGGGAAAGACGTACAGAGTCTCCCCTGTTTCTAGGCAAATTGCAAAACCTGTAATAGCATATAAATGGACCAACACCGTGTCCAACCATTCAACCACCTCAAGGCCATCCGAGCCTCGGTTCACAACAAGCAATTCACAAGTAAATATAAATTCAAGCTTAGCAATTAAACTACACCAACCTATTGCATAAAGTAGACTATCATGACTTTCTATCTTTTTCCCTTTTTGTCATTACAAATATATATTGAAGTTAAGCTATATTAACTAAATACATAAACTAATGAACTTAAATTACATCCCCTTTAACATTAAATACATATAATACATAAAAGCATACAACTTTACAACTTTGACAACTCAAGTCACATAGGCACGCAGGACAACCCTTCAAGCACGGACTTTCACGAAATCACGAACTTTCTAGCTAACATGGCATTTCCTGAAATGTGGTGGTGAGGAGTGAGTATACACAACACGTATACTCAGTGAGGGCAAGACAGATATCGAGATGGAGAGAAAGAAGATCGTGCAATGCAAATAGGTACAGTTAAGCAATACAGTCAATAAAAGGCATTCAATATATATAACAATACAATAAACAATTAAGAAAAGCATTAACACAACCAATCAAAGCTATACCACACTTTGAAGGCTATGGATCACTCGAGCGAGTAATGTACCGATCACGATTCCGATGACATTAACGATGACGCGCCGGCCCAAACCACCTTATAACACCAGTTTGGAATACCCCGAGAGTAACCATCAATTTTACGACCCAAATCTCCCTGGGAGGCAACCCAAGCGAGAAAGGGAATAGCAGCGGAGCTAGAGCAACCAACACTGGCAACCCGAGGCTACCCAGAGAGGCCCATCACTCACGCGCGAGACACTATGCAATGCAAGACTCGATACAAGGCGATGAGCGAGCGATATCAAGCATTCTCAATAATTGATAAACATTTCAATCAATAATCAACTCTAACAAGCGTAATAAGCATTAACAAGTATTTACAATCAAACAAGTGACAAAAAACAACACCAACTAACATTATCAAGCATTAGCAAGTATTCTATAGGCATTATAAGCATTCTATAGGCAACATAAGCATTCTATAATCAATATAAACATACTATAAACAATATTCTATGAAAACACACAAAATCACAAAAATGACCCCAACTTCAAAACACTACTACTTTCAAACGAGCCACGAGCTTTGGAAACTAACTTCACCAGTCCTCCTAGGTCACCATAAGGCACGTCTAAAGACCCCGAAACCCTACTTTACCCTAGAATTCACGCAAAGTCCCGATTTCCCCCTTTGCTCGTTTGAACTACAACTATATCAACCAAACACCCAACCAACGCCATAATCGCACCAAAAGTGCTTCCATGGCCTCCCGAAACAATGCCAACACGCAATACGAGAAAATGCTAAACTCGACCTAAACGACCCCGACTTTCACCAAGCCGTTTTTCTCCGTTTTTCTATTACACATTCCAATTAAACCACACATTTAGGCATTCTAGCATATCTAGCACATTTCTACATCAACGGACAGCATAACAGCGCAACTTTATCGTTCAAGGGTTTACTATTCACTAATTACTATTCATTAGTCAATTTAAATTGCAATTTCGATTTTCAACCGCAGAAAATGCTAAAAAGCTATAAATACATGTTCTACAATCAACAAGGAACATTCTTTAAGCAACAAAACGATTAAAACAACAATCTACGCATAAGTTCTAAAAATTAAAGTTTAGATATACATTTTTCAAATGCGCAAATAACGATGAAACCCTCACCTTAGACACTCCTAGATGCTAGGGAAACCACGATGGATGCCTCGGAAACCACCCCGTACAAGCTCACTCGACGAAATGAAGATTTGAAGTTAAAATATATATATATATATATTTTTTTCCTCCATGGTTTCAGCCATGGCTCTTATTTTTCTGGTTTTTGCTCTTTTGTTTCGTGTTTAAACTTAAATAAAAATGACAAATGGTCAAAGCTTCGGTCAACCCGCTAAACCAAAACAGCTATGCACGACCTTACGAAAATGGCCATAACTTCTTCTAGAAAACTCCAATTCACGAACGGTTTGAAGCCTCAGAAACTAGACTCATAGAGCTTTCCAACCATATATAATTTGCTACCTAACTCTTCCCCAATTGGTTCAGATTTAATTCCAAAGTTGACCCAAAATTTGACTAACTTAACATTGCATTTTTTTATTTCTAATCCCAAGTTTGCCCTTTATTAAACATTTCAAAAATTCTCACCTTGTCCTAGTTGGTCAATGTAGATGAAAAGTCAACTAGTTTGGTCAAAGAAGGTGAAAGGTCAATAAAATGCAATTTAAATGAACTTTAAATGCTATTGAATACATGTCAGGTTCGGGGTATCACATCCTTCCCCCCTTAAAACAATTGCGTCCTCGCAATTCTTCTTCCAATAGAACTCAGCATCATCTGAAATCCAATTCTGACTAATCTTCATCAGTTGAAGAATCTCGTTGACACGAATACCGAAGAAGAATAAAATTCCAACCAAAAGCGCCGAGATAATACCAATAAAGACCTAAGCAAAGATACTGTAGATAAAATCACATCACATATTAATGATAAGAAGAATACCGAATGAATACCCCATACACGAATCTCGAGTAGAAGTTCAACTATTACTGCCCGAGAATTCCCAAACAAGAAGCCAAATAAAGGCTCAAACAAAGGTTCCATCCAGAGGTCCAAATAAGTACCCCACTGGTCATGAATTTCATAGAAGAATACCCAGTTAAGAGTGCTGAAGAAAATACTAAGAACCCAATCAAATATATTTCAAAGTTCTAAAAAAGCCTTCCAAATAATAACCCCATGGGACACCCAATTAGATTCCGAGTTTTGCTATCAAATGCTGAGAGGAATGTCAAAGGAAATAGCAGAGAAAATATAATGTGCCCAATAAAACAACCAAGTTGAATAACAAACATAGTTTCCCACCAAAGCCAAACTCTGAGGCCTCTTCACTATTTGCCAAGTGAAAACTTCATGCAACCTTGCCAATAAGGAAAATACCAATAGAACGCCCAATAAGAATTTCAAAGAATACCCTAAGTAGTATTATACAATAAGTCTGATAGGAACTCCAAATACCAAACCTACTGAGGAACACTGAAGAAGATATCTGAAACAATGCTCCAATAAGAAAGTAGCCAAGTTTGCCTAATAAGTAAATATTAAATAATTGGCCACTAAGAATTCCAGAAAATACCATTGAAGAATTTTCAATCAGGGATGCCAGTATCACACCAATAAAGACCGAGACACATATACCATAGATATTACTGTGCAGTAAGGCCGATTAAAATCCAATAGCCAAATCCACCGAGAAATGCCAACAAAAGTCTCCAAAGAATACCTATTAAGAAAACCAAAGAATGCTCCAATGAATAACCAAATAAAACCCCAAGAGAAAGCTACCCTTTCACAATTGTTAAGCACAGAGGAGGACCATAGAGATTTGCCAATAACCGAGCTCCAAAAGCAAACACCAATTCCCAAATAAAGGCTAGTCAAATGCCATTCATTTCCTGCCAATCCATACACCTTGAAAAGCCAGCGGTGAACCACTTTCTTCAGGGGAGGAAGAGGACTTACTTACCATTTCCATATGAGATGTATGAATGCCAATATATCACAGTTATACACATGCCTTAAACTATTATGCAAGCAAGTTTGTAAAACAGTTTATTCAACAAAGTCACTCAAGCACGGCAATCAAGTCAAGCACAACATAATCAATTCAAACCACGGCATAGCTAATTCAAGACATTCTATACACACATTACAAGTAATACTTCAAGCAACTAACAATTCACGAGGTCGATTCGATTCACGAGGTCAATTCAATAAGTCAATTCGATAGACAACTAGACATTTCACCTTTCTTGAGAAACATTTAACATATAACACATAACTATATCACATAAGTGCTTACATTCAAGTCAAGACACACAATCTCACATACAAGCATACACTTTCAAGACACACTTATCAAGCACACATTCAATGACCACTACCCACCAGGCCGAGGACCCTGTCCCGGCTTATGAGCTAGACAAGCTCTGATACCACCTGTGACACCCCGATCCCTCTCGAGACCGGGAGTTCTAACAATCAATCTATTCACAACCCAAATCCAAACCCGGCAAGATTTTAGGGAAAGACGTACAGAGTCTCCCCTGTTTCTAGGCAAATTGCAAAACCTGTAATAGCATATAAATGGACCAACACCGTGTCCAACCATTCAACCACCTCAAGGCCATCCGAGCCTCGGTTCACAACAAGCAATTCACAAGTAAATATAAATTCAAGCTTAGCAATTAAACTACACCAATCTATTGCATAAAGTAGACTATCATGACTTTCTATCTTTTTCCCTTTTTGTCATTACAAATATATATTGAAGTTAAGCTATATTAACTAAATACATAAACTAAAGAACTTAAATTACATCCCCTTTAACATTAAATACATAAAATACATAAAAGCATACAACTTTACAACTTTGACAACTCAAGTCACATAGGCACGCAGGACAACCCTTCAAGCACGGACTTTCACGAAATCACGAACTTTCCAGCTAACATGGCATTTCCTGAAATGTGGTGGTGAGGAGTGAGTATACACAACACGTATACTCCGTGAGGGCGAGACAGATATCGAGATGGAGAGAAAGAAGATCGTTCAATGCAAATAGGTACAGTTAAGCAATACAGTCAATAAAAGGCATTCAATATATATAACAATACAATAAACAATTAAGAAAAGCATTAACACAACCAATCAAAGCTATACCACACTTTGAAGGCTATGGATCACTCGAGCGAGTAATGTACCGATCACGATTCCGATGACATTAACGATGACGCGCCGGCCCAAACCACCTTATAATACCAGTTTGGAATACCCCGGGAGTGACCATCAATTCTACGACCCAAATCTCCATGGGAGGCAACCCAAGCGAGAAAGGGAATAGTAGCGGAGCTAGAGCAACCAACACTGGCAACCCGAGGCTACCCAGAGAGGCCCATCACTCACGCGCGAGACACTATGCAATGCAAGACTCGATACAAGGCGATGAGCGAGCGATATCAAGCATTCTCAACAATTGATAAACATTTCAATCAATAATCAACTCTAACAAGCGTAATAAGCATTAACAAGCATTTACAATCAAACAAGTGACAAAAAACAACACCAACTAACATTATCAAGCATTAGCAAGTATTCTATAGGCATTATAAGCATTCTATAGGCAACATAAGCATTCTATAATCAATATAAACATACTATAAGCAATATTCTATGAAAACACACAAAATCACAAAAATGACCCCAACTTCAAAACACTACTACTTTCAAACGAGCCACGAGCTTTGGAAACCGACTTCACCAGTCCTCCTAGGTCACCATAAGGCACGTCTAAAGACCTCGAAACCCTACTTTACCCTAGAATTCACGCAAAGTCCCGATTGCCCCCTTTGTTCGTTTGGACTACAACTATATCAACCAAACACCCAACCAACGCCATAATCTCACCAAAAGTGCTTCCATGGCCTCCCGAAACAATGCAAACAAGCAATAGGAGAAAAAGAAAAACTCGACCTACTCGACCCCGACTTTTACCAACCCGTTTTTCTCCGTTTTTCTATTACACATTCCAATTAAACCACACATTTAGGCATTCTAGCATATCTAGCACATTTCTACGTCAACGGACAGCATAACAGCGCAACTTTATCGTTCAAGGATTTACTATTCACTAATTACTATTCATTAGTCAATTTAAATTGCAATTTCGATTTTCAACCGTAGAAAATGCTAAAAAGCTATAAATACATGTTCTATAATCAACAAGGAACATTATTTAAGCAAAAAAATGATTAAAACAACAATCTACGCATAAGTTCTAAAAATTAAAGTTTAGATATACATTTTTCAAATGCGCAAATAACGATGAAACCCTCACCTTAGACGCTCCTAGACGCTAGGGAAACCACGATGGATGCCTCGGAAACCACCCCGCACAAGCTCACGCGACGAAATGAAGATTTGAAGTTAAAATATATATATATATATAATTTTTTCCTCCATGGTTTCAGCCATGGCTCTTATTTTTCTGGTTTTTGCTCTTTTGTTTCGTGTTTAAACTTAAATAAAAGATGACAAATGGTCAAAGCTTCGGTCAACCCGCTAAACCAAAACAGCTATGCGCGACCTTACGAAAACGGCCATAACTTCTTCTAGAAAACTCCAATTCACGAACTGTTTGAAGCCTCAGAAACTAGACTCATAGAGCTTTCCAACCATATATAATTTGCTACCTAACTCTTCCCCAATTGGTTCAGATTTAATTCCAAAGTTGACCCAAAATTTGACTAACTTAACATTGCATTTTTTTATTTCTAATCCCAAGTTTGCCCTTTATTAAACATTTCAAAAATTCTCACCTTGTCCTAGGTGGTCAATGTAGATGAAAAGTCAACTAGTTTGGTCAAAGAAGGTGAAAGGTCAATAAAATGCAATTTAAATGAACTTTAAATGCTATTGAATACATGTCAGGTTCGGGGTATCACAAAAGTCTCCAAAGAATACCCTCTAAGAAAACCAAAGAATGCCCCAGAGAACAACCAAATAAAACCCTAAGAGAAAGCTACTCTTCACAACTGTTAAACACAGAGGAGGACCTTAGAGATTCGCCAATAACCGAGCTCCAAAAGCAAACACCAACTCCCAAATAAAGGCTAATTAAATGCCATTCATTTCCTGCCAATCCATACACCTTCAGAGGCCAGCTGTGAACCACTTTCTTCAGGGGAGGAAGAAGTCTTGCTTACCATTTCCACGGGACATGTATGAATGCCAAGATATCACATTTATACACATGCCTTAAACTACTATGCAAGCAAGTTTATAAAAGAGTTTATAAAACAGTTTATTCAACAAGGTCACTCAAGTACGAAAATCAAGTCAAGCACAACATAATCAATTCAAATCACGGCATAACCAACTCAAGACATTTCAATACACACATTACAAGCAATATTTCAAGAAAATAACAATTCACGAGGTCGATTCGATTCACGATGCCAATTCAATAGGTCAATTCAATGCACAACTAGACACTTCACTTCACTTAGCACACAATTAACACATAACACATAACTATATCACATAGGTGCACACATTCAGGTCAAGACACACAATCTCACATACAGGCACACACTTTCAAGACACACTTAACAAGCACACATTCAAGGATCACTACCCACCAGACCGAGGACCCTGTCCCGGCTTATGAGCTAGACAAGCTCTGATACCACTTGTAACACCTCGATCCCTCTCAAGACCGGGAGTTCTATCAATCAATCTATTCACAACCCAATTCCAAACCCGGACAAAATTCTAGGGAAAGACGGATGGAGTCTCCCCTGTTTCTAGGCAAAATGTAAAACTTATAATAGCATATAAGTAGACCAGTACCGTGTCCAGCCATTCAAACACCTCAAGGCCATCCGAGCCTTGTTTCTCAGCAATTAAACACAACAAGTTTACATACATTTCCGAGTACCCAGACTATTCTAACTCTTTCTTTTAAACAATTACATAGATGCAATGAAGTTAAACTATACTAACTGAATACATAAACTAGCTTTTCAAATCACTTCAATAATCTAGTAAAACTTAAATTACATTATTTCTTTTCATTAAATAAAAACAACACATGACATACATCTTTGCATCTTTGACAACTCAAGCCACATAGCACGCAATATAACTCTTCAAGCACGAACTTTCACACAATCACGATCTTTCCAGCTAACATGGCATTTCCTGAAATGTGGTGGTGAGGAGTGAGTATACTCAACACGTATACTCAGTGAGGGCGAGATAGTTATCGAGGTGGAGAGAAAGAAGTTCGTGCAATGCAAATAGGTACAGCTAGCAATATAATCGACAAGCAAGCATTCAATATAAACAATCAATACAATAACCAATTAATAAAAGCATTAACACAACCGTTCAAAGCTATACCACACTCTGAAGGCTATGGTTCACTCGAGCAATAAATGTACTGATCATGACTTCGATGACTTTAACGATGACGTGCCGGCTCACGCACCTTATAACTTCCATTAAAGTACTCCAGACATACTCTTTCAATTCTACGACCCAAACTCCCTGGGAGGCAACCCAAGCGAGAAAAGGGAATAGGACAAGGAGCTAAAGCAATCAACAATGGCAACCCGAGGCTATCCAGAGAGGCCCATCACTCACGCGCCTGACACTAATGCAATGCAATACGAGACATATAATGATAATCGAGCAAGGCACTGAAATGCAAGTCAATAACAACATGCGATACAATAAGCAATTACAATCAATAAAGTAACAAGAACAATACTAACAAGCATTATCAACGATTGACATACAAATTCAATCATAATCAACTTTAAAAAGCATAACAAGCAATATTAAGCATTCTATAGGCATTACACTATGAAAACACACAAAATCACAAAATAACCCGAACTTTCAAAACGCTACTACTTTCAAACGAGCCACGAGTTTTGGAAATCGACTTCACCAATCCTCCTAGGTCACTATAAGGCACATCTAAAGACCCCGAAACCCTACTTAATCCTAGAATTCACGCAAAGCCCCGATTTCCCCCTTTGCTCGTTTGAACTACCGCTACCCTAACCAAACACCCAACCAACGCCATAACCACACCAAAAGTGCTTCCATGGCCTCCCGAGACAATGTCATCACGCAAAATGATAAAATGTCAAACTTGACCTAAACGACCCCAACTTTACTAAACCATTTTCCTCCGTTTTTCCATTACACAATCCAATTAAACCACACATTTAGGCATTCTAGCATATCTAGCACCTTCCTACATCAACAGAACGCATAATGGAGCAACTTCATCGAAACGGGGGTTTACTATTCAATTAACAATTTAAATTGTAATTTCGATATTCAACCGCAGAAAATGCTAAAAAGCTATAAATACATGTTGTACAATCAACAAGGAACATTCTTTAAGCAACAAAATGGATAAAATAGCAATCTACGCATAATTTTTAAAAATTAAAGTTTAGACATAATATTTTCAAATGCGCAAATAACGATGAAACCCTCACCTTAGATGCTCCTAGACGCTAGGAAAACCACGCCAGATGCCTTGGAAACCACCCCGTGCAAGCTCACGCGAAGAATCGAAGATTTGAATGTTGAAATGTTTTTTTTTTCTCTCCTAGTATTTTCGACCCTTTCATTTCTGTTTTCAACTTTTTTTCTTTATTTTCCTTGTTAATTTAAGCTTATAAAAGATTATAACAAGTCAACAAGTGAAGCCCTTGGTCAAAGCTAACTTAAACTTGGTCAACTAGGCTTATTTTATGCATTTTAAAGCTAAAACAACTAACATAAATTCAATTCCAATTAATAACAATTAAACTACTGAAATTAAAATACCAAACACTAGTTTTCGCTATTTGCTGAGGACTATAAATCATTTCCTAACTATCGCTCTCGATATGCTATGCACTTTGCGACAATAAAAGAATAACAATTAAATCTCAAAGAATTTAAGAAAATATAATTTTCGAAAAGTAACAAATTTCAAAATTTACTCCGGCTCGGAGCTACCTTTCATTTAATTGAAAACTGAGCATTAAGGTGCAAGAAAAATAAAACCGATTAACATAAATATGAAAATAAAGCTACAAATGAATGTTTAACTAAAATAAAGACAAATTCAATGCTAACATTTAAGATGTCACTTAATTAAATGCAATTAAATGTCCTTAAATGCATGCCGGGTTTAGGTTATCACAGTAGTTCAGCCCGAGGGCAGGCAACTAAAAAAAGAACTACAGCTTCTGTAACACCCCGATCCCTCTTGAGATCGGGAGTTCTATCAATCGATCTAATCACAACCCAAACCAAACCCGGGCATAATTTTCAGGGAAAACGGATAGAGTCTCCCCTGTTTCTAGGCGAAATGTAAAACCTACGACAACATATAAGTGGACCAATACCGAGTCCAACCATACAAACACCTTAAGGCCATCCGAGCCTTGGTTCTCAACAATTAAACTCAGCAAGTATACATACATTTCCAATTTCAAAGCTAACCTATCTCTTTCATTTTTGACAAGTACACTCAAACTAGACAATTAAACCCTACTAAGCTAATACATAAAATAAACTATCATGCCATTCTAGTTCTTTTCTTTTGGACATTACAAACATGCATTTGAAGTTAAGTTATAATAACTAGATACATAATCTAACTTATCAAACTACTTCAACAATTTAATGAAACTTAAATTACATACTTTTGGCATTAAATACATACAACATATGAAAGCATATATCTTCACAACTTCGACACTCAAGCCACATAGGCACGCAAGACAACTCTTCAGGCAACAAACTTCCACGAAATCACGAACTTCCAGCTAACATGACATTTCCTGAAATGTGGTAGTGAGGAGTGAGTATACACAACACGTATACTCAGTGAGGGCGAGACAGATATCGAATTGGAGAGAAAGAAAGTCGTGCAATACAAATAAGACAGTTAAGCAATATAACTGATAAATAAGCAACCAAGACAAACAATCAATACAATAAGCAATTATTGAAAGCATTAACACAACCATTCAAAGCTATACCACACTCTGAAGGCTATGGTTCACTCTTACGAGCAATATCCCATTTCACGAGCGGTACATCAATCTTGAGTTTGATGTTGACAACGATGACAATAAGCGCGCATCCCCCTTATAACACCAGTTTGGAATACCCCGGAAGTATCCATCAATTCTACGACCCAAATCTCCCTGGGAGGCAACCCAAGCGAGAAAAAGGAATAGCAGCGGAGCTAGAGCAACCAACACTGGAAACCCGAGGCTACCCAGAGAGGCCCATCACTTACCCGCGAGACACTATGCAATGCAAGACTCGATACAAGGCGATAAACGAGCGATAGCACAACAATACAAACTAGTGACAACAAACGAGATAACAAGCAATCACAATCAATACTAGCATTCAACTAACTTTTCAAGCATAACAAGCAATAATAAGCAACAATAACACCAATTAAACAAGTATATCAAGCAACCCTAAGCATTCTATAGGCATAATATCAAGATTACAAGCAAAATCACAAATCGGCCCCAACTATCAAAACACTACCATTTCCAAATGAGCCACGAGTTCTGGAAACCGACTTCGCCAATCCTCCTAGGTCACCATAAGGCACGTCTAAGGACCCCGAAACCCTACTTTACCCTAGAATTCACGCAAAGCCCCGATTTTTTCCTTTGCTCGTTTGAACTACAACTATACCAACCAAACACCCAACCGACGCTATAATCGCACCAAAAGTACTTCCATGGCCTCCCGATAAAATGTCAACACGCAAAACGAGAAAATGCCAAACTCGACCTAAACGACCCCGACTTTCACTAAGCCGTTTTTCTCCGTTTTTCCATTACGCAACCCAAACAAACCATGCATTTAGGCATTCTAGCATACCTAGCACATTTATACATCAACGGATGGCATAACGAAGCAACTTCATTTTTCAAGGGTTTACTATTCATAAAACACTATTCAACAACTAATTTAAATTGCAATCTTAACATTTAACGGCAGAAAATGTTAAAAAGCTATAAATACACGTTCTACAATTGCCAAGGAACATTCTAGAAGGTTCAAAATGCTTTAAACAACAATCTACAGATAAAATCTAAAAATCACAAAGTTGATATACTTGACATTTAAATGCGCAAATAACATGCTTCCCTCACCTTAGGCACTCCTAGTCGCTAGGAAAACAATGCTGGACACCTCGAAAACCACCTCGCACGAGCTCACGCGAAGATTGGAAGTTTGGAAGGTTGAAATTCTTTTTTTTTCTCCTCAAGGTTTCGGCCATGGTTGCTCTGTTTTTTCCAGCTTTTGTTTTATTTTTTCCTCTTTGTTATTTGTTATTTTATAAGCCAACTAAGGTCAAAGGTCAAAGCACTTGGTCAACTAACTTAAAATTGGTCAAAATGGCCTATTTCAAGCATTTTAAAGCTAAAACAAGTAACATAAATCCAATTCTAGTTAAATACAACTTAAAACACTAAAATTAAATCACTAAATACTAGTTTTCACTATTTGCTGAGGACTCGAATTCATTTCCTAACTATCTCTCTCGATATGCTATGCACTTTGCGTCAACAAATAAGTGACAATTAAATCTCAAAGAATCTAATAAATATATCATTTTTGAAAAGCATCATAGTTTAAAATTTACTCTGGCTCGGAGTTACTTTTCTCATTTATTTGAAATCCGAGTAATTTTGACGCAAAACAACCAAAACCAATTATTAAAGTAATCAAAACAATCAAGGTAATCAATATTCATTTAAAATAATTAATTTAACTATTTCTAGAACATTTTAAAGAATTATGAAGTTAATATTAGGTTACAGAAGAACAAATAAATATAAACATGTAATCAAGTGCAATTAAATATTACCATTTAAGATGGCACTTAATTAAATACAAGAGAATAAATTCAATTGCTATAATTAATACAAATAGATAACAACCTTTCAATTATTCAATATACAATTACTAAATGCTTCCAAGAGGAATATAAAAATAGTGCAAATTGGTTGATTTAACTAATTAAACATTTAATCAAATGCAGTCAAGTGTTATTAAATGCATGCCGGGTTCGGGTTATCACATCCTTCCCCCATTAAAACAATTGCGTCCTCGCAATTCTTCTTCCAATAGGACTCTGCATCATCTGAAATCCAACTCTGACTAGTCTTCATCAGTTGCTAAGCAAGATAATATATAAGAATGCTCGTAGGAAATCCAGAATAGAAATTCCAATCAAGAATGCCGTGGAAATACCAACTAAAGACTGAAGTAAAGATACTGTAGATATCATTAATACCACATACTAATGGCAGGAAGAGTACCGAAGGAATACCCTATTTAAGAATCTTCAATAGAAGACTAACAAGTACCAAATAAGAAAGTTAAGAGATAGCCAGAGTAAATGTACCTCATGCAGTACTGACTACCGTAAATATACCCAGCTGAAAGTTCTGTAAAGGAATATGGAGAAGAATACCAAAGGCCAACCTCTAAATGAAATCTTCCAATCACTGTGTTCCTACCGCAACATCTTAGTCAAACAGCAAGTATAGATTTCCCCTGAGTAGAAATGCCAAAGGAGAAGCCGTAAGCAGTACAAGATAATATGTCCAAGCAGAATTCCAAGTGTAGGATCTTCCAATAAATGCCAATAAGGAAAATACTAGTAAAATGCCCGATAAGAATTCCAAAGAATACCGTAAGTAATATGAGATAATGAGTCTGATAGGGATTGCAGTTACCAAACCAACTGAGGGATGCCAAATAAAATACCCAAACAATGCTCCGGTAAGAAAGTACCAAAAATTGCCAATAGGAGTCTCCAAAGAATACCCAGTAAGAAATCCAAGAATGCTACCAAGAGCCACCATACAGAAACCCCAAAGAAAATTATCTTTTATGATTGCCATTCACAAATAAGAGTCTTAGACGTATGCCAACAACTGAGCTCCATAAACAAACACCAACTCCCAAATAAGGCTAGTCAAATGCCATTCATTTCCTGCCAATCCATACACCTTGAAAAGCCAGCGGTGAACCACTTTCTTCAGGGGAGGAAGAGGACTTACTTACCATTTCCAGGGGACATGTATGAATGCCAATATATCACAGTTATACACATGCCTTATACTATTATGCAAGCAAGTTTACAAAAGAATTCATTCATCAAAGTCACTCAAGCACGGCAATCAAGTCAGGCACAACATAATCAATTCAAATCACGGCATAGCTAATTCAAGACATTCTATACACACATTACAAGTAAAACTTCAAGCAAATAACAATTCATGAGGTCAATTCAATTCATGATGCCAATTCAATAGGTCAATTCGATAGACAACTAGACATTTCACCTTTATTGAGAAACATTTAACACATAACACATAACTATATCACATAGGTGCATACATTCAAATCAAGACACACAATCTAACATATAGGCATACACTTTCAAGACACACTTAACAAGCACACATTCAAGGACCACTACCCACCAGACCGAGGACCCAGTCCCGGCTTATGAGCTAGACAAGCTCTGATACCACCTGTAACACCCCGATCCCTCTTGAGACCGGGAGTTCTATCAATCGATCTAATCACAACCCAAACCAAACCAGGGCATAATTTTCAAGGAAAATGGATAGAGTCTCCCCTGTTTCTAGGTGACATGTAAAACCTGCGACAACATATAAGTGGACCAATACCGAGTCCAACCATACAAACACCTCAAGGCCATCCGAGCCTTGGTTCTTAACAATTAAACTTAGCAAGTATACATACATTTCCAATTTCAAAGCTAACCTATCTCTTTCATTTTTGAAAAGTACACTCAAACTAGATAATTAAACCCTACTAAGCTAATACATAAAATAAACTATCATGCCATTCTAGTTCTTTTCTTTTGGACATTACAAACATGCATTTGAAGTTAAGTTATAATAACTAGATACATAATCTAACTTATCAAACTACTTCAACAATCTAATGAAACTTAAATTACATACTTTTGGCATTAAATACATACAACATATGAAAGCATATATCTTCACAACTTCGACACTCAAGCCACATAGGCACGCAAGACAACTCTTCAGGCAACAAACTTCCACGAAATCACGAACTTCCAGCTAACATGACATTTCCTGAAATGTGGTAGTGAGGAGTGAGTATACACAACACGTATACTCAGTGAGGGCAAGACGGATATCGAATTGGAGAGAAAGAAAGTCGTGCAATGCAAATAAGACAGTTAAGCAATATAACTGATAAATAAGCAACCAAGACAAACAATCAATACAATAGGCAATTATTGAAAGCATTAACACAACCATTCAAAGCTATACCATACTCTGAAGGCTATGGTTCACTTTTACGAGCAATATACCATTTCACGAGCGATACATCAATCTTGAGTTTGATGTTGACAACGATGACAATAAGCGCGCATCCACCTTATAACACCAGTTTGGAATACCCCGGAAGTATCCATCAATTCTACGACCCAAATCTCCCTGGGAGGCAACCCAAGCGAGAAAAGGGAATAGCAGCGGAGCTAGAGCAACCAACACTGGAAACCCGAGGCTACCCAGAGAGGCCCATCACTCACCCACGAGACACTATGCAATGCAAGACTCGATACAAGGCGATAAACGAGCGATAGCACAATAATACAAACTAGTGACAACAAACGAGATAACAAGCAATCACAATCAATACTAGCATTCAACTAACTTTTCAAGCATAACAAGCAATAATAAGCAACAATAACACCAATTAAACAAGTATATCAAGCAACCCTAAGCATTCTATAGGCATAATATCAAGATTACAAGCAAAATCACAAATCGGCCCCAACTATCAAAACACTACCATTTCCAAACGAGCCACGAGTTCTGGAAACCGACTTCGCCAATCCTCCTAGGTCACCATAAGGCACGTCTAAGGACCCCGAAACCCTACTTTACCCTAGAATTCACGCAAAGCCCCGATTTTTCCCTTTGCTCATTTGAACTACAACTATACCAACCAAACACCCAACCGACGCCATAATCGCACCAAAAGTACTTCCATGGCCTCCCGATAAAATGTCAACACGCAAAATGAGAAAACGCCAAACTCAACCTAAACGACCCCGACTTTCACCAAGCCGTTTTTCTCCGTTTTTCCATTACGCAACCCAAACAAACCATGCATTTAGGTATTCTAGCATACCTAGCACATTTCTACATCAACGGACGGCATAACAGAGCAACTTCATCGTTTCAAGGGTTTACTATTCATAAAACACTCTTCAACAACTAATTTAAATTGCAATCTCAACATTTAACCGCAAAAAATGTTTAAAAGCTATAAATACACGTTCTATAATTGCCAAGGAACATTCTAGAAGGTTCAAAATGCTTTAAACAACAATCTACAGATAAAATCTAAAAATCACAAAGTTGATATACTTCACATTTAAATGCGCAAATAACATGCTTCCCTCACCTTAGTCACTCCTAATCACTAGGAAAACAACGCTGGACACCTCGGAAACCACCCCGAATGAGCTCACACGAAGATTGGAAGTTTGGAAGGTTGAAATTCTTTTTTTTTCTCCTCAAGGTTTCGGCCATGGCTGCTCTGTTTTTCTAGCTTTTGTTTTATTTTTTCCTCTTTGTTATTTTTTATTTTATAAGCCAACTAAGGTCAAAGGTCAAAGCACTTGGTCAACTAACATAAAATTGGTCAAAATGGCCTATTTCAAGCATTTTAAAGCTAAAACAAGTAACATAAATCCAATTCTAGTTAAATACAACTTAAAACACTAAAATTAAATCACTAAATACTAGTTTTCACTATTTACTGAGGACTCGAATTCATTTCCTAACTATCTCTCTCGATATGCTATGCACTTTGCGTCAACAAATAAGTGACAATTAAATCTCAAAGAATCTAATAAATATATCATTTTTGAAAAGCATCATAGTTTAAAATTTACTCCGGCTCGGAGTTACTTTTCTCATTTATTTGAAATCCGAGTAATTTTGACGCAAAACAACCAAAACCAATTATTAAAGTAATCAAAACAATCAAGGTAATCAATATTCATTTAAAATAATTAATTTAACTTTTTTTAGAACATTTTAAAGAATTATGAAGTTAATATTAGGTTACAGAAGAACAAATAAATATAAACATGTAATCAAGTGCAATTAAATATTACTATTTAAGATGGCACTTAATTAAATACAAGAGAATAAATTCAATTGCTATAATTAATACAAATAGATAACAACCTTTCAATTATTCAATCTACAATTACTAAATGCTTCCAAGAGGAATATAAAAATAGTGCAAATTGGTTGATTTAACTAATTAAACATTTAATCAAATGCAGTCAAGTGCTATTAAATGCATGCCGAGTTCGGGTTATCACAGCTTCTATCTTCTATAGGTCACATTAAACTGATCCTTAGTTCTTCTCATGTGCAACCAAGCCTTATTACCTTATGAGATGGGATGCTCCCTAATCGACTGCATATCTCAAGATGCGAAGAATAGCGTAAACATAAAAAATGACTACCTTCATCCTTTCGAAGCGGATATTCATACTCCCATTGGATTGGGTTATTTGTAGATGACTCGGGTTTTGGCTTGATTGCTTTCCTAGGGTTCCCTTTGGTTAGAGGGGATAACTCTTATTAGGCTAGTAAGGTAAATGAATTTAGGAAAGAAAGATCCCACGTCCCATACAAAAACAGACCAAGCGATAAAAAATAAAGAAGGCGTGTGTGAAAGATCTCAAACCTGGCTCACTCCAGGAAATTAAAATAACCCCCCCTCAGATCTGGCATAAGAGATGGGGGCTTTAGCAAAAATATGGGATGCGGATAAAAGTGATTGATCCAAAGGAAGTAAGTAGTCGTTACTTTGGATCCTAGTGACTATGGCTCAGGAGCGGGATAACAAAAAGTAAGGATTCGATTAGTTTTCTCACGTAGTTCAAGTTGAATCTGCTACGCACCTTTGGCTCTAGGGTATCCTGTATATAGATAGGATCAAGGCGGATTAAAGAAAGGAATTAATAAAGCATCAGTCAGTTGACATGAGATGAAAAACCTTCTCTTAGAAAGGTGTAGTATAGATTAGGTGGCTATTCAGTGAGCTCGAGATAGCTGCCTGATGAGAAGAAAGGACATCGGGTACAACCTTTCTTTGATCTCGGCTCGCCAGTTATATCAAACAACACCACGTTTCTAATGTACTTACTACTATGGAAAACAACTGATCCTAATTATATTATATATAAGAAGAACCTGGTCTTATAAAGCAGGCTGCATTTGTATTAATGCCCGAAAACTCCCATGTCTTTCTTGGTTAGAACAACCAACAATTTCCGACAAGTCTTTCTTCATTTTTAAAGAATGATGGCCTTTATGATCTCATCCATATTCCGATCGAAGAAAGAAGGTTTTTCATTCAACCAACTATCTTTATGAAGCAGATAGTTCACAGTGCTTATTCTATAGATACTGGAAAAGCCAACTCATATTTCCACTCTATTTTCATTACGAAGATGTACCACGTCAGGATCCGTTGCTCAAACAGAATCACGCCAACGTTATGGAAGTTCCTAGATCGTGTAAAATAAGAGTAGTACTAAAGGAAGCACCTTCTATAAAAAATGGAAAATTGGCTATGGAGATTCTGCATGGTCAGAAATTAATACAGACACAAAGGGCTTCGACATGAAAGTCGTTTCGATCCAATCCATTCTTGGGGTCAAATAAAGACAAAAAAGGATATATCAGTGACCTAGCATGACAAAGCACTCTCCGAGAGCATGTAATGTCTAATTTTTTGGTCAGAATTTCCACAGTAATGTCTCTATTAGATTCTCCAGTCGAAATACGAGAAAACTCTATTCAATTCTCGATGGAAACGGAGTTTTGCGAATTTTCCCTGGAACTGGAAGATCATTTCGAGATCTTCTAACATATTCGAGGGTTCAATGTGACTATTGTCACTTCAGCCAACACACAAGATGACACTTTACCACCGTGGATCAGCTTTTTACAAAAGGATGAGGGGGAAACTCAATAAGATGTTGGAGAAATGAAATATACGAGATCACAAATATAGACTACTCGCGGCTAAATATGAATTGAGATGAAAGCTTTATAAAGCCTTTTGTAAAGATCCCGATCTTCCATCTGATATGCAGGAAAAACATCGTTATAAGTTGTCCAAGTTGCCAAGAACTAGTTCATTTGCACGAGTAAGAAACTGATGTATTTCCACAAGTCTTCCTCGTTCCGTATATGAGTTCTTTTGAATTTCTCGTATCATTTCTCGTGGATTAGCATCTCGAGATCCTTTGATGGTTATAAATAAATCGTCTTGGTAGCAACCACCAAACCAATAGAACAAGGCTTAGCTCCGTAGTTGGTCTACAAGCAAGGTGAGTAGGTCCATTACTGGCCGGCTCCAGACCGAAAAGACCTAACGAGTAATCCCTTATCTCGGATCTGAGATGCTAATGGGGCAGGAATCGAAGTGGGTGATCTCTCTATTGGCTCCTGTCAAGTATGCTCCCCAGACATAGACTACGTACATGGTAGTACTCTTGGAAGGATAGAATATCACCGCGTGAACATAATGTTATGAATGGAACTTCCAAGGGATCGACCACTATTCTAAATATAGTAAGGCGGAGAACACTTGTTCATTGGAGCGCCGGAGTACGGAGGTTGTTCCCATCATTGAAGTCAGAGTGTGGGACTGAGCCTTTCGAATGAGAAAGAAAAAGAGTGCTTAGTTTCGTCCGAAAAACCAAGGCAAATATCATATTGACTTTCTCTCACCCTACTTCTAAAGATAGATAGAAAAGGTTTGAGAGAGTGACTTTCTGAGATTCTCTCCTTTCTAAAGCTGCACAAGGCGGCGCCCCTAGAATAAAGCCCCACCCCTCTTTTCCTCCCTTTAATGAAAGACCCTCGCCTCGCTTCCTATTCATTTGTGGGTCTGGACCCTTTTGCCTATTTTTTTCAAGAGGTGATTTCGAGAATCAACCAACCGACAAATCCATAGCCCAGGTGACTCACAGCCTCCCTATCGCCAAAATGAAATGTGGGATAAATCAAATCAATATTTTGATTGATTCAGGGCGGATCGAAGCCAAATTCAATCAAGGTAAAGGGGCTTACTTTTCCTGAGGCTGTGTCATCCTATTCAAATTTAGCTATGCTAATGGAAGAGGAAAAGTTTTCTGATGATATGGACCCCCAAGAGATGGGCAAGAACCACCAATTGCTTAGGGGTCGCACTCTGTCTCGCTTGGTGGACGAAATCTTCTATCCTTTTAGAATTCTTTCTCCCACACACCCTTGCCTTCTTTCACCGAGGAGGAAAGAATAATCTTCCAAGCAGACAGAGACCTAAATTTCAATTAGGTTTATTCCTAAGCTTGCTTTGTTGTAGCAAAATGATCAGTTCGAGAGTGCTAGAGAGAAGAGAAAATAGTAAAAACCTCTTTGATTTGGTCACTGAGCAGTTGGACGACTCTTCAATAACCCAGGATGACCCGACCCCTCCGACGCTTCTTTTGTTGTATACCTCATCCATCCTTCAGAGGTGGAAGAAATGGTACTCTATCTTTTAATATATATAGTAGGGCCCCAGAACGCTAAAAGGTGAAGGAACAAGAGTTGTCATGATAGAAAAGAGAAAAAAAAGAAATGACTAAAAGGAATCAACGATTATCTCTTCTTAAACAAACTATATCCTCCACACTTAATTAGCATTTGATAGATTATCCAACCCCGAGCAATCTTAGTTATTGGTGAGGGTTCGATTTGTTAGTTGGTATTTATTTAGTCATTTAGATAGTGACTGGTATTTTTTAGGTTTGCATTACACACCTCATGTGGATCTAGCTTTCAACAGCGTAAACACATTATGAGAGATGTTGAAGGGGGCTGATTGCTCCGTTATATGCATGCTAATGGGGAAAGTATGTTTCTCATTGTGGTTCACCTTCATATTTTTCGTGGTCTATATCATGCGAGTTATGGCAATCCTAGTTCAGTGTCTCAGAGTTGTAATCTTCCTATTAATGATTATGACAGCTTTTATAGGATATGTACTACTATGGGGTCAGATGAGCTTTTGGGGAGCTACAGTAATTACTAGCTTAGCTAGTGCCATACCGGTAGTAGGAGATACCATAGTAACCTGGCTTTGGGGTGGTTTCTCCGTGGACAATGCCACCTTTAATCATTTTTTTAGTCTTCATCATTTACTCCCCTTTATTTTAGTAGGTGCCAGTCTTCTTCATCTGGCCGCATTGCATCAATATAGATCAAATAATCCATTGGGTGTACATTTAGAGATGGATAAAATAGCTTCTTACCCTTATGTTTATGTAAAGGATCTAGTAGGTTGGGTAGCTTTTGTTATCTTTTTTTCCATTTTGATTTTTTATGCTCCTAATGTTTTGGGGCATCCCGACAATTATATACCTATTAATCTGATGCCCACCCTGCCTCATATTATGCCGGAATGGTATTTCCTACCGATTCATGCCATTCGTCGTAGTATACCTGACAAAGTGGGAGATGTAGCCGTAACTGCACCAGTTTTTATATGTATGTTGGCTTTACCTTTTTTTAAAAGTATGTATGTACGTAGTTCAAGTTTTCGCCCAACTCACCAAGGAATACTTTGGTTGTTTTTTCTGGATTGCTTACTACTAGGTTGAATCGGATGTCAACCTGTGGAGGCACTATTTGTTACTATTGGACAAATTTCTCCTTTTGTTTTCTTCATGTTCTTTGCCATAACACCCATTCCGGGATGACTTGGAAGAAGAATTCCTAATTCTTACACAGATAAGACTGACCACACTTGATCAGTGAAAAATTCTGACACCAATCATTTACGAGTGAGTATTACACCAAGAATTGACAAGCGGATGAGTTTTCTAGGCCTAAGCGGTGGCGTACTTTGAGGGGGGAGCTATTGTGAAGCCTAGAAAGGCAGAAGCGACAAATCGCTTCTACCGAGTTCCCAACAGTAGCTTAGCTTAGTAGCTTAACTCTTTCTACTGGCGTGTCGTTGTTGGATGCTTTTGATCAATAGGAAGAGGAGGAAAAGAAATGCTTATGATGAGCATCTATTTGAGTAGATCATTTCCAAGATCTAATTCCAGTTTTTTCTTATGTAGTGGAAACGCCTTACAATCTAAAGTTTTACACTTAAAGGAAGAAATGTTCTTCATGGATACAGGACATGGGACCCCTAGAATTTGTATGCAAGATGAGCCTACCAAAGTGCCAATCAACCGAGCCACCAGGTTTGAGAATAAGGTAGGATCCCTATATCTAGTAGCCAATGAATCACTGATCAAAGAGAAGATTTTGGAGAGATTCTTCATCGATCTAGTGGCCGGTGAATCACTGATCAAAGAGTGAACAACTGCCAGGTTTAATGATTTGGTGGGATCCACAGATATAGTGGCTGGTGAACCGCTTCTTCTTCTTCCACGAAGATTCAGACAAAAGCGAGCTTGGATGGAACTGAACAAGATTTGGCGAATGAATACAAAGGTCAAAGGCTTTATTATTGAGAAAGTAAAAGGAGGTTATTCAGTAGCCATTGCAGGTTTCATAACTTTTCTTCTATTCCGTCCTCTCAAAAGTCAAACGATATCGAATGATCAATTCACCATTGAGAGAATTAACCCCAAAAAGACGAATATTGTGGTATTCTAAGGTAGATCAAACAAGAACTTGATGGGCAAAATTCGCTGGCCAAAAAAAAAAACCACTTTTTTCAATTTCGAAGCCTAGCGTCTCCTGATAACACTTATCACCTTAATCCTTTCTTTTGTTGAGGGTCTTGCACTTTTTCCAGCCCTCTATTTACATAGTAAAAAAAGACAAAGGTTCTTGCTCAAATGCGAGACTGCGGCACGCCTATCGGCCCAGCACAACACTTTAAAATTCATATTGGGTTGAGCAAGAATACTGCAACTAGGAAGACGAAGAATAGAATTGAGAGCATACTCTCAATAAAAAGAATTCAAAACCAACCCACGAGTGGCAGATTTGAATGGAGTCTCGCAGAGGAAAATCCTTAATCTATAGGGGCAAAAGCGCGCTACAACTAGCAGTCCCTTTCTTATTATTAGGTTGATAGGTTGCTTGAGAAAATCCTTAAATCATGGGAGGAAAGGGCAGAAAACTGAGCCCGCCCTAGGCAAACCTACTTCTCGTTATCTTGTTCTTGGTCAAGCTCCCGTAGCCGCTCTTTACTACAATCCTCCCCAATTAAAATAAGATAAGGAGGGGCCATATCAATTGAATAAGTGTATCAAAGAGAATGAGGTCTAGGGCCCTAGAATAACATCGAGAAAGAGCAATAGAACAAGGTGGGAATAAGATATAACAAATGGGTAGGACAATCAAGGTGAATTTAGTGGCTTTACGAGATAATCGGTATATTTTCTTCGTAGGCAGGCCCAGCGGTATCCAATCAATGTAGTCGGCAGAACAAAGGAAACAAGGAATGGGAAAATTTTGAGAGGAAAATCTAAGTACCGACAGGGAAATGGAGCTCGAATCCATATCATTCTCCACGTACATACGATTCGTTAGCAGCGGCCTTACCACGCATCATTACCACCAGCCATTTCACTCGAATATGTAGTAAGTAATATACTTCGCAACTAGAGGAGAAATGTGAACATTTTCCTTACCTTTCTTGTCATCAACAACCTTAAGAACCATAGGTGCACCTACCGAGGTAGAGATTGGAGTGCAGTGACCATACCTGAGATAGATCTGAACCGACAGTTGCGGAGAATAGGTGCAACAGGGAATCATGGGAAAAATGAGAAGGTACGTAGGGAACATGGTTGACCAAGCTCCTTTCTCTAAGGATTGAAAAAAGAAATCGGCCGGTGTTCTTCCCAAATGCTCCAACAAACATGCCTACATCCCACCCCACCCTGTCTGGAGAATGATATAATTGACTGAGAGTACTTATGAAACCCAGCTAAGGGTTTTATCTGCGACCTCCTAAACTGTTCGTATCGCTCTCTTTGGTTCAAGCAAAGGCTATGATGAAAGTTCGGATTGGCTTCCTAGCATACGAAATATGGCATGGATTCCAAAGCCTCCCAGTTTTAGCTTAGACTAATGGCACCGATTCCTAGTGCTATAATAGACTGCCCTTAATGCGAAAATGAAAGCCCTTACAACACTCGATACTTGCAACTGCTCTCGCTTATGGTAGTAGATAAACAGGTGGACATGTATCTATAGCCTCTGCTGCTGGTCGATTGACTACTTTATATGGACTTGGGGCTATAACTGAGGATAGTGCTTGGGAATCTTACGATAGCTCTCCTTTCTAGATCAAATAAAGTACCTATGAACCGCTAAAGATAGTTTTTCTCTCCCCCTTATCTTTTAAAGCGAAGTGGGACTTGTTTTTATTTCTCATCTTGGCTTCTTCAACTACTCTTTCCACAAGCCCTATGTTGTAAGGGATGGAAAGTGCAATCGCCAAAGCTGGAAGCTCATCTCAAACAAAAGCTATAGAGGAGAATAGAGCCAAGGACGACTTAGCACAACCGCTTAGCGCAAGGAATATTCTGAAACCACTAGCTGCAATCAAACTAATAGAATATTAATGTGCTCAAGCAACCTTACAAAGTGAAGAAAGCTCTTCGAGCTTCCTTATATATATAAAGGTTTTAGAAAAGGGCGAGGTTTGAAGATGCTCGACTAATAGGGAGAGGAATGGTTTATGGGTTTTTCTTTTTTTCCTGGCTCAGAAGCGCGTCTTTAAGGATATGTGTTGCTTTTCACCTCAATGCTACACTTCGGCAGCTATGAACTAAGACGCTTCGAGAAACTACATCTACTACCTCAATTCACCCTGACAGGCTAACCCGAGCTTACCCAGGGCCTTACCGCCTGAACCTGCAAGACTAATGTCTACTTATACCTTTGAGAGGTCCACTTATACTATTGAGAAAGTCTCTTAATTAATAAGGCCCCGGTTGTTATATAAGATTCAATTCAATCTAACAAGCGGACTACCTTCGGCTACTACAAGATCTTTATAAACCAAAGAAGCTGAGCCTACATTACGCATTTCCGTACTAAGCAGGCAAGGCCAACTACACAAGTAAGAAGGCATTGCCTGCAGCTTCCAATCCAATAAAAAGCAAAAGACAGAGGAGTAACTTATTATACCTTACTTTCTTGTGCCCATAGCTTGACCTCCGCCACTTGCATGGATGCCTTCCCTTCCTTGCAAAGCGAACCTATTTTTTGACATCTTTTCGATCGGGCTACCCGTGAATTGAGAAAAGGGGAATTATCCAGCAGATAGGGTTTTTGTCGGCTCTCGTTGTGGCTCATCATCATCCAGAGGGAGCCCCTTGCACGGTGAATCAAAGAGAGGATTGGCATGTAGCAACCCACACGTCGTCGAAGTGAGAGTGGCAAAATATATAGGAAAAACCTAAGGGTTGCTCGGCTAGCTTGTCATCCCGGCTAGATAGACAAGTGAATCTAGCCAAAAAGACTGAATTCTTGCTTGTTGCATATCGTACCAAATCCCTCCTTCAATCTTGACGACGGTAGGACCAGACAACAATGACAAAAAGACAGATTTCCCTGTTCAAAAAGTTCTATTGCTTTCCCTTGTCATACCCGAGTGCCTGGTCTTGTGCTCGCTCATGCCGGTACTTTAAAGATCTTAGATCCGGTGGTGATTGGTTGAGAAGAATGATGCCAACTAATGAGAAGGGGACCGGTTGATTGGCTTCTGTATCGAGATCAGTTCCTTTTATCAGTAGGTATGCTTCCCTAGCACCCGAAAACAATGACTTCTCCTCTGGACCCTCGATCCACTCCCTTTCCTTATTATTACTCCATAGGATAGGGCAGTAGCTGGCTCTAGTTCCTACATTGTCTCTGCATAGATTAATGCTAGAGGAGTCCCTTTATCCATAGGATCATTCTCTACTACACAGACGTTTGCTCATCCTTATGGTGGCATATGTCAGGATTAAGACCATCTTATAGTCCAAAGGGATTGTCCTTATTTCCCCAAAGTCAATTGAAAAAGATGTCTTACGCACTCACTTCCTTGGTCTTGACTGGTATTTTCCTCTGGAAACTTTGTAAAAATGCCTCTTAAGGGCTTCAACTGATGCCTTCAAGCTCACCTAACTTGGTTCTAGTGTTGTGACTAGCACTCTACCAAATCCATCAATTCTTGGATTGGTTGCTTTTGAAAGAGCTGCTATTCTGACTGGTCGTATTCATTCCTTCACCATGAGGGCAATCAGCCCCTTGCTTTCATTTGAATATTGACCCTCGCGCATCACGGCTAGATTTGAGTCACTCATAGCTAGGGCTTTCTATTTCATCAGGACGACTTCTCCTCCACTGAGCTCATGGCCCCTTTCTATCATTTGAGTAAGGTTGAGGTCAGAATTATCTTATTAAAAGAAAATAAGGAATCTATTTGACCTGAAGCTGACCTTCCAATCCAGGAACTTCTATTATTTAGAGGTAGCACCTACCCCGATTTTCATTTGTCTTTTGCCCTTTATGATCTCTTGGCCTGCGCCTCAGCTTTCTGTATTATTGCTCTCTAAATGGACTCTTTCTTTGGCAACAAACAATCGAAGTCAAACCTTTATGAAGACGAGCATACGATGTGACATGAACCATACCCTCACTTCACGTCTTCTGATAGCTGTTAGAACGGCAATGACAATCGATTTATCCTCTGATTCCTATCGAGTTGCCCAAAGGCCTTCTCTTTTTTCTAACTGTGCTCGTTGGGGCATTAAGCCTAAGGTCAATCTGACCCTTGCTGCTGGCTCCCCCTTCATTTTTCTTTTGGCGTGACTATTTTTTTTTATCAATATCCGGTGATCAAGAAGAGAATGTTGTAATGGAATGGACGAGGTCTACTCTTATCTATTCCCCTCATTCAGTTCCTTGTTTCTAAGCAATTGATGAATCTAGCTATGAGGGATTCCTCATCTCATACACCAGGGTCGAAACGAAATAAGACAGGATAGATTTTGAGACCTCAACTTGATTTGTTGATTGCTTCTTTGGTTGATTGATTCTTGAAGACAAGCATACAGACAGTGACAAAGTGACAGATCCATTTCTGCTTTCATTTCATTTCCTACTAGTATGGTTGCACTTGGGTGGGACCCTTTCATTCATCCCTGCCACCATTCGCTGAATGAGTGAATAGCGGTTCACTCCGAAACGGAACCTCTGCTCGAGTTGCTTCCGTATTTGACTTTCGGCCCTTGGTCTTCGAGCCTCTATCGATGCCTATTTTGTTCCTTCTAAGGCAATTGGTATCAATAAAGGGAGAGGTTTGAATTGACTTCCTAACTTCTTTCTTCTTGCACCATTGGCGATTGAGAGTACACTTTATGTCCTTCAATCTAAGAGTGAAGGGACATAGGGGCACGGGTCCCGAACGGTAAGACATTAAAGTCTCGATTCTAGTAGGAGTGAGGGAATGAACTTATAGCTCACTCCCCATAGTCCCAAAAGCATAGGCGAGAAAGCATACGAGGTAGTGAGCGAATAACCCAATGTATTGCTCCAAGTCCTTAGCTTAATAGCACCATCAACTCTAGAAGCTAAAGCTAATCATCGGGCTCTAACCCTTTCTCTAAGAAGTAAGCAAGTAAACTACCTTGCCAAATAGAGGATTGATCTAGCCACCCATCGTTGGATTCGAGTACCTCATGCTGGTTTGTTGATCGCATGCTAATTATCAGAATAGAAGTAGCATCACTAATCACGAATGTTTGGACATCTTTAGGAGTTAAGTAACAGCCTGCCATCTCCTTCTTCCATGAGAGTAGGTATACTAGAAGCACAAAAGCTTGTGAACACATTCAACCAACTAGAAAGGAGACAAGCTAGCTAATCCAATAGAATAGGTAGATAGCTTGGATAAGCAATTGATCCAAACCAAACAGAAACTATCCACTAACAATCACTTAGAAAATACATGCACATCCGACATCTATAGTAATGGCATCTCTCAGATGATTGAATTGGCTCTATCCAATCTCACTGCAGCATTGGCAAATTCATTCTCCTACTAGCTCCATCTTTAATAATCGCAGGCAGTTTAGTTAGATCTGACGACGAGCATCATTGTTAGTAACTCTATTCCCGTTATCTGACAGTGAGGTCATAAAGGTTGGATAGTCGATTGAAGGCATCCTCCATCTAGGTTCAGTCTTGCTAACGGACGAGAAAAGGACACCCTATTTGATGGTCTTGGAGGAAGAACTTCCGTTGCTTCTTGAGCTTGAGTTAGGAGGATTTTAGGAGTGGAAGAATGCCAGTAGAAGTCACCTCTAGCATAGCTATGAATCAACTAGACTGACGGCACTCAATCGCTTTGTCTACTAGAAGGATCCACCATCTCAAAGATATAGGGCAGAGAATAGAAGATAGAAGTGGTTTGGGAATGGGGAAGTCAACATTTTAAGGGATTCCTCTTTGGATAGGGCGGGTCATAGATGGAATGGTCTAGCGAATGGAACGTCAGAGCCAGTAAGAAGCCTTCTGTCGGTCGCTCAAACTGACTGACTATACAGAGAAGCCTATTCATTGACGAGAATAGTATAAGCGCAATAAGGTAGAGCGAGAATCAAACTCATCTATTGCCCCTATTTGTATCTATTTACTGATCGGTCCGCTAGTTTTTTTGATCCCACTCAGTTTTTAGGAAATATTTCAAAATGGAATAAAAGGGAGCCACCTCATATAGATAGTATATATGATAGCGAAGTCGCTTTACTAGTTCCTTCTCGGTTGATAAGCTGCTTGGGATCAGCGCGAACAATGGTGAAGCAGTGATTTCACTACGATCTTGTACATGCAAGTTGTGAGCCGTCTTCTCACGGACAAGGGCTGATACGTGAACAACGAATAAGATCCCAACAACAAATATTACCCTTTGATCGTCATTGGCTTATTCAATAGGAGAGATTTATATTGTCTTCTCTTATGAAATATCTAGTCATTCTATCCATTTATCCCTGAGACTGAGACTAGTGAAATAAAATCAGTTACTTTCTTGCCTCCCCGCATACCTTAGCTGGGGTATGAATTCTCTAGTGAGTGTGATTTCCAGCTATTAAAGGATTTGATGCTCGCTACGCCCCTAAGTCCATTAACGCTGTCTCCTTCCTCTGCTCTTAGTTTAGTTCCTATTTAGGAAGATTCGTTTTCAAATTAAATTCATATCATATCTCGATTCTAAACTCATTGATAGAGTTAGATTCTGGATCTTATTATACGATTGCACTAGCAAAGGCAAATCCCTTCTTCTTGCAAGAGACCATTCCCTCATAGCTGAATCAAGGGATGCATTTTCTCTGAATTCGATGCCATCTTCAGGTACTCGAAGGCCGGTTGAAATCGATACACTTTCTTTTTTCCTCGAGATGGATGTCCTAAATGTAATTTTCTTTCCCAAAGAATCCCCAGAATAAAATACCCTTAGCCTAGGCAAAAAAAAAACCTACTTACAGTGCTAAGACCAAAATAAGCTTTATTCAGAGTTCAGTGAGCTTGCTTGAAGCTCTGTCAAAGAACCCCTTCTGATTAACCTGTACAATCCTCCCTAACAGCCTATTCGATGGCAGTTCCTTCTGTTCCTCTTCTTATACTATTAAAGAACCTCCTCGTGGGTATTTTACTCAAGGCATTCTAGCTGCCTATTTGTCCACGAAGGCTGATCCCTTAACTGGCCTTTGGCTTTCTTCCTAGTACTAAGCCTTATATGTATGCCCTATATTCTTTTGATTTAATTCATCTACAGAGGCATTCGTGAATAACCCATAGATTTGGATTAGTGACAAGGGACCTAGGATCCTAGGGCAGTGGGACTTCTTCTTGACTTCTATCGTATTATTTCTAAAATGCCTTTTGTTATTGTCGCGTCTTAGGGTCTTATCGGCAGTGAGGTGGGTGACCTTCTCTGGTCTATGATAGAAACAATTCCTGGCTAGTCTATGATAAAAGCAATCTATCTTTTTTCTTCCAATAAGAGTATGCCTTACTAGATGGAAGGCTTGCTAAGGGAAGGAAGTAAATAGTATCTTGTGCAAACTTCCCAAAGAGTGTTCTTCATGTATGATATGACATTGATCCAGTTTACGGTAGCTTTAAAGCAGGAAAGTCATCAGGTTTCGAAGGTCTTTTGCTGGCAGGTCAATAACAACTTATGTGGCATTTGGCATTTGTCCATCAATCCTATTCTATGTCTATGCCATCTTATTTACTATTTCCCATGGATTCAACCTCTCGATGCTCTCCTTGTCCTTCCAGGATGTCGAAAGCTTCAGTCAACACAGTCGAGATACCAAAGAATAAGGAAGATTGACCGCTGTCAATTCCTAAATGTTTTTCATACTGAGATCGAGGTTGTAGGCCCCCCTGTGTGTAAACTTCTTCTACATGGGGAAGGAAATGAAGAGTTCCGGCTATGAAGAACAGGCCCTATCCCAAGGGAAGAAAAGAAAGCATGTTAGTAGTGATCGCCTTCGATTGATAGTTATCACCTTCTCTCCTGTCTGAGCTTAGGTCAGCAATCCAAGAAGTCATCTTCGACAAAGCAAAGGAAAGAAAAGAGGGGTCAGACAGCTAAAGGTAAGGGTAAATGTTCGAGCCCGAGGAATGCGCTACAGGACTGATTCTTATTGAATGGCATCGGCATAGAATGGAATGGGTTAAGCAAGGTATCTATTTCTGGCACTCCTCGGGAAATGAGCTACCCGGCGAACATCAGGTCCTAATCACTATTCATGGCAAGACAAAAATGGACCACTAGCCTAGAGAATCAAATAGGGAATAGGCCATGAGTTCACCCGCTTCCCCGAAGGTGAAGGGACAGAAAGGGATGCCAAAGACAGAATGATCTCAGGGTTCATTTCATGCCCACAGAAGGAAAGACAAAAGAGCAGCTTTAAATGCGAGGAAGTTCTGGATAGAAAAAGTAGCCATCCTGAGAGAAGAAAAGAGGAACCAGCCACGATTTACAGGAAAACTCTGGGTTAGTGCCCTAGGAAGGTAAGCCACAGGAGTGGAGAGAAAACGGGAAAAGAAAGAGGAAATGAGTTTTTCCATTCGATTGATCGATTCAGAGTCCCGAACCAAAGCCCATACTCTGACTAAGAGAAGTGGAAGTTCCTACCCTAGGAACATTGACATACAATCTTTCCGGACTAGGGAGCAGAGTATGCAAGCTATTATTAATTATGCTTATCTTCCTCTTTTTTATGTAGCGTAAATGCTACTACTTCTGATGCCTCGGCGGCTGAAGGGAAATGGGACTAGCTAAGCAGCTTCTGATTGACTACCTAGGAAATTCATTCATTCATTAGAAAGTTGTGTCTACCTTTTTCCTTAGTTGACTAGACTAATGTGATAGATAGGTAGACATTTCTCGAACAAAGCTCAGCCATTCATCATCAATATATTGGTATAAAGGTCTTTGCCAATCAGTTCCATTTTCTTTCGAAAGCCAATCGTAGGCCTGGAATAGAATGTAAGGCTTGCCGAGACAAACCTCTCACTTAACCTTTGAGCTAGGGAACTGGTTATTAAGTGCTTTCTGTCTCACCGGAAGTGCGAAAGCCTATTTGTTGCTTTTAATACGAGATCAGAATAAGCCTATAGAAAGTTACTTTCCTCTTCTTTTGTAGAGTAGATTGTCAGCGGTGGTACCGAAATAGAATGAAATGGAAGAGTTCCCCCTAAAGAACAAGGTTGATAGTAAGTAGGGAGGAGATCTAGAAGGTTAGGATTAATCGTTTCACTTGGAATGCCAAATCATTAGCAACTAGCACTGTCTTAAACTTAAAGAAGTACCATTGAGGTATTTATAGAAGTAGGGTCAGGTTAGGGCTTCTTCTTTAGCACATAGCTGGGTTGAAGCTCAAACCAAACAACGACATGGGATGATTTCCCGAGCAATTGGTGCGGAGTTCCGTCTATCTTTGCCTGAAGCTCTCTTCCTTGATAGTTTGGACCAAATCCAGAACAGAAGCTGGAATTAATGGCACTAGTTTCGATGTCTTGTGGGAACAACTGCTACACTTCTCTATTACTATATCTGACCATATCTTGTACCAAGGCTGAAACAGTAACGAGATGAACCAGAAGTAGGGGGAAAGACACCTACTCAACTTTTCATTGCCAGCTAGCGCAAACTAGAGGTTAGACGCTTCGTTTGTATGTCCTTTCCTTGCATTACATACCATGTTTCATTTTCATAGCCCCTCCTACAAGAACTTCCACTTTTGTTTTCCTTCCTAAAGGTAGCCCTCAACTTCAGGCAATTACGCTCTTGACGGGTTGGATTTCATTTTTTTTTCATCATCCCTAGAAAGTCTTGTCACGAGCCAAGTTGAGTGTAGAACATTGACAGAGAACCGCTAGGAGAATTGTGCCTAGGGCTCGATCTACGGCTGTCAAGCTTTCCCATTCGCATGCCTTAGGCAGGGGGTCTCACCGCTAGTGTGACGCCCGAGAATTTGCCATGCATTTAATTACTGTTGCATCCCTTGTTTGCGCATTTACTTCTATGCCTTATTAACTGACTTGTGACTACTATTCACTCCGTTTTTTAAAATGCTTTCTATTAGTTAACTAGCATTTTTATTAAATCATATTAATTGTAAAAGTAGTGGGAAAAATGTGCTTTTGAGCTTAAGGCGTTAGGAAGGCTCGTTTAGAAAATAATTTTAGAAGTCAAGTGAATAGTGTTACGTAATAACTTTATAGATTTAATTAGTTAACCAATATGTCACCCCTTAGGCTCGCTTTTAAAGCTTACTACGCGTATTATATTAGACCACTCAAGCGCCCAAAGGACCCCACCTCAACTCAACCCCTTATTATATCACTTAAACACACAAAATGCAAAAGAAAAAAAAAAAATAAAAGCTGGAAAAGCAGGAGCCAAACCCGACAGCAGCTAGGGAGAAAAGGAAGAGATTTTTGCTCACCAAGCCTCCAATCCAAGCCTCTCCAAGCCTTGAGCAACTAGTGTAGGGTGTTTGCAAGGTCCCTAGGTGCTTCTACGCGTAGTGGTGAGGGATTTCATGGCTTGTTTTTGCATTTTTAAATAGTTGCTCATTTCTTGAATCGTTGGAAATATGATTAAATGCCATTGTAAATGTTATCTATGCTAATATACTATCTATATGAATGCTAGAGAACACTTTTGAACCGTCGTTTCGCAATTTAAACGGTTAGAATCGTTAGTTTGATTTCTAGGGTGAATAGTGACGTTTTTTCTAGGGTTTTGTGTAATTGCTCGAATTGGCTTGAATTAATGCTTCTAATTAATGCCTTAGGTACTAGTGAGGATAATCAAATAGCTCCGTACACTTGCATTGCCCTTAAATCGCCTAAAAATGGAAAATAGCCGACTTTAACTTGGGGCTTTCGGGGTTGTTGCGAATCCGGGTGGATTCGGGCTTCAATTCTAGTACCCTTAGGCTACCTAGGTGCTATAGATGCCTTGATATCCCTTGTTTGAAGCCCGGACAAGGTAGGTGTGGTTTAAAGCCAAAAGAGGGAAATTGGGGCTTTCGGGGTAAACGCGGGCATTTGATTGAGTTCGAGGGTTGAGAGGGTGCCTTGGGGGTTAGTTAGAAGGTTGGGAGAGTTTCTTTTGAAAATGAAATCATTAACTTTGGTTTGGAAGAGAAATAGTTCGAAAAACAAAGAGGTTTAGGTGCAATTTAAGTTGTCTCACACTTCTAAACCCATGTCAGGACTTCTTAAGTGTTTATATATGATTTTAAATTGATTTGGAGCTTTTGGAATGATTCTATGCTTATGTGGTATAAGTTCATTTGTAAACTGCTTATTAGCTTCTATTCTTGCTTCTATCCTAATTACAACGAGGTCAACCTACTTTGTTGATCCTCATATGTGTTAATGCTTATATTATTGTTATTAACTTGCCATCGTTGAGTGCATTGCATAGTGGTTGCGCAACCATAGTGTCGGGGCGGATGTGTTGAATATCGACTGGGCGGCAGAGGGCTTGCCGGTGGATATTCAAACTCCGTACCCTATTCCCTCATTCGCCTGGTCCGGAGATTGCTAGGGGATGTTGGGTCGTAGGATTCGGGGTACATCCGGAGTACACCCACTGGAGTGAATGGGGTTATGCCGGCTTATCGTGATCGTGCTCGTGGTTCGTGGATCGTGATTGAAGACCAGTGAAGATTGGTGTATAGGGGATTGTTGAAATGTATCATTTTAATTGTGTGGTTATTTAAGTTTCCATTGATTCTTAAATTGTTAAAGTGTTATTGTTGTGTAATTGTATTATCCGTTGCATTGCACGCCCCGGGACTATATCCCTCACTGGGCAACAGTGGTTGCTCATACCTCGATATCTGTTTCAGGAGACGCTGAGGGTGATCCCCAGCTTGTTGATTTAGTTGAGGAAGAAGAAGGTCAGAGCGGGCCTTTACCTTAGTTGCTGTGTCTGATAACTTGAGGTGGTTAATGATTTTGTTGCTATGTGGAAGACTCGTCTGATTACTTTATGTACTATTTTGTAGCCCAAAGGCTTTGTATATGCTTGTTGTATAAGTCGAAGATTAGATGGATTGGTTGTAGCTTTGAAAGTCTACGAACTGTAATGACTTTTATTCTTGTCCTATTTCCTTGCATGCTTGGGAGTGGATAGTTGATGTAGAATGCTTTATCCCTTAAGTTGTTTTATTGATTTCCCAGAATGTTATGATTATAAGACTATGCTGTCAACTAGTTCTCGCATGCTTGTGTGTTTTGGAGATATTGCGTACTATAACGGTTGGATGGCCTTATAGCTTTATTGTTTAATTGAGAAAAGCTGTATTGTATTGTTGGGACCTTGTTTAAGTGTTTACAGGTTTTTAGAATGTCCACGGTACAGAGGAGACTCTGTCCGTGTGTCGGGTCCGGACTTAACCTTTAGCTTGGGGGTTGGGTCGGGGCGTGACATTTAAGTGGTATCAGAGCTATAGATTGCATGAAGCCGGGTTAAATTTCTCGGTCTGTAGGTAGAGACTTGTTATGTGACTTTGTTAATACATGAGTCTTTGATTTTGATTGACCTAAGTGAAATTTGAATAAGGAATGAATATGCTAGCATGGAAATAGAATATCAAGAGTCTAGAATGTCAAGTATGAACTAGTGATTTATGTTTACTTCAAGAATGTGGAATATTTATTTGAATTCCTATGTACTTGACTTTATGTGAATCTAATTGGACTTTTCTTTATGTGTTTACTTATAAACTGCATATATACATATATATACCTGTCATAACACTTCGCATTCTAGCTATCCGAGATGGGGCCTCGTCGTCGTGCTGATAATCCGAATGTTGGTGGAGAACCCGAGGGGGTACAAGGGCAAGAAGCTGAGGTGGCCGAAAATGCACCGCAGGTTCAAGAGCCGAGCACTGCACAGATCTTGGCCACGATGGCCACAGCTATGAACACTATCGCCCAGTTTGTTACACAACAGGGTCAGCCAGGGGTCGTTGCAGGTAATTAGACTGCGAGAGCCGGAGGTAGTGGTCCTACCGGAGGGAATCTGTATGATCGGTTTATACATCATGGGGCCTATACTTTCTTTGGGGAGCCGGACGATATGAAAGCTGAAATGTGGCTAAGAAAGTTCGAGAGAGTGGCAGCGATATTGGAGTGCCATGATGACAGGAAGACTACTTATGCTACTTTCCTTCTCGAGGGTGATGCTGAAGATTGGTGGAATACCATCAGTGAGAAATGGGGAGCTGAGGGAGGTCATAATTCGTGGGCCGATTTTTTCCGAGAGTTTCGAGACAAGTATATATCGGTAGTTGCCCGCGAGAGGCGACAAACTGAGTTCATAAACTTGAGGCAGGGAAATATGACGGTAGATCAATACGAGGCTACTTTTACCCGGCTTTCCCGTTATGCACCAGCTTTAATTCAGCCGGAGGACATGAAGATTCAGAGGTTCATCATGGGTTTGAGGAGAGATATTATGCTGAACTTGTCTTCAAATGATTTTCCCAACTATGCTGCAGTAGTCCGAGCTGCCTCGAGATATGAGAAACAGAAAGCCGATGTGCTAGCCGAGACCAGTCAATCGAGTAAACGGTTTCAGTCTCAGAGTCAAGGGTACCAGGGGCAGGCTGTATCAGTTGGGCAGAGTTCGCAGCCGAGACAGACTCAGAGTTACACGGGGCCTACTCAGACTCAGGCACGACCAGTTCAGAGTCAGACTCAGAGTCAGTTCCGTCCAGCAGTTTCCCGTTCGCAGCAGGGTAGTTCAGCTACCTCTACTTACAGAGCTCCTTCGGGAGGCACTGTTGCAAGACGTCACCAGCAGTGCAGCTTCTGTCAGCGTCAGGGTCACACTGAGGATGTTTGTTGGAAGAAACATAACAAGTGTACAGGTTGCGGCAGTGATCAGCACAGGGTTAAAGACTGTCAGAAATTTAAGAACCCTAGGGGTCAGACATCAGCTCAGAACTCTCAGACCAGGGCACCAGCTGCAGCACCACCACCACGAGGCCAGGCCCGTGTATTTGCTTTGGATGCCGAGGAGCTTCCGGACACTACCGCTGTGGTAGAAGGTATTTTTCTTCTTAATGATCAATCAGTTAAGGTTTTAATTGATTCCGGGGCTTCGCATTCTTTTATTACTCCTACTTGTGCACAAAATGCTAAATTGAAACATGATAAACTGTTGCATGAGATTGTGGTTTATACTCCTATGGGTCCGAAGTTTGTTACTAGATCTATTTGCAGAGCATGTAGCATATTTATTGAAGGTCGTGTTTTTCCTGCTGATTTGATTATCCTACCCTTCAATGACTTTGAAATTATATTGGGGATGGACTGGTTAAGTAAATATTATGCCCAGCTTGATTGTAGAAAGAAGATTGTGTATCTAGAAATGCCTGACCAGCCTGTACTTAAAATAGTTGGTAGTAGAAAATCTACGGGAACCCCTATTATTTCTTCTATTAGGGCATCTAAATTATTAAGCAAGAGTTGTGAGGCTTATCTTGCATATTTGATTAATCAACCTGGGGATCAACTGAAATTGACTGATGTACCTATCGTGAGGGAGTTTCCGGGGGTCTTTCCTGAGGAATTACCTGGGTTACCGCCTGATAGAGAGATAGAGTTCATGATTGATTTATTGCCGGGGACTTCACCTATCTCTAGGACTCCGTACAGAATCGCTCCACCTGAGTTGCAGGAATTGAAAGTTCAATTGCAGGGCTTGCTTGAGAAGGGATTCATTCAGCCGAGTTCTTCATCGTGGGGTGCGCCAGTTCTATTCGTTAAAAAGAAAGACGGATCTCTTCGCCTATGCATTGACTATCGGGGTCTTAATCAGGTAACCATCAAAAATAAATATCCTTTGCCTTTAATCGAAGAGTTATTTGATCAGTTGCAAGGCGCCAGGGTATTCTCTAAATTTGATCTGAGGCAGGGCTATTATCAACTGAGGATTAAGAAAGATGATGTTCCTAAAACTGCCTTCAGAACTCGATATGGCCATTATGAGTTTGTTGTCTTGCCGTTTGGTCTTACTAATGCTCCCGCCGCATTCATGGACTTAATGCAGAGGGTATTCCGTCCTTATCTGGATCAATTTGTAGTCATATTTATTGATGATATCCTTGTTTATTCTAAATCTGAGGCGGAACATGAACAACATCTCAGAATTGTGTTGCAAACTCTTTAGGAGCATCGGTTATTTGCAAAGTTTAGCAAGTGTGAATTCTGGCTTAAGCAAGTTGCTTTTCTTGGCCATATTATCTCGCAGGATGGTATTTCTGTTGATCCAGCGAAGATTGAAGTTGTGTTATCTTGGAAACGACCTGAAACTGTCACGGAAATTCGTAGCTTCCTTGGTTTAGCTGGGTATTATCGGAGGTTTGTAAAGGATTTCTCTAAGATTGCAGGGCCTTTAACTCAGCTTACTCAGAAGAAAACAGTATTTGACTGGAATGATAAATGTGAGGCCAGCTTCCAGGAATTGAAGAAGAGATTGACTACAGCTCCTATTCTTGCTTTACCTGAGGGTTATGATAATCTGGTGATCTACAGTGATGCTTCGAAGGAAGGTCTGGGTTGTGTATTGATGCAGAATGGCAGGGTTATTGCTTATGCTTCCAGGAAACTGAAGCCTTATGAACTCAACTATCCGACTCATGATCTTGAGCTTGCAGCTATCATTCTTGCATTAAAGAAATGGCGTCATTATCTCTGGGGCAACAAATTTGAAATCTTTACAGATCATAAGAGCTTGAAATATCTGTTTTCCCAAAAAGAGTTGAACATGAGGCAGAGGCGTTGGCTGGAATTACTTGAGGACTATAACTGCACTATTAACTATCTTCCAGGTAAGGCCAATATTGTTGCTGATGCTTTGAGCCGAAAGGCTACTGTTGCCAGCTTGATTATCAAGAATTGGGAATTCATGGAAGAATTGTGCTTATGGAAGCCTAGTACTTCAAATTCTGGTATTCAATTTGCAAGTTTGCAGATTCAATCTCTGTTGTTATCCAGGATTCGAGAAGCTCAACAGGCTGATCTTCAATTGTTGAAAGTCTTAGAGAATTCTAAAGGGGGAGAGTCGGATTTCAAACTGCACGACGATGGTATTCTTAAATTCAAGGGTAGAATCTGTATTCCGAATGATCCAACTCTGAAGAAGGATATTCTTGCTGAGGCACACAGTTCTCGATATACTATCCATCCAGGCAGTACGAAAATGTATAAAGATTTAAAGCAGAATTTCTGGTGGAATAATATGAAGAGAGAAATCGCTGACTATGTTGCCCGATGTCTTACTTGTCAGAAAGTTAAAGCAGAACATCAGAGACCTGCAGGGTTGTTGCAGCCTTTGGCTATTCCGGTTTGGAAATGGGATCATATTACCATGGATTTCGTATCCGATTTACCGAGGTCTTCGAGGGGTAACGACTCAGTCTGGGTTATTGTGGATAGACTGACCAAGTGTCACGCCCCAACTCGACCCCACCTACGATCAGTCAGGACGCAACGGAATTTCGGCAGTAACGACAGTAAATAGATTTCCGAGGTTCTAAACCAACCTCGTTAATAACATTAAACATTCAAAATTCCATAACCATACATACAACAACTCCTTAACAGCATAACAACATACAACCTAACCGTAGTATACAATAATCAGTCTTCGTTATCTGCCTCCGTTCCAACATAACATACAATACCTCAACTTTATTATACATTTCAAAAATAAGTTGAGACCCATCTAACAACTTAACCGTAGACAAAAGGAAGCCACTAAATTAACATCATTTGGATCATCATCTTTTCAACAACTATTACACTAAGAACCGTAAAGCATATAAAAGTCCATTAAGCTAATATACATGACGTTTAACAACATAGAATCATGGATAAGACTCAGGGACATATGACTCATCCACGAAAGGCACGTTTTCCACATTCTCCTCTTCAGGAGGCACGTACCCGTAATCTTGTGAAAGTACACCTGAAAACATGCAATAATAGAGAGTGAGCTTATATACATAAGCCCAGTGAGGATCCGATAGATCTCGACAGTATTCACTACGCTCCTTGGATTTAGTCCTTTGAGCAAGTAAACACACAACAACATAAATAATGCTATCATCACATAACTATATAACCAATCAATAAAGGATACTCTATTTGGTGTAGCTCCAAACGCCATCACGATCTCAACCGTTCTTCTTATAACTCCCCATTACTCACGCACCCGAGGTACCTCACTAGCCCCTCCCTCCATGACACCTCCGTCATGCGAGCTGGGGGTAGCCTATGGCAGTCATGCCGTTATCAACCCGACAGCCCGACGCTGCCCGAGAGGTGGCACACACATACCAAGACTCCATAATCATCAATCATCAATCAATCATCAATCAATCAATCAATTGGGAGATCAGCAACAAGAGTGCCCGATTCCCGCACTCAATAATAATCAATCAATAACATCAATATAACATCAATATTAAATTAAACAACAAACAACGTAGTTAGATGACAAAGTAGGCCATCTAACCGGACATGCATAATATACATAATTAAACTCTAAATTACTCATCAACAACTCACCATTCATCACTCGAACACTACCCAACCATCTAAGGCATCGTTCAAGAAATTAAAGAATGACAACCTAAACTTCTAAAATTCATAACTTACAATCTACTAATCCAAACATTGCCAAATCAGTTCCTATCACTCACCCATTCAACCTACTACGTTAGCCCTCTCGGAAATCCACCATAACACCTCCAAATCATGCCCGATAACCCTAAAATCCTAAGATGTCATGGCTGGATTTTCCGGATTTTCACACAAACAATGTAATCGAAAATTCGGCATTACAACAGCGCTAATACGTAATTATCAAGTATTTAGAAATCGACGGCAATCGATTTCGATCAACACAACTCATTTAATTCAACTTTGAACATTTTAATCAAAATTAAATACCCGGAAAATAAAAATTATGCTACATCCGACAGAAATTCGTAGTATTAGTATATAATGATCCCTAGCATGCAAGGAGCAATAATCTATCATCAGATTTCAATTCTAACGGTTCAATCTTCATTTATACGCAAAAATACAAAAATGACATTTTGAGATCTAGAATTTTTCTCTCACCTTAGATGCGATATAAGCCTAGGAATGCGTGCTATGCGTGCCCAACAAGCAGAATCCAAGTCGGTGCGAAGTTTCACGGACAAAAACTAGGTTTTTCTTTGAAAAATTGGATTGAAAGCTTGAGTTTTTCTCTTTCTTTTTCTCCCTCTTTTCTCTCGGCAATGTGTGTGTGTGTGATGGTGTTTTTGTGTTGTGTGAGTGTGTGTTGAGGACATTAGCTTATAAGGTCAAATAATTAATTAAAGTCAAAGTTAATTTAAATTAGTATTTTTGTGTTTTTAATGACTTTAATTGCATTTTAGTGCTCACCAAGTTAAAAATAATTATGCCACCCCCAAGATATCTCAAGTGGATTATTTTTAGGTGACAAGAAGCTTTACAATCCAAAAATTTCACCCGAGTCGGCTTAAAACTCGATTTTTGCAAAAGTCGGTGTAAAAACCCTAATAAATTCTTAAGCCGATTTTAAAACCGTTTTCATCAAACGCAGGTCTATTAAAGTCCGTGGACTAGGTCTAGAAGGGTTAAAAAGACCAGTTTCAAAATTATAGCGGACGTGTTTCGAAAACACTATTCACTAAAAATCGACGATAAAATTTCTAACTCCGTTTTTGATGAAAATTTCATGAATGCACATTTAGCACGTATTAGAAGTATTGACATCAAAATTATAACTTTCTAGGTCCTATAGCACATAAACAGATCATATGCACGAAAAACGAGGTATAGCACGTAAAACGAGATAAGCAAGAAAGTGGGGTTTCACACCAAGACTTCTCATTTTATTGCTAAAAAGAAGTCTGATTCTCTTGATAAACTGGTAGAGTTGTATATTGAGAATGTTGTCCGACTACATGGAATTCCAAAGAGTATCGTATCAGATAGAGATCCCAGATTTACATCTCAGTTATGGCAGAAGATTCAGAAAGCTTTGGGCACAACTTTGAATTTCAGTACAGCTTATCATCCCCAGACAGATGGTCAATCCGAGAGAACTATCTTGATCCTTGAGGATATGTTACGGGCTTGCATTCTGGACTTCGGTAAAAGTTGGGAGAAATATTTGCCACTAGCAGAGTTCGCCTACAACAATAGTTATCAAGCTACTATTGGTATGGCACCTTATGAGGCACTGTATGGGCGTAAATGTCGGTCTCCTCTCTACTGGGATGATGTTGGTGAGATGAAGACTATCGACCCTACTCTTTTACCTGAAATGAACAAGATGATTGATCAGGTGCAGCTTATCAGAAAAAGAATGCTTACAGCACAGAGCCGGCAAAAGAGTTATGCAGATAGACGCCGTCGTGATCTGAAATTTACTGTAGGGGATCGAGTATTTCTGAAAATTTCTCCTCGCAAGGGTTTGATTCGGCATGGTAAAGGAGGTAAACTCAGTCCTCGATATGTGGGACCATTTGAGATAACTGAAACTGTTGGTGATTTGGCTTACCGTCTAGCTTTACCTCCCAGTCTGGGCAGAATTCACGACGTATTCCATGTTTCTATGCTTCGGAAGTATCAGCCAGATCCCTCTCACATACTTGAACCGGAACCGCTAGAGATCAGTGAAACTTTGACCTACACAGAGAAACCTCTTCGAATTGTTGATCAGAAAGTTCAGGAGCTGAGGACTAAAAGCATTCCGATGGTTAAAGTTCTGTGGGATCATCACGGAGTAGAGGATGCGACGTGGAAAAGAGAGGATCAGATGCGGGATTGGTATCCAGAGTTATTCGCCGAAACATGTAAGAATTGCGTGGGCGCAATTAGTTTAAGGGGGAGAGGATGTGACGCCCGAGAATTTGCCATGCATTTAATTACTGTTGCATCCCTTGTTTGCGCATTTACTTCTATGCCTTATTAACTGACTTGTGACTACTATTCACTCCGTTTTTTAAAATGCTTTCTATTAGTTAACTAGCATTTTTATTAAATCATATTAATTGTAAAAGTAGTGGGAAAATGTGCTTTTGAGCTTAAGGCATTAGGAAGGCTCGTTTAGAAAATAATTTTAGAAGTCAAGTGAATAGTGTTACGTAATAACTTTGTAGATTTAATTAGTTAACCAATATGTCACCCCTTAGGCTCGCTTTTAAAGCTTACTACGCGTATTATATTAGACCACTCAAGCGCCCAAAGGACCCCACCTCAACTCAACCCCTTATTATATCACTTAAACACACAAAATGCAAAAGAAAAAATAAAAAATAAAAGCTGGAAAAGCATGAGCCAAACCCGACAGCAGCTAGGGAGAAAAGGAAGAGATTTTTGCTCACCAAGCCTCCAATCCAAGCCTCTCCAAGCCTTGAGCAACTAGTGTAGGGTGTTTGCAAGGTCCCTAGGTGCTTCTACGCGTAGTGGTGAGGGATTTCATGGCTTGTTTTTGCATTTTTAAATAGTTGCTCATTTCTTGAATCGTTGGAAATATGATTAAATGCCATTGTAAATGTTATCTATGCTAATATACTATCTATATGAATGCTAGAGAACACTTTTGAACCGTCGTTTCGCAATTTAAACGGTTAGAATCGTTAGTTTGATTTCTAGGGTGAATAGTGACGTTTTTTCTAGGGTTTTGTGTAATTGCTCGAATTGGCTTGAATTAATGCTTCTAATTAATGCCTTAGGTACTAGTGAGGATAATCAAATAGCTCCGTACACTTGCATTGCCCTTAAATCGCCTAAAAATGGAAAATAGCCGACTTTAACTTGGGGCTTTCGGGGTTGTTGCGAATCCGGGTGGATTCGGGCTTCAATTCTAGTACCCTTAGGCTACCTAGGTGCTATAGATGCCTTGATATCCCTTGTTTGAAGCCCGGACAAGGTAGGTGTGGTTTAAAGCCAAAAGAGGGAAATTGGGGCTTTCGGGGTAAACGCGGGCATTTGATTGAGTTCGAGGGTTGAGAGGGTGCCTTGGGGGTTAGTTAGAAGGTTGGGAGAGTTTCTTTTGAAAATGAAATCATTAACTTTGGTTTGGAAGAGAAATAGTTCGAAAAACAAAGAGGTTTAGGTGCAATTTAAGTTGTCTCACACTTCTAAACCCATGTCAGGACTTCTTAAGTGTTTATATATGATTTTAAATTGATTTGGAGCTTTTGGAATGATTCTATGCTTATGTGGTATAAGTTCATTTGTAAACTGCTTATTAGCTTCTATTCTTGCTTCTATCCTAATTACAACGAGGTCAACCTACTTTGTTGATCCTCATATGTGTTAATGCTTATATTATTGTTATTAACTTGCCATCGTTGAGTGCATTGCATAGTGGTTGCGCAACCATAGTGTCGGGGCGGATGTGTTGAATATCGGTTGGGCGGCAGAGGGCTTGCCGGTGGATATTCAAACTCCGTACCCTATTCCCTCATTCGCCTGGTCCGGAGATTGCCAGGGGATGTTGGGTCGTAGGATTCGGGGTACATCCGGAGTACACCCACTGGAGTGAATGGGGTTATGCCGGCTTATCGTGATCGTGCTCGTGGTTCGTGGATCGTGATTGAAGACCAGTGAAGATTGGTGTATAGGGGATTGTTGAAATGTATCCTTTTAATTGTGTGGTTATTTAAGTTTCCATTGATTCTTAAATTGTTAAAGTGTTATTGTTGTGTAATTGTATTATCCGTTGCATTGCACGCCCCGGGACTATATCCCTCACTGGGCAACAGTGGTTGCTCATACCTCGATATCTGTTTCAGGAGACGCTGAGGGTGATCCCCAGCTTGTTGATTTAGTTGAGGAAGAAGAAGTTCAGATCGAGCCTTTACCTTAGTTGCTGTGTCTGATAACTTGAGGTGGTTAATGATTTTGTTGCTATGTGGAAGACTCGTCTGATTACTTTATGTACTATTTTGTAGCCCAAAGGCTTTGTATATGCTTGTTGTATAAGTCGAAGATTAGATGGATTGGTTGTAGCTTTGAAAGTCTACGAACTGTAATGACTTTTATTCTTGTCCTATTTCCTTGCATGCTTGGGAGTGGATAGTTGATGTAGAATGCTTTATCCCTTAAGTTGTTTTATTGATTTCCCAGAATGTTATGATTATAAGACTATGCTGTCAACTAGTTCTCGCATGCTTGTGTGTTTTGGAGATATTGCGTACTATAAGGCTCAGATGGCCTTATAGCTTTATTGTTTAATTGAGAAAAGCTGTATTGTATTGTTGGGACCTTGTTTAAGTGTTTACAGGTTTTTAGAATGTCCACGGTACAGAGGAGACTCTGTCCGTGTGTTAGGTCCGGACTTAACCTTTAGCTTGGGGGTTGGGTCGGGGCGTGACAGCTAGATCTTTGTTAGTTCCGAACGAGGTCCGAAGAAATACGGGAATAAAGGTAGCTGTAATACCCGATCCCGGAATGTGAAAATTTCTTGTTTATTATTTTGAAAATTATATTTTCTTAGATTCTCTGAGATGCAATTGTTACTTCCTTGCCGTCGCAACGTGCATTGCATTTAGGGAGTGATAGCTAGAGAACGGTTTTTAGTCCTTAGCAAATAGTGAAACTAGTATTTAGAAGACTTTAATTTTATGTTTTAAGTGTTGTTAGCTATAATTAATCTTTCCTTAGTTAAAATGGCTTTAAAATGCACAAAATAAGGCCATTTGACCAAGTTTTAAGTTGTTTGACCTAGGACTTTGACCATTTGACCAAGCCAACACCTTATAAGCTAAAACAAAACAAAAAAATAGAAGCTGAAAAACAGTGAGCAGGCCTTGAGCTTCAAAGGGAAAAAAAAAACCTTTCAACTTCCAATCGTTCAATCTTCGCGTGAGCTCGTGCGGGGTGGTTTCCGAGATGACCAACGTTGTTTTCCTAGTGACTAGGAGTACCTAAGGTGAGGGAAGCATGTTATTTGCACATTTAAATGTCAAGTGTATCAACTTTGTGATTTTTAGATTTTATCTGTAGATTGTTGTTTAAAGCGTTTTGATGCTTCTAGATTGTTCCTCGGCAATTGTAGAACGTGTATTTATAGCTTGTTAACATTTTCTGCGGTTAAATGTTGAGATTGCAATTTAAATTGGTTGTTGAATAGTGTTTTATGAATAGTAAAACCTTGAAACGATGAAGTTGCTCCGTTATGCTGTCCGTTGATGTAGAAATGTGCTAGGTGTGCTAGAATGCCTAAATGCATGGTTTGTTTGGGTTGCATAATGGAAAAAATAGGAATTAAGCCTTGGTGAAAGTCGGGGTCGTTTAGGTCGAGTTTGGCATTTTCTCATTTTGCGTGTTGGCATTGTATCGGGAGGCCATGGAAGCACTTTTGGTGTGATTATGGCGTTGGTTGGGTGTTTGGTTGGTATAGTTGTAGTTCAAACCAGAAAGGGAAAAATCGGGGCTTTGCTCGAGTTCTAGGGTAAAGTAAGGTTTCGGGGTCTTTAGACGTGCCTTATGGTGACCTAGGAGGTTTGGCGAAGTTGGTTTCCAAAACTCGTGACTCGTTTGAAAGTAGTAGGGTTTGGAAAGTCGGGACCGATTTGTGATTTTGCTTGTTTTCCTTGATATTATGCCTATAGAATGCTTAGGCTTGCTTGATATACTTGTTTGAATTGATTCTGATTGAAATGCTTATCAACTGATGCTATTGCGTGCGAGAGTAACCTACTTTGTTATTCTCCCACGTGTGGCTTTATTGCTCGTTTATTGCCTTGTATCGAGTCTTGCATTGCATAGTGTCTCGCACGTGAGTGATGGGCCTCTCTAGGTAGCCTCGGGTTGCCAGTGTTGGTTGCTCTAGCTCCGTAGCTATTCCCTCTTCTCGCTTGGGTTGCCTCCCAGGGAGTTTTGGGTCGTAGGTTGATGGATACTTCCGGGGTATTCCAAACTGGTGTTATAAGGTGGTTTGGGCCGGCGCGTCGTCATCGAATTCGTGTTTGAAAGTTGCTCGTGAAAAGAGTATCGTATCCTTTGAATGAGTGTTTACAGCTTTAAATACTTGCCTTGCTTTATTGATGGCTTTATTGGTATCTCTATATTATACTTGTATGTATTGCTTGACTAATTGCATTGCATACTCCTCTCATCTCCGTCCTTGAGACCAATTGCCCTCGCTGAGCAATAGTTTTTGCTCATTCCTCTCTATAGTATATTTTTACAAGAGTAGTTGAAGCAGACCCTCTTGAGGTAATTGAGGAGGAGGAACAGGTGGAGGTGTTCCCGTGATAGCACTTCTTTGCTTTGCTAGTGGTTGGTTACCAGATTTTGTGCGAGCCTTGCTTGATATGTATATTGCTTGGATGTCGCTTAATTTTGAGGCTTGTAGCCTTGTATGTATTTTCTAGTTTGAGGCCTCTACGGTCTTATGTTGTATAAGTTGAAGAATGTAAAGTTGTAATCTTAAACTCTTGTGACTAGTAAGGAAATGCATGCTAATGGAATTGATTAATGGCATAAATACTTGTGTAGTATGCATATCATTTTTGGGTTGCAATGTTGGTTAATAAGAGGATGTATGTTTTTAAAAGAAAGTCGGGTTGTTTTAATGGTTTTTATGGCTTTCGCAAGTATTATGTTGATTTTAGGGTTTTCGGATCGTCCGCGGTATAGAGGAGACTCCGTCTGTGTGTTGGGTCCGGGCTTGGCCTTTTGCTGGGTCGGGTCGGGGCGTGACATCTTTAGGTGGTATCAGAGCATGATAGTCTTGCATGAGCCGGGATATGTTTCTCTGTCTGTGGGGTAAAGGTCCAAAATGCTAGAATGTTATTGTATGATTGTTAAGGGGAAAGAAAGTGTTATAGCATGACTTTGTGAACTTGGAGTGCTTATGTGTTTAAAGTGAATTAGTTTGGCATGTCAATCTTGTGTTATGTGAATTGCGTGTTAGAATGTTTGATTGTTATTGATTTGAGTGTTATCTAATCTTATGTGCTATATTTCTGTCTATAAACTGCTTTTAAATGTTGCCAGCTATTGTGAATTGCTACTATGCCGCCACGTCGTGGTACTCAAGGTATAGGGTCAGATGAAGAGGCAGCAGAATAGGGTTAGCAACCGTTGCCTGAGCAGTTTATGGCTACTATGACTACAGTAGTTGACCGGATTACCCAGGTACTGCATGAGCAGAGGCAGGACATGAATAATTCCCAGGGAAATCAAGCTAATCCTAGTGGACAGGGGTATAGAGTTGAGAATAATCAGTTAGAGAAGTTTCTGAGGCACGAGCCGGGAAAGTTCTTCGGAGAGACGGATGATAAGGCAGCCGAGAGATGGATTAATCGTGTTGAGAAAATTTTCACCGCTTTGAGGTACACTGATAAGGCAAGAATAGATTATGCGTCATTCCTGTTCAAGGGTGATGCAGAGCAGTGGTGGAATACTGTCAGGATGAGGTGGGATTGTGAGGATGTACCACATTTGTGGGATGATTTTGTGAGTTAGTTTTGGGACAAGTATATTCCTGAGATGGCTATGGAAAGGAGGGAAGACGAGTTTGTGGCCCTGAAGCAGGGAAATATGACTCTTGCACAGTACGAGGCTAGGTTTGTTAGCCTGTCCTCGCCCGAGTTGGTACGGCCGGCTAGGAGGATGATTCATAGGTTTGTCCGTGGGCTGAGAATAGACATACAACTACATTTGACTGGGCAGACCTACACTACTTTTCCCGAGGCATTTCAGGCAGCCTCGAAGTTTGAGAAACGGAAGGCTGAGATGTTAGCTGAGAGCAGTCAGCCGAGTAAGAAGCAGTATTTGGGCTAGAGCAGCCAGAGTCAGCCGAGGCAGTATCAGACTTCTGCATAGGTTCCTCAGCAACGTCCGTATCAGCCACAGCAGCAGATTCAGGCTAGGCCAGCTATGACTAGACCCCAGCAGGGAGGTACAGTTCCTACTACTGCCAGAGCCCCAGCACCTACGGGAAACACTGTTGTAAGGCAAAATCAGCAGTGTAACTATTGTAATCGATCGGGGCATATTAAGGCTAATTGCTGGAGGAAGAGTGGTAAATGCACAGGCTGTGGGAGTGATGACCATAGGGTGAGAGATTGCCCTAAGAATAACAATGTTCAGGGCCGTACTGGAGGCCAAGGTGTTCAGAATAGGGCTGCAGGTGCACGTCCAGCATAGAGGGTTCAGGCTAGGGTCTTTGCACTGGATGCAGAGGAGCTACCCGATACTACAGCTATTGTGGAAGGTACCTTTCTTCTCAATACTCAGCCAGTTAAAGTTTTGATTGATCCCGGAGCTACACATTAGTTTATAACTCCTGCATGTGCACGATCTGTGAATGTTTGCATTGATAAACTGCCGCATGAAGTTGAAGTTAGTACACCTTTGGGTGCAAAATTTGTTACTGAGTCTATTTGGAAATCTTGTGATATATGTATTGAGAACCATAAATTTCCTGCTGATTTAATTATATTGCCATTCCGTGACTTTGAAATCATTTTGGGAATGGACTGGTTGGGGAAGTACTATGCTCAGTTGGATTGTAGAACAAAGGTCGTTTATCTTCAGGTTCCTGACCTACCGGTATTAGAGATTGTTGGGAACTGCAGGGCTGCCCGAATTCCTCTTTTATCAGCGATCAAGACTTCTAAGTTGTTGAATAAGGGTTGTGAAGCTTACTTAGCTTATTTGATCAATCAGCCTACTGATAAGTTGAGTTTGAATGAGGTTCCGATTGTTAGAGACTTCCCTGGTGTATTTCCTAAGGAATTACCAAGTTTACCACCGGATAGGGAGATTGATTTCGTGATTGATCTTGTGCCAGGCACTGCGCCAATTTCTAGGAGTCCTTATAGAATGGCATCGGCTGAACTTCAGGAGTTAAAAATTCAGCTTCAGAATTTTCTTGAGAAAGGGTTTATACAACCTAGTTCTTCGCCGTGGGGTGCGCCTGTGTTTTTTGTGAGAAAGAAAGACGGCACGCTACGGTTATGTATTGATTACAGGGGACTTAATCAAGTCACGATTAAGAACAAATACCCCTTGCCGTTGATTGAAGAATTGTTTGACCAGTTGCAGGGTGCGAGTGTTTACTCCAAATTTGACTTGAGGCAGGGTTACTATCAACTTAGAATTCGGAGTGACGATATACCAAAGACGGCATTCAGGACTAGATATGGCCACTATGAATTTGTTGTATTGCCGTTTGGATTGACGAATGCTCCAGCCGCATTCATGGACTTGATGTAGAGAGTTTTCCGACCCTACCTTGATCAGTTTGTCGTAATCTTTATTGACGACATTTTAGTGTACTCGAAGAATGAGGCTGAGCATTAACAACATTTGAAGATTGTGCTACAGACTTTGCAGGAAAACAAGCTTTTTGCTAAATTCAGCAAGTGCGAGTTCTGGTTGAATCAAATATCTTTTCTAGGCCATATCATTTCAGATCGAGGAATTTCAGTAGACCCAGCTCAAATTGAGGTTGTTTCATCTTGGAAGAGACATGAGACGGTGTCAGAGATTCGGAGTTTTCTTGGGTTGGCAGGTTACTACCGGAGGTTTGTTAAGGACTTTTCCAAAATTTTTGGGCCTTTAAGCCAGTTGACTCGTAAGAAAGTTGCTTACAACTGGGATGCTAAATGTGAATCCAGTTTCCAAAAATTGAAGAAGAGACTAACTACAGCTCCTATACTAGCTTTACCTGAGGGAACAGAGAACTTTGTTGTCTACAGTGATGCATCTAAGGAAGGTTTGGGCTGTGTTTTAATGCAGAATGGTAAGGTGATTGCTTATGCTTCTAGGAAGTTGAAACCTTATGAAGTCAATTACCCTACACATGATCTTGAGTTAGCTGTTGTTGTGTTTGCTTTGAAGAAGTGGCGTCATTACTTGTGGGGTTGCAGATTTGAAATATTTACTGACCACAAGAGTCTCAAGTATTTGTTTTCACAGAAGGATTTGAATATGAGGCAGCGGAGATGGCTAGAGCTTTTGAGTGGTTACAACTGTTCTATTAACTACGTGTCAGGTAAGGCAAATGTTGTTGCTGATGCTTTGAGCTGAAAGGCTACTGTTGCAAGCTTGATTATCAAGGATTGAGAGACTTTGGAAGAAATTTGTTCATGGAAGCCAGAAGCTACTGAGGTAGGGATTTGATTTGCTAGTCTACAAATTCAGTCAGGGTTGCTAGCACAAATCAGAGAGGCTCAGAAGACTGATCCTCACATCTTGAAAATCCAGGAAAAAGCTAAAAGGGGAGAGTCAGAGTTTAAATTACATGCAGATGGTATCTTCAGATTCAGGGACAGGGTGTGTGTTCCTGGTGATCCGACTTTGAGGAATGAGATCCTGTCCGAGGCACATAATTCGAGGTATACGATTTACCCGGGCAGTACAAAAATGTATAGAGACTTGAAGCAACACTTCTGGTGGAACAATATGAAGAGGGAGATTGCTGGGTATGTATCCAGATGTTTGACTTGTCAGAGGGTTAAAGTTGAGCATCAGAGGCCAGCCGAACTTCTACAGCCGTTGTCGATTCTGCAATGGAAGTGGGTACATATAACAATAGACCTTGTGACCGATCTTCCTAGATCTCCAAGAGGATGTGATTCTGTTTGGGTTGTTGTGGACCGTTTGACTAAAGTTACACATTTTATTCCCGTGAACAAACAGGATAGCCTTGATAAGCTAGCTGAGCTTTATGTTGCTAATATTGTGAGATTGCATGGTGTGCCACATAGTATAGTGTCAGATAGGGATCCTAGATTTAGATCTCGTTTTTGGCAGTAGTTGCAAGAGGCCTTGGGAACTAAGTTAAGCTTCAGTACTGCATATCATCCACAAACTGATGGCCAGTCTGAGAGAACTATTAGGATTTTGGAAGACATGCTTCGGGCATGTGTGCTAGACTTTGGGAAGAATTGGGAGAAGTTTTTGCCTTTAGAGGAGTTCGCCTACAACAATAGTTATCAATCTACTATAGGTATGGCTCCCTACGAGGCATTGTATGGTCGTAAATGCAGATCCCCATTATATTGGGAAGCAGTTGGAGAGATGAGAATAGTTGATCCGACCGTGTTACCTGAGATGATTAAGATGGTAGATAATGTTCACCTTATTCGCCAGCGTATGCTTATAGCTCAGAGCCATCAGAAGAGTTATGCGGATAAGCACCGTCGGGATCTTGAGTTTGATTTGGGAGATTGGGTGTTTCTTAAGATTTCTCCTCGGAAGGGATTGATTCGGCACGGTAAGAGTGGGAAACTTAGTCCCAGGTATGTGGATCCATATGAGATCACCGAAAAGGTAGGTCCTTTGGCTTATCGGTTAGCTTTGCCTCCGAGCTTGTCGAGACTGCACGATGTGTTCCACGTGTCTATGTTAAAGAAATACCATCCAGACCCTTCGCATGTACTTGAACCAGAGCCTTTGTAGATTGAAGAGAAGTTTTCTTATGAAGAAAAACCAATTCGAATTGTGGATCAGAAAATTCAAGAGCTTCACAGAAAGAGTATTCCGTTAGTAAAGGTTTTGTGGAATCATCATGGGTTTGAGGAAGCAACTTGGGAAAGAGAGGACCAAGTTCGGGATCAGTATCTGGAATTGTTTGTTGATCAGGTAAGAATTGCGTGGGCGCAATTGTTTTAAGGGGGAGAGGGTGTAATACCCGAGCCCGGAATGTGAAAATTTCTTGTTTATTATTTTGAAAATTATATTTTCTTAGATTCTCTGAGATGCAATTGTTACTTCTTTGCTGTCGCAACGTGCATTGCATTTAGGGAGCGATAGCTAGAGAACGGTTTTTAGTCCTCAGCAAATAGTGAAACTAGTATTTAGATGACTTTAATTTTATGTTTTAAGTGTTGTTAGCTATAATTAATATTTCCTTAGTTAAAATGGCTTTAAAATGCACAAAATAAGGCCATTTGACCAAGTTTTAAGTTGTTTGACCTAGGACTTTGACCATTTGACCAAGCCAACACCTTATAAGCTAAAAAAAAAAAAAAATTGAAGCTGAAGAACAGTGAGCAGGCCTTGAGCTTCAAAGGGAAAAAAAAACCTTTAAACTTCCAATCGTTCAATCTTCGCGTGAGCTCGTGCGGGGTAGTTTCCGAGGTGACCAACGTTGTTTTCCTAGCAACTAGGAGTACCTAAGGTGAGGGAAGCATGTTATTTGCGCATTTAAATGTCAAGTGTATCAACTTTGTGATTTTTAGATTTTATCCGTAGATTGTTGTTTAAAGCATTTTGATGCTTCTAGATTGTTCCTTGGCAATTGTAGAACGTGTATTTATAGCTTGTTAACATTTTCTGCGGTTAAATATTGAGATTGCAATTTAAATTGGTTGTTGAATAGTGTTTTGTGAATAGTAAAACCTTGAAACGATGAAGTTGCTCCGTTATGCTGTCCGTTGTTGTAGAAATGTGCTAGGTGTGCTAGAATGCCTAAATGCATGGTTTGTTTGGGTTGCGTAATGGAACAAATGGGAATTAAGCCTTGGTGAAAGTTGGGGTCGTTTAGGTCGAGTTTGTCATTTTCTCGTTTTGCGTGTTGGCATTGTATCGGGAGGCCATGGAAGCACTTTTGGTGCGATTATGGCATTGGTTGGGTTTTTGGTTGGTATAGTTGTAGTTCAAACCAGAAAGGGAGAAATCGGGGCTTTGCGCGAGTTCTAGGGTAAAGTAAGGTTTCGGGGTCTTTAGACGTGTCTTATGGTGACCTTGGAGGTTTGGCAAAGTTGGTTTCCAAATTTCATGGCTCGTTTGAAAGTAGTACCGTTTGGAAAGTCGGGGCCGATTTACGATTTTTCTTGTTTTCCTTGATATTATGCCTATAGAATGCTTAGGGTTGCTTGATATACTTGTTTGAATTGATTCTGATTGAATTGCTTATCAACTGATGCTATTGCGTACGAGAGTAACCTACTTTGTTATTCTCCCACGTGTGGCTTTATTGCTCATTTATTGCCTTGTATCGAGTCTTGCATTGCATAGTGTCTCGCACGTGAGTGATGGGCCTCTCTAGGTAGCCTCGGGTTGCCAGTGTTGGTTTCTCTAGCTCCGTAGCTATTCACTCTTCTCACTTGGGTTGCCTCCTAGGGAGTTTTGGGTCGTAGGTTGATAGATACTCCCGGGGTATTCCAAACTGGTGTTATAAGATGGTTTGGGCCGGCGCGTCGTCATCGAATTCGTGTTTGAAAGTTGCTCGTGAAAAGAGTATCGTATCCTTTGAATGAGTGTTTACAGCTTTAAATACTTGCCTTGCTTTATTGATGGCTTTATTGGTACCTCTATATGATACTTGTATGTATTGCTTGACTAATTGCATTGCATACTCCTCTCATCTCCGTCCTTGAGACCAATTGCCCTCGCTGAGCAATAGTTTTTGCTCATTCCTCTCTATACTATATTTTTACACGAGTAGTTGAAGCAGACCCTCTTGAGGTAATTGAGGAGGAGGAACAGGTGGAGGTGTTCCCGTGATAGCACTTCTTTGCTTTGCTGGTGGTTGGTTACCAGATTTTGTTCGAGCCTTGCTTGATATGTATATTGCTTGGATGTCGCTTAATTTTGAGGCTTGTAGCCTTGTATGTATTTTATAGTTTGAGGCCTCTACGGTCTTATGTTGTATAAGTTGAAGAATGTAAAGTTGTAATCTTAAACTCTTGTGACTAGTAAAGAAATGCATGCTAGTAGAATTGATTAGTGGCATAAATACTTGTGTAGTATGCATATCATTTTTGGGTTGCAAAGTTGGTTAATAAGAGGATGTATGTTTTTAAAAGAAAGTCGGCTTGTTTTAATGATTTTTATGGCTTTCGCAAGTATTATGTTGATTTTAGGGTTTTCGGATCGTCCGCGGTACAGAGGAGACTCCGTCCGTGTGTCGGGTCCGGGCTTGGCCTTTTGCGGGGTCGTGTCGGGGCGTGACAGTAGCACTTCTTTAAGGTAGCCAAGTGAGGTTCGCGGATTTCATAGTTTTATCGGGGTCGTCATGAGTTAAGTTAGCATGAAACGGGCCATCTTATGAAGCGAATCTTCGGCTACGAGGGACAGTTGGCCATTTGACACTTTTGCTATAGCTTAGTGCTTCTTTTGCTGCTCCACAATGCTCTCTCCAAAACAAAAGTGAGTGAAAGAAGCACACTTGCCTACACTTCTTTCCCCTATATCGCTAGGGGCCTCGCCTTTCAGCTACATTTGATTCTGAAAAGGGGTAAAGCCGTAGCCTACCTTTTAGTTCAGGAATCGACCTTTCTAAAAAAGTACACCCAAAAGGGGATCAAGTCACACTACATTCTTTCTCTTTTACGGACGCAACAAGCATTAGAAAAGTATGAGTTTATGTTACAATCTACCCGATTCAACTTAATCTGTTATATTAGAAGTGGTAATAGCATTAAGCATAATTCCCATCAGGGTAGAAGCCAAGGCGATCGCAAAAGCATTAGCTCTAGCCTTTGCTCTTATTTCTTCTGTGAGCCTCAAGCTCCTTTATTGGAAATCCTTGGCGATTTGGTTATGGACTGGATTCTCAGTGCATGTACATATGCTCCTGATGTGACTATATTTGCAGCACTCAAACCATGGTATTTGTACTGCATTTGTATCTTAACTCTGGAATAAATGCTACACTTTGATACTTTTGATGCAATGTAGGAAAATACTAAAAAGTGAAGAATCAGGCCCTAAATGATCCAAATTGCAAGTCAAGAAGTAAGAATAAGGAAGCACAAGAAACGGTTGAAGAATGAAGCTCATAGAGAATAAATTTGGCCCAAACTAGCATGAAATCGGACTAGGAACATTGACCCAAATGATCCCAAATAGTGACCTATGTCCCTTTTGGGCAAATCATATCAGTTTTTCTAGTAGAAACATCCTTCTGAGCAAAACGCAGGACTTTTGTCCTGCACACGGCATGATTTTAGCCAAATTCTATCGTTTGGAGGGTCAAAACAATGAAAAATGCCCGAAAATGCTGCGGTCAACAATCTGGTCAAAGTCAACAAACGAAAAAAGTCAACTATTCCAGAATTTTGCTTATAAATAGAGCTTCAACCATTTGAGAATTCTGGAGTTAATTTTGGAGTATTATCAATATTTTTGATATAATTCCGAGTTAATTCTATTTAGTTTTAAAATTTACTTTTAGTTAATTAAGTAGTAGTAGAATACGGGGGAAGTCCCACTTAGGTAGCTCTTATTTGGGAAAATTTTGCCCGAATAGCTACTTTTAGGGCGAAGTCCGACCCAAGTTGTTATTATCCGGGAGAGGTTCTGCCCGAATAGCTTTTAATAGGAAAGCTCTTATTTGGGGAAAACTCATCCCTAATAGTTCTTATTCGGGGGAAATTAGCTCCGCCCAAATAGTTATTTTGCTTCGGACCTCTGCTCAAATTTTGGGAATCAGAAATACGCGTTCGTCAATATGGGGGAGCCTTTCTTGACTCTCTTTTATTTACATAACTCGTATTCATTTATGTCTGAGAAAATTGATTTCTAGGGGTGAATATTGTAAATGATAGTATTTTAATATATGGTCTCGGATATAGTTTATTCAATTCATATTGCAATGTATGGCTTGTTTTAATTAAGTATTTCATATGTAATGCTTTTAAGTAGACATTATGATTGTTTTACTTTCGCTTCATAAATATTATACTTGTAGTTAATATTATGAATGCGTTATTTTAGTGCCATATAATTGTTTTAATCATGAGTCTATAGGTTGTACCATAGACTCTATGAAACTATAGGTTGTACCATAGTTTCTATTTGTAAGGTTAATTCCTTAGTTTAGTTTGCCTTGTTGTACTTGGTTAAAATAAGCTAAGTAGATTAACTAGGTCTATAGCTTTTAGCTTAACCGGGTGTATGCTTGTAGATATCGAACCAATATTAATTGTCTCATTTACATGTTCAAACCCCTAGATCACCACCTCTTGTATTCCACTAATATTTAATATAACATAGATAATTTAGTTAGTTTAATTTAGTTTACATTTCTCGCACGTTACTCAAACCTACCTTGTGATTTGTCACTTAAGCGCTTTAACACTTTCACACTACTTCACTAACTTAAACTAGCGAGCTTCCCTGTGGTACGATTCCGCACTCAGAGCACACTATACTACAAAGATCCGTGCACTTGTGGGTATTTTAACTTGGTTATTTTGCGCACATTTTAACGCATAACCCGATCGCATCAATCAAGCACATCTAGCGATTGATACCCTTGATGCAGTATCACCTTCTTGAGGATTTGCACTTTCTCAGGTTGTAAGACCAGAGTGGGGTCAACTTCTAGAAGAATATGCGGGACCATTTTCCAGAAAGCAATGACACCTAACATGAAAGAAATGCTAAGCATGAGTTTGAGTGAGTTCTCGTTATTTGAGTTCATGAGATCTCTCACTCGAAAGTGAAGAAGGGATGCTAGTCCTCTATTTGGACCTTTTAGCGAGAACATCGATCGCCTACTCCTGGGTGCCCCGAGTATGCTTAAGGCACTCATTATATACCCTGGTTGCCACCTCCATCCCTTCTTTGGTAGTAAATAAGAATACATGCATAACCATTGGATTCCCAAGTTCACACCTTGTTCCATATCCAAAAAAGTTTTGTGCCACTTGTTGGCATGCCACTGCATGCTGACGAAAGCAATTAACCATTACATGTAAGCTCATTTCCTAAAACTCTGTCTTCTCACATGAAATGGTAACATATGAATATCTCTTTCCATTGTATGAACTCCCCTAATTGTTTCCCTATCACTGCATTGAACCCCTAACCACATCTCATCTGCAGATTCATCAACATCAGTCGGTTCAGACCTCCACTTAATTTCACCCAAGCTTCATCCTCGTCATGGATAGATCACCCAGGTTCGGGGCCATAAGCTATGACAATTGCCCTATGAAGACTCACTTTCGCTACGGCTCCGGTGGGTTCCCTTAACCAAGCCAATGCCTACGAATTGCCGGCTCATTCTTCAACAGGCACTGAGGAATAATCCCAAAAAGGATGAAAAAAGGGCTGCTGCTAGGCTAGGATCGGCGCTTGCTGCTAAACCTGAGCAAGAATTCTAGCGACCGCTAATAGGCTCAATTTCCTTCACTAAAACGAAGCACTATTTCCACCCCTACACTATATCATGGACTCACAGACTTTCTCCTTTTAGTTGTGAAAGTAGAAGTAGGCCGTGCCGCATGCAGTATGAAACTTTTAGCCAAGGTTAGTTTGAATAAATACTAACCTTAATCATATTGGTCAACCTTTTCTATTAAAAATTAGGGATAGGACCATAGTCTATATATAACATTTGAATTACTTTCTATATCTTATCAAAGGGACTTTTTCTTTCGTTTATCCCCTTTACTAAAAAAATGTTTTCTCTACAACATGGGAAGGTGTTTGCCCCGCAGTTGTAGATCGCCTTAGCTAAGTCAATTCCAAGAAGAGATTGATACAAAACTCTAATAATAACAGGAGATGCCAATTTTCAAGATTTAATGGTTTTAGCCACCCCCGCTGGTCCAGCTGCCCTTGCAAATCCGTATGAAACAAGTAAGTAAACTTATTCAATGGATGCATATCCCGCCCTTAAGACTGGCCCGAGATTTGAATACTAAAGGGGCATGCATAGGATGAGTTGATTAACTGAAGAACGTTACACTATAACTTGAGGAGGGGGGTTTTGGAGCACTAAGTATGGATTTCGTGGAAGCATTCGCTACCGCCGATGCGCTCAGTGATCTACTCATCATTGGAAGCACTGCCATAGACCTATCTACGGTAACCACTACCATACATCAACGTCCTAAATATCTCTTCATCTGTGGTCAAGCTCTCTAGTTCAATTTGCATCTTATCTTGGTTGCCTGGATTGATTCTACCAGTCCCTAACCTATTGATCGAAGTCCCACTCACGCTTTAAGTCTTCCCTTCATAGTAGGTATGGATATGCTAAGATGCCTAACTCTTCCTGGTCTTTAGGTTTCGAGGCTTTACTACTACTTACTTGGTTTACTTGCGACTCTCGACCTTACTTTGTTCCGCCTACACAGTACCTACCCTGTCTTTCTTACTCAGCAGTTAGCTGCTGGTTGACTTTCAACATAGGTCGATAACAGATGCTAATTCCCAAGATTCAGCAGGCTTAGCTGTAACACCCCGATCCCTCTCAAGACCGGGAGTTCTATCAATCGATCTAATCACAACCCAAATCCAAACCCGGGCATAATTTTTAGGAAAAACGGACGGAGTCTCCCCTGTTTCTAGGCGAAAAGCAAACCTGCGACAGCATATAAGTGGACCAATACCATGTCCGAACATTCAACCACCTCAAGGCCATCCGAGCCTTGAGCTCACAACAAGCAATCACAAGCAAATATACATTCATGCTTAGCAATTAAACTACACCAACCTATTGCATGAGTTAGACTATCATATATTTCTATCTATTTCTTTTGGACAATACAAACATGCATTGGAGTTAAGCTACATTAACTAGATACATAATCTAACTTATCAAACCACTTCAATAATCTAATGAAACTCAAATTACATCCTTTTTGACATTAAATACATACAATCCATAAAAGCATACATCTTTACAACTTCGACAACTCAAGTCACAAAGGCACGCAAGACAACTCTTCAAGCACGAACTTTCACGAAATCACGAACTTTCCAGCTAACATGGCATTTCCTGAAATGTGGTGGTGAGGAGTGAGTATACACAACACGTATACTCAGTGAGGGCGAGACAGATATCGAGTTGGAGAGAAAGAAATTTGTGCAATGCACATAAGATAGTTAAGCGATATATCTGATAAGTAAGCATTCAAGACAAACAATCAATACAATAAGCAATTACTGAAAGTATTAACACAACCATTCAAAGCTATACCATACTCTGAAGGCTATGGTTCACTCATACGAGCAATGTACCATTTCACGAGCGATACATCAATCTCGAGCTTGATGTTGACAACGATGACAATAAGCGCGCAACCACCTTATAACTTCAATTTGGAATACCTCGGAAGTATCTATCAATTCTACGACCCAAATCTCCCTGGGAGGCAACCCAAGAGAGATAGGGAATAGGACACGGAGCTAGGGCAACCAACACTGGGAACCCGAGGCTACCCAGAGAGGCCCATCACACTGCCCTAACACTATGCAATGCAAGACTCGATACAAGGCGATAAACGAGCGATAGCACAACAATACAGATTAGAGGCGACAAACAAGATATCAAGCATTATCAATCAAATAAGCAACAAGAACAACACCAACAAACAATATCAAGCAATAATAAGTATTCTATAGGCAATATAAGCATTCTATAAGCAATATAAGCATTCTATAAGCAATATAAGCATTAACAAACATTCTACAAGCAAGACTCTACGAAAACCAACAAAAACACAAAATGACCCCAACTTACCAAACGCTACTACTTCCAAACGAGCCACGAGTTTTGGAAACCGACTTCACCAATCCTCCTAGGTCACCATAAGGCACGTCTAAAGACCCCGAAACCGTACTATACCCTAGAATTCACGCAAAGCCCCGATTTCTCCCTTTGCTCGTTTGAACTACAACTATCTCAACCGATTACCCAACCAATGTCACAACTGCACCAAAAGTGCTTCCATGACGTACCTCGACAATGCCTTCACGCAAATTGAGAAAATTCCAAACTTGACCGGAACGACCCCGACTTTTACCAATGCATTTTTTTCATTACGCAACCTAAACAAACCATGCATTTAGGCATTCTAGCATACCTAGCACCTTTTCACATCAACAGAAAGCATAACAACGTAACTTTATCGAAACGAGGTTTTACTATTCATAGTTTACTATTCAACTAACAATTAAAATTACAATCTAAAGATTTAACCGCAGAAAATGTTACAAAGCTATAAATACATGTTCTACAATTGCTAGGGAACATTCTTTAAGCCTCTAAACGATTAAAATAGCAGTATACGGATAAATTTCAAAAATCAAAGTTAATACACAAAATATTCAAATGCGCAAATAACGTGCTTCCCTCACCTTAGACACTCCTAGATGCTAGAAAGACAACGTTGAATGGCCCGGAAATGATCCTAAGCAAGCTCAAGTGAAGATTTGTTGATTTGTTTTGAAATTTTTTTCTTTCTTTTTCTCATTCTTTTTCTCATGGTTTCAAGCCTTTCTTCTCTGTTTTTTTTCGTTTGCATTCTGCTTATTTAGAAAAAAAAATGACAAGAAGTCAAAGGTCAAAGATTCGGTCAACCCGCTAAACCAAAACAACTATGCGCAACCTTACGAAAACGGCCATAACTTCTTCTAGAAAACTCCAATTCACGAACGGTTTGATGCCTCAGAAACTAGACTCATAGAGCTTTCCAACAATATATAATTTGCTATCTAACTCTTCCCCAATTGGTTCAGATTTAATTCCAAAGTTGACCCAAAATTGAGTAACTTAACATTGCATTTTTTTATTTCTAATCCCAAGTTTGCCCTTTATTAAATATTTCAAAAATTCCCACCTTGTCCTAGTTGGTCAATGTAGATAAAAAGTCAACTAGTTTGGTCAAAGAAGGTGAAAGGTCAATAAAATGCAATTTAAATGACTTTAAATGCTATTGAATACATGCCAGGTTCGGGGTATCACATTAGCTACCTCTTCCAGTGCGACTTCTGCTCCAGTTGTCTCTGCAGATCTGAATGAAAAAGGTGAGGTCAACTCATCCAATAGAAGTACGGCTTGTTACCGAACTAAGATTAGGTCCCCTGACGCTCACCACGGCCTTCCACGTAATAGACATTGTTACTTCTTTCAATCTCTTGTTGGGAAGGCCCTAGCTGCATGAGGCCGGTGCAATTGTGTCCACCTACCATCAATGTTTCAAATTCCCCTTTCAAGGATTGATCATATATGTATCCGTCGGCATTCACCGCCGATTGTGAAAACTTGGGATTTATGCCTTCCATAGAAATAGGTGGACAGTTTGTGCCTTTGGAAACCATGGGGATGTCGCATTCCAGGAGCGTGTTAGTGCTCGATATAAACTTTCCTCGGTCCTAGCCTTTCCGAACCCCTAAGGTAATCCAAAGAGAGGAGGATCTTGCAACCTATTGCCTTACCTCGGCTCTGACGCATCCCTGTGTACTTCAAGTGTCTTAGGTAAAGGGTCCCCACTTGTGTATGGGCATTTCAATTTTTATTCTATTGTCCTTTTTCCTTACTATAGATTCGATTTGATGGTATCTCGATAGGATCTTATCAAGGCTGAGAAAAGCGCTATCTATAGTTGCAAGGTCGCCTTCTCGTAAACATCCTTCACCGCCTCAACCTTTGTTCTCCCCTATCGATCCTCCATTATTGGAATCCCCGCTTCCTCTTCTAGAACAGTGACAACCTTTTCTTCTTCATGTGAATAAGCCATTCTTGCAGCAAGAACGCATTCTTCCTGTCCTTCTCTCAGGGCATTCTCCGAATCAACAATTGAACTTCCTTGCCACGGAGAATATGTTGATTCTTATCAATGGTGGTCCATCTTGCTTTTTCTCCTGCTCCCAAGCTTAATTGAGCCACTGAGCCTTTATTAGGATCATAAAGAAAGACCTAGACTGAGTGTTCTCCTGTTCTTGGTCACCGTCCCTGCCTCATGGTTCAAATGTTTGTGCGCAGCTCTTCCCCTAGGTCTACCCTAACCGAGCAAGATTTTAGCTTCTACCTTTCGAAGAAGACTTTCTCTTTGATTGGCTTTGTGTTCAGCCAACTTTACTACATATTATGCTTCAAGCAAAAAGCACCCAAGCTTACTTATTTCCTTATTCCCTCAGGTTCAGTAGATCTAGCTCTAGCTAGTTTGTTCGGCATCATTGAACCGTAGTCTCTCATATCCAGCCTGGTTGTTCTCCTCCGTTCAATGATGATCTTCATCATATATTCAATTTAAGGATAAAGCTTTCTACGAGATGTTCCTATCCTCGTAGAGTTCCCAGCCTGTCTACTAATTGGATAGCTTATGATCTATAGTCCTTTCTTTCCATAAGAAAATCCTACTAGCTTAGCACTGTTGGGATTTAGGTTTTGCCTTAGACTTCGACTAAGCTAGGACGAACCTTCTTTCTTAAAGAGTTGGACATCTCACCTTGACATCGGGATATGTTCTAACTTCTAACTTCTCCGCTCTGAAATTGACTGACACTGACTGCCTTGACTTCATCATTTAGCAAGCACTGACTGCTTTGACCTTTCCTTCCGACTGGCTTGTTTGCTTGCAACCCTTGGACAGCTATTGGATTCTTTCTTAGTAAAAGTAATTCTTCCCACGAAATTGTAACGAAACTCTTCCTCTCCCTATCGGTCGAGCATCTTCAAACCTTGGCATACCAATCGCTCTATTTTCTCTTTCTTGCCTATAGCTCATGACGTACATTCCTTTCTTTGAGCGACTGACCTGGAATAGGCCTAAAGTGCGCAATTTATCCTTCTATTCTCTATTGGGTGCTGAGGACCGTTGTTACTGAACCTGCTGGATTCGTTGTAGACTACTTTCAAACCCCACTGAACTAAGAAAGAGTCTCGTATCAACCAAGTATTTACTTAGAATAGATACATTTTGGCTTTACTATTCCATAGATCTTCCCTGGACAACGGAATGGATTGATCTGACCCACAATCTTTCTCTTCAACCTTTGAGTAGACCATAGGCTGGAATCTCTTTCGCCTAAGCAGAGAGGAGGGAATGTAAGATAAGACTGATTCAAAAGTCTTGGATAGAAGGAAAGGGACGGAGACGGAGCTTCTTGCCTTTCATCATTTCAGGAAAGCGCAGAGAATTTTTCCTCATTTCATTAAATAGAAGGATCTCCGTATTGCGATTAATTCTTCTATCTATTCAAATCAATCGTTCTCAAAGGCCTTTCTTTACTTCCAACCTAGCCTTATCGAGAATATTTCCTATTTTAGACTGACGGCTGGGATTGGAACTGACAACGGAAGTTACTAACAAACCGACTTCGCTTTCTTACCTTGCCGCCCAAAAGATCTCGTTCAGGTTCAGGACTGACGTAACCAGATCTCCCATTGAATTTTGCTTTGTTCACTCCTTGATTCGACTGCCTAGCTCTTCAAGCCTGGGAAAAATAGTCATTATGTCATTTGCAGCTAACAGATCTTGGTCACTGCATCAGCTCGATGTCAAAAAGGCCTTTTTTCATGGAGACCTCCACGAATTTATATGAGTCCTCCACCAGGTTTTCGAGCTCAGGAGGAGAAAGGGAAAGTTTTAGGTGAAAAAAGGTGATATACGGTCTCATCTCCTTTGGTTCGAGATATGAAGTTTGGTTATTACGAAGATAGATGGGTTTCCAAAGAATGAATGCTAATCATTCTGTGTTCATAAAAAGGAAACAAATGGAAACTACTGTTCTCCTAGTGTACTCAGTTTATTTCTCAAAATTCACAATTCAAATTCTGATATTAGTCAGAAAGGAAGCTAGTAAGCAAGTCAAGTAAGACAGCTATTATTAAGTCAAGCAAGCTTTCGCTAATACCAATCAAAGATAAAAAGCTAAGGTTTTGCATAGAGTTGATAGGCACTTATCTATCATGGAGCTTGATAGTCTTCCTTAAAACCGCTAGTGAGAACAAAAAGTGGTATGCTTGCGAAGACCTTTTCTGGTCTATCTGTGTTAGTTAAATGCATCCCGTGAAACAAATGATAGTTTATTCTTGGGGTGAATAAATAGAGACTACTGCTACGGGATAGACTGTAACTTCAGGATCAACCTCAATGAATTATGGCGTAACGGGCTTGGTATAGATCCGTAACCCACTCTGGGTCTTTAACCGAGGACTAGGCATGGAAAAGCTCGATAAACGTCCTCCTCTCCCGAGGTTAGAAATGTGGAGGGACCTTTCCCCCATCTTGGCTAGAGAGGTTTATAGGCCAATCTTCTTACTTCTCTTCACATCTTGAAAGACATAAAAAGATCTGTTATGAGCTTATTCAAGTAGTCGAAGGTCCTTAAAAGCCTGTCTTTTTGGCCTACTTGCCTTTTTCCTTACTATATAGACTGAGGGCATTCTCGTAGCTACTTCTTGCAAACGTTTTGTCCTAACTGCGCATTTGAAGCTTCATCTATCAAAGAGCTTGGGCATCTTTTGATGAGTAGGTCCAGGAAGAGACTAAAGGCATCCCTATGTGGTTAACATTTCATTGAGGCACCTAGCCTTTATGGGGAAATAATGTATCCCGCCATTCCTTGGCTAAATAAATAGCACTTCGGAGTGAATAAGAATCAGAGCGATCTCTAGTTTCGAATCGAGTCTTGGTATCAATCCCAGTCCCTTAGTTCAAGCCTTCAATCTCAATCCCAAAAAGCTCTAGTCCCAGAAAAAGACTACAAAGAAGATTGGAAGCTGTTAGCATTCCCCTATTTGAGACATTAGGCCTTTTCGTGCAACCTCTTCTAGCAGCATATATTCCCGAAGAGCAAGAGAGGATTCAAAAAGAGTAAAAAATAGGCGTAGCGGTAAGACAGAGGAGCATATTATATTCCTTATTCCCCTTTTAGTCTAATCCTATCCTAGTTCCCGATTTGCTTCTGAAATTTCTAGTTACCTTAAAGTTTCACTTCTTTTTTAACTTGATTAGTTAGAACTACATGTTAGAACTACATGTTAGAAATAAACTGGGAACTACAAATAGATCAGGAATGACAAGAAGCGGTGTTCAGAAACAGGCTTCACATCCTATTCCATGGTCTCAATAGTCTCGCAAATGAGACCTTCCCTTGCACATGACGAGCAGGGGTTGAAAGCAAAGAAACTCTTAAATGACTAGCCATCTCGAACATTTACCCAAGGAAAGATGGAGCAGCCCGTTATGGAACGCTAGCTTCATCACGAGTAGCTTCGCCATTGCAAATAGAATAAGTCGCGGGCCTTCCTTTTATATAAAATAGAAAGGCTTTGGCTTCTGCCAATGCTGCTAGAGAGTGTATTTGTTTATGTAACTTCCATCTTATACTGAAGTACTGATACAAGCTCAGTCCCAAAACCTTATTTGGCCTATGAGTCCTTCTCATGCCCCAAGGGGAAAAGGCATAAGCGGGAATCAGTGGAAAGAAAGAATATGTAGTTGTCGGAGATGCTTTGTTGTGCTTGTCTGATTGGGAATTGGCGGATTGGGTTAACGGCAGGGATGCGACAACTGTCTTGACCTTGACTTCTAGGTAAAGACTCGGTTGCCACTAGATGATAGAGGTAGTGATAACTCCCACAGATCGAATGCTATTTCCTTTCCAATTTCGGGAGTTTTCGTTTTCCTATGAATCAAAATAAAGTGCTATTCCAAACAAAGTGAATTAGGCGGAGAACGGCCGGTGGGGGTAATTGGCTCCTTTAGAAGGCGTTAACGTTTACTATTATATAATGAAATTCAAAAATGAAATAAAGAAAGATTCAACATGTTTTCCGTTGGTCAACAACCAACCACAATTCACTAGAATTCTTCACTCTCAGCGGGTGATCTGACTAAAAAACCATTAGTTCAAATTATTTACTCAGAAGTATAGTAATAGAGTGCTCAAGGGAAGGATATGCGGGAAGAGAACTATTCTAAAAGAAAGAAATCGTAATGAGGAAGGGCTTTATGATCGAAGAACGGGAATGGGACCTATGTTGAAAAAATACGGAACCCACGGGCCGAAGGTATAGGCAACACTCTGCTCTACCCTCGAACCTCGATCAACTACACGAACGTGGTGCGAATTCGGTGCGGGCCAAGGAGCGCGCTGAATGCCAATCCGTAAGAGGTAGTTAGTACTAAAATTCACAATTCGACATTGGTAGAGGATATCAAGTGGGCACCATATGAACTCCACTTTTTCCACGATAACGAGCATGACCAAGATGAGACGAAAATAGGGAATTAGGATCCCGATGCGTTGGACCTAAATATAGATGGTGATTACGAATGGTAGAATCGGGAGACACTATACTACGATATTACAATTTGCTATACGATGCTTCTAGGTAAAATGCTATTTTTTAGCACTGTCCCATTTTTTTTTAGGTTCGAATATTCTACTTGCATTTTGTTAAGCATGTGAACAAGGATCCCCCTACTGAAGGAGTGGATTGTCTAGTTTGCAGCTTATCAAGCTTGAAATCCGTTCTTAGAACTACTGCTGATCGGCTTCGCGAGACCTTTTTGATCTACACTTGTCGTTGCTCTATTGGCCGGTGGCTTATCGAAGCAAATCCCGCACTTGAGAAGGTCAACAATAAAAAGAAAGACTAGCCCTTTTGGTGAAGTAAAGTTGCTTTCTTCTCTTACGAGATTTCTAGTTGTTGGATAAAAAGAGCGCTCCTAAATGGAGCCTTATTATTATGTACGATACCGCCAAAGGAAAGTTGTCTTTTCAAGAAGAAAGTTATAGTTACACCGCTAATAGGCGGAAGAAGAGATTCCTAGCTACTAACTCTAATAAGACTAATAGTCGTACCGTAGAAAGAAGGTCAACCTCACCCCAAGTAATCACAGCTTTCTTCCCCTTAGGTCAAAGATTAAGAACTTGCTTTCGAGCTAACCAACCATGGAACTACCTGCCAAAAAGCAACAAGAGTTCTCATTCATGGCTAACTAAAGATTCGTTTGGAGTTGACAAGGGAGAGGGCGTACTTTTATGTTGATTGATAGGCAGACTTCACTCCCTTTAAGCTAAGAGCCAAGAAGAGTTCACAGTCAACTTCCTTACGTGCCGCCGAGAGGAATTAGGCTTTCTTCTTAATCAAAGAAGCATTCCTTCCCTGTTGTCTGTCCTTTTCTTTCTTTCCACGAGCTTCAAAAGTTGGGATGGAGCCTTAACCATTCACTAATAGATAGAAGTGACATAGTTGCTCTTCGTAGAGCAACCTATGAGCTATCAAGACACTGGGAATGTGTATCGCTATTAGTGCCCCAAAAAGTGAAATTCAAACTTTTCGATGCCTCTTCTGAGTACGAGAATCCCCTTGAATGTCGAATGGTTGTCTTGCTCAGATCGTTTGAACATACTGCTTCTATATCCACTCTTTCCATCTATTTCTTCTAAGAGGCAGGCGACCCACATATCATCACTGGCGTCTGTCTGAAGTATGCGTCTATGTTGATGAATCTTCACCTTGGAATTGGGATGCAAAGAAAGTGGAGAAGAAGCTTGTTATAATTCGTCAGTCACAACAATTCAAAAAAGCGCCAATGCAAGCTGATGAAGTTAAAGAAAGAGATCAAGATTCTGATTTAGAAATAGATTAGCTTTTCCAAGCTCTTCATATTCAAGTCCTAGTTCAGGTCAATCTTCACCTGAAACTCTACCAAGAAAAATAAGATCCATAGCTGAACAGGTATGAGAAAAATCTTTCTTTCTGATCACAGGTTTCTAATCGTTACAAGGCATGAAAGAGCTGGCATTGAACTAAAAGGACTATATATCTGCTAAGGTTACATCTTGAAGAAACACGAACCTGTAATCGAGTTTAGGACCGCTATCAGCTTATTTTGAACCGAGTCGTGTGATTTGCAATTCAGGCTTCTTTTAGATGTTTTCCTTGGCACAACCCGTTGCTAGTGAGCTTTCCCAACCATAATACCAAAAAACGTTGGGAGATAGCTCGTAGAACTGCCTTTTTGCTTCTTTCCTCCCTGAGTAAGACCCTATTTTCTTAGAGAATGAACCTTGTAAACCTGTTTCTTTTTAAATGGCGTCTTCGTTCAACCTTCCTACGATCTTATAATAAACAATCCAGCTGAACCTGACTATGACAACTATGCTGGGCATACTAAAAAGAAGTAGGGTAAGTGTTGGTTGATGGTGATCTAGCCAAAAAGGCTAGATCCACCGTTCGAGAAGGGGAAGATCGAATTAGCTCTGGTTCAAGAAGCCTAGCCTTCTTTCGTAGCCAAAGGCGTTGAGGATCCTTTCTATTTTACTGCCTAGCCTATTCATTGCTTGCTTGGTTTCCTCAAACCACTTACTGGTAAAAAGAACATAGCCAAGCCAATTTGGCGATTTGTTGGCATTCCCTTCCGAGTAAGAGTTCATTTCCATTCGACATAGGAAACTACTCTATCTCTGATAGACGCCATTGGCATATCCTGTTCCCCCGACCAGTTTTGTCGTGTTGCCCCAGTATACACCCCATTGAGGTTTCTAAGACAGAAAGATAATCAATAGGGGGCGACCGGGTTCTGGCGGAACAAGTACAGGCAAGCAGGTTAAAGAGGTATGTCTTGATCTTTCTTATCAAACTGACAATCCTCGTTCCATTCCATCGGAGCATTCTTCTAAAATAGCTTGAACAGAGGCTCACAGGTAGAGGTGATCAAGGTGGACGATGAAGTTGACACATCCCAGGAAGCTCTTGACTTCAATTTGCGTCTTTGGTTTTGGCATCTCACTCGGAATGCTACCAGAATTGAAAGGGCACACGAATTCCCCGGATGGGGGTTCATTCCTTGCAAGGACTATTACACATTTTTGAAAGAAGGAATGAGAAGGCAGATCATCTTTACCACTTCCGTTTAATTAGTCAAAAATGACCTATAGTCTTTGTGGTGTCGGTAGTCAAGAATGTCTTACCTCTTCCCTCAGACTTCCTTTATCTCGAAAAAGACTATTGACCCGCCACGCTTCCCGTCTAGAGAGGGATGAGTGCCTGCCAACATGGAAGTAGCTTCCGTATGGTAGATTAAAAATGAGTCTGCAACCCACTTAATCCTGAAGAACACCACCTTCTTAAGGGTAGGGTTCGTATGGTGGAAGAAGGAAAATGAGAATAGTGTCAAAGTGAAAAAGCTTGGTAGGCTCTTAATTTGTTGATGGTTATCCAGATTTCCTTCCTTGAGACCACCGCTGGTAAGATCAGTCATCAGTCTATGGTGGGTTGGCACTCATCGGTGTCATCGTATTCAATAAAGCATCCTTTGGAACTTTCTTTTGTGACTGGTCCACTTTAAGTAAAAGGCTCTCTTTTTTCTCCTTCCTTGACCTTTAGTCACATTACTATGTAGTGTGGGTGGATGCAGCTGGGTACGAACGATGGGGAGTTGAGTTCCAGAAGTCTCATGTTCGGAACGTGGGAAAGCCCGGCTTGGGGCCTAAGAAATGAATATAAGCTTTGATTAACAAACACGTAGCATGCGCTAGAAGGATGGATAGCGTCAACATACTACGAGTGGCGCTTTCCTAATCGAGATTCCCATAGGCCGACGGGCTTATGTACCTGATATTCATCTTAGTCCATTTGCTTTCTACCTACTACTCCTCCTGTTGCCTTTGATTGTGCCGGAAATGGTGCCTCTTGCTTGTGGTGAGCGGGCTTGCTTTCCTCAGTTAAGGGGAGTATAGAAGCCCAAGGAGAGGAACAGAGGTCAGAGCCTATTCAAATATAAAGATTCCTGCCTCCTGCTCCAGCTACTAAAAAGAGTGATAAACGGAAAGAAAGTGTTCAAAAGTGAGGAAAGAAGAGGATCTCCGTTGAGTTACCAGAAAAAAGGATATAGTTACAAAGAGCATAACCGACCGGAGGTCGAATAGATCGAAGATGGAAGAGAACAAAGAGCTACAGACTTCGCTTCGATCCCTACTGATTGAAGTTCAATCCCTTCAACAACAGGAAGTTTTGCCTCCCTGCGGGTATAAGATTAGGATTAGATCGTACACCCACAAACAAGACTACCATGGGTGGCTACCAGCTTTCCTTTCTTTATTGATGAAGCTCGCCGGACATCTATTCCTCTTCCTTTGCCTCAACAGGATCAGTGGTTCCCTCCGCTTGTTTTGGTCCTTAAGTGGAATTTAGGTACACAATTTTCATTGCTTGGTTACACCTTTGATTCTTCTGATTCTGAGTTAGCGCTGATACTTATCTAAAATCCCAAAAAACCCAATTCTAAGGCTAAAACCTCTCCCTATCAGTCGAGCATCTTCACTAACCCTTTCTTACTGAAATTGACATCCCTAGTCTAAGGATAAGGATCTAAGGAAGATGGATAAAATTGTTTTTTTGATAGAGGGAGACCTACAAAACGACACACTGACTTACACTCTTCTAGCCCAGAACTCCTAACTAACCCTAAGGCGAGCGAAGGGACTTCCCATACGGGACTGGGGAGGCACGAGCGGGAGTAAGAAGAATCAGCTGCACATTCATCTTCCTTTAGAAATGTCAATTTCTTTTTCATTGACATCTAGGATGAGAAGTAATTAGCACATTCAACTTCCTCAACAGTTAGGTTCTACCACTGTCACTCACTCCTTTTTTTAGCTTAAAGATAGAAGGCTTTCAGGATTTGAAGAGAGAGAGCACATGCTCTATAGTAGAATCAAGAAGGGAAGGAACTGATTGACTGACGGCAAGGCACTGATTGCACTAGTATCATAGTCATATATGTATTATGAGATTACGCCAATCAGAGAATGCTGAGTTCTTTCACTATGACTTTCTTCATCTTCTCCACTGGCTCATGGGAAGTTTCTTACTAGTGAACCCTCGAGAACTATCTATGGTCTATTCTTTAGCCTTAGCAATGTACGGGCAGTCAAGTGGAATGCCTTTTTCCCTTTAGTATGGATAATCTACCCAATTATCTTATTCTTATATATAGGCGATCCTGGCCTCTACTCGAAGGTTAGCCCTCTCTGCCAGCCCTGAGGAATGAGAGAGTTTCACAATTTAGGATCCCTCCTTGAGAAGAGAGGTCGAACCTTTGTTGGAAGGGTCAGGGATAGAAAGAAGAGTGTGACGACAGTTTCAGTTCGGGTCTAGACTAAGAGCTGGACAAGCGGCTTGGCCTCCCCCTTGTGGAAAGCGGGAAAGGGTTTTTTCTATTTCCAGGGGTTGGCACCTCGTCTCGGATATCTTGAGACTACGGTCTCTCATTCTCCTACTATGTTCAATACGTCCTCAGCTTTTTTGGGAAAGGGTCGTGACGTAGTTATATTGGCTAGAGGTCGATTAAGAGTTCTTACTTTGTGGGGTTCCCACTTTTACTCCTCAATTCTATCTCTTTTTATGATGGCAGGACTAAGAATCAGTTTATGGGTTCTTCTTTAGTCTTGACTGCTGGTTTTGAACAGAATAGGCTCTTTCTTACGTCTCGAAAGAAAAGGGGCTTTTATCACTAATTTTGCTAATCAAGAGGTTTCTATCTTAGATTTCCCTATCCTCCCTCCACCTGACTCTGATTGGCTTGGTCTCAAGTGCACCGAAAAGTCACCTTTCGTGGTCTTGGAGTTCATCTCCGGAAAAACCCTATCCAGAGGGGTTCTTCTGTGCTCACTACTGCTGCCCTCTTAGTGTTCATCGAATCTCCTCTCTCCCTACTACCTTGGGAGAAAAGTTTCATTGCTCGTCTTCTTCCATGAAATGCCTGTTAGTGCCTTCTTTCTTACTACTTAACTTTCAGTGGATTTAGTGTACAATTAAATAAACTATAGAAACCTTCAATACCGTGATCTATCCCGCCTTGTGAGACTCCCTTTATTCAGTGAATTGTAGGCTGCAACTAGTGGGTTCTCTACAAAGTATTAAAGTTCCACTTATTAACCTTACCAGTTGACGAGTAGTACAAGACTCTTTTACAGAAGGAACCTAGTCAATTATCTTATAGAAGGTACTTCCTTACCTCTACTCGATCGGAGGCAGCCTCTGTCGCCGTTACAATGGGAATGCATCCGCCCTAATAGAAATTAGAGGTCGATCGATGGAAACCTGTAGTCAGTCTTCTTCGAAGCTGTAGCTAGTCAGGCTAAAGTAGCTTTTAATAAGGAAGGAGAAGAGGCTAGTTCGTGGCTGGGTCCTTACTGACACACTATCGGACCTTTTGGATTAAGTTAGTGTTCAATGAGCCAATACCCACTAAGAAAGTTCCTTACAACAAGGCTTCTAGAAAGTGGTTTAAGGAGAGCGCTTCGCATTACATCAGTCTTGCCCTTGGGCTTCGGTGGTTACCTCAATGGTTGTTCATCACCCGTTAGGGATTCCTCAAGACAGGTGCCACATTCATGGAGGACAAAATATTAGGGAGGGATAAGTACAGAAGGATCTAGAAAATGGAGTATTCTACTTAGGAGCTCATAGTTTCTCTCGCGGTAGTAAGCTTATGGCGTGCTCGCACCGTTCGACTACAAGGCCCATGCCTTGCTGCAGCAATGGCAACAAGGAGATGAGCCATGGTAATCTTAGCAACAAGGCTGAACGTTTCCTCATAATCCTGCCCTTATTTAAGAGTGAATCACTTTGCCAGTAAGCGAGCACTGGACCCTCCATGTCAACCCTTTTAGAAAAGCCTTATTTTGATTCGTAAGTCTTAGAGATGGGCCAACACTTTTTTCTTATTAATTATCCATCCATCCCACTTGTTGGGATGTGCATTTTTTTAATCCAATGTTTACCAATGATAATTCAAATAGTCAAAGACACTGTTAGTCACAAAGCCTTAGACCCGATCCGTGTAACTAACAGCGCTCTTTCTAGAACACGGAACTTTGCCCCCAGGCGGTCCTAATTTGATCCAAATTAGCCTACTTGAAATACTCTGTGCTCTGATGATGAAGGTATTTTCCTAAATTCCAACATCTAAAAAGAAGATTTTGACTCAAAAAAGCAAGATCTTTGATTCATCATCTAGTTTTAGGTTCACAGATAAACCACTTTGCCTATTGACAAACCACTACAAGCTACTCATTTTTTGCTCGAAGTAGCAAATTGAATTTCGTTCTAAACACTAAAAAAAATCAACTTTTGATTGGAAGAGAGAAAACCTAATTCGGACCTTGATTGGAGAGTCACCCGAGATATCCAATCCAACTTCACCGGGCCCAATATATAATAAACCATGACCATCTCTCTTTTTATATTTGTTATATATAAATATAGGGCCTTCACCGCCTCCACTAATGTAATACAATATGAATTTTGGGAGGTTTCTTTTGTTTATAATCGGAGGAGAAGCTATCTTACTTTCCTGGTAGTGTGCCTTCTGGTTTCGACGAGGATTGAGGCAGAAGGAACAGATGATCTTGAAACAAGCTTCTTCTTCATTCAACAAAGCATCAGTAACTGAGAAAAGGGAAGGGAAGAGGATCCAATCGAGTAGGCATGTAGAAGACAAAAAGGGAAAGAAAGAAAGGAGAAAAGGTTGATGTTGCCAACTCTATTCCACTCCTTATCAGTCGAGTTACTTCATACCTTGTTCTATCAAACAAGCTTGTAAACACTTTCAAATTGATTCTAGGGAGAATCAAACTCATTCTTCGAGCATTAGAGCATTTTTTAGAAAAAGTGAGAAAGCTCTCCTTCAAATATCCCATAAATAAAGGTAAGTCGGAATTGGTGAAAGTGTGAAGGACTTTTGACTTTCGGAATCGGAATAAGGGCAATTGAATTTGAATTCAAACTTAGGGCTTAAGAGCACCTTCAACAAAGAAATTGTGAACTGCCTTGATCAGGTCATCTTCAAAAATCTTCCAACAGTGAGAATAAAAAAGACCTGGGAATCCATCAATTTAAAGGATAGGGGCGGCACAACCCCCAACCAAGGGAGTGATTACGTCCAGTATGTCCTCTCTTATTGCCGACATGCTATGGTACTTCGGGGCTGTCTCACGAAGATCTTTGATCCAAACCTTCGCATCTACTCTCTCTTAGAGTATGAACCAGGCATTCGCTACTGCTCAACCTCGCTATCGCATTGATTTTTGCCGGCCATTCCAGATTCCAATTCCTTATTAAGATCGAGATCTTGTTCCATTAGACCTAGTTCGATCAAATTAGTTCCATAATATAGCTTGCCCGGATTGGGCTTTCAGTCTTTGGTGGGGTCGGCTGTAACACCCCGATCCCTCTTGAGACCGGGAGTTCTATCAATCAATCTAATCACAACCCAATTCCAAACCCGGGCATAAAATTTTAGGGAAAGACGGACGGAGTCTCCCCTGTTTCTAGGCGAAATACAAAACCTGTAATAGCATATAAGTGGACCAGCACCGCGTCCCAACCATACAAACACCTCGAGGCCATCCGAGCCTTGGTTCTCAACAATCAAACACAACGAGTATACATACATTTCCAAGTACCAGACTATTCTAACTCCTTCTTTAAACAATACAAACATGCATTAAATTTAAGCTATACTAACTAAATAATGAACTAACCTATCATATCACTTCAATAACCTAATAAAACTTATATTACATTCTTCTTAACATTAAATACAAACAACACATGAAACATACATCTTTGCATCTTTGACAACTCAAGCCACATAGCACGCAAGATAACTCTTCAAGCACGAACTTTCACGTAATCACAAACTTTCCAACTAACATGGCATTTCCTGAAATGTGGTAGTGAGGAGTGAGTATACTCAACACGTCTACTCAGTGAGGGCGAGACAAATATCGAGGTGGAGAGAAAGAAAGTCGTGCAATGCAAATAAGGCAGTTAAGCACTATAACTGACATGTAAGCAATCAGTATAAACAATCAATACAATAAACATTTAATAAAAGCATTAACACAACCATTCAAAGCTATACCACACTCTGAAGGCTATGGTTCACTCATACAAGCAATGTACCGATCATGAATTCGATGACTTTAACGATGACGCGCCGGCTTACCCACCTTATAACTTCCGTTAGAGTACTCCAGACATACTCTGTCAATTCTACGACCCAAAACTCCCTGGGCGGCAACCCAAGCGAGAAAGGGAATAGGGCACGGAGCTATAGCAACCAACACTGGCAACCCGAGGCTACCCAGAGAGGCCCATCACCCACGCGCCTGACACTTATGCAATGCAATACGAGATATATATAACAATAATCGAGCAAGGCACTGAGGTGCAGGTTAGTAACAACATGCGATACAAAAAGCATTTACAATCTATAAAGTAACAAGAACAACACTAACAAACATTATCAACAATTGATAGACAATTCAATCATAACCAACTTTAACAAGCATAACAAACAACATTAAGCATTCTATAGGCATTACACTATGAAAAACAAACAAAATCACAAAATGACCTCAACTTTCAAAACGCTACTACTTTCAAACGAGCCACGAGTTTTGGAAACCGACTTCACCAATCCTCCTAGGTCACCATAAGGCACGTCTAAAGATCCCGAAACCCTACTAAACCCTATAATTCACACAAAGCCCCGATTTTCCCCTTTTGCTCGTTTGAACTACCGCTACCCTAACCAAACACCCAACCAACGCCATAACCACACCAAAAGTGCTTCCATGGCCTCCCGAGACAATGCCATCATGAAAATCGAGGAAACGCTAATCTCAACCTAAACGACCCCAACTTGTACCAAGGCATTTTTCTCCCTTTTTCCATTACGCAACCCAAACAAATCATGCATTTAGGCATTCTAGCATATCTAGCAACTTTTCACATCAACAGAACACATAACGGAGCAACTTCATCGAAACGGGGGTTTACTATTAACAATTTACTATTCAATTATCAATTTCAATTTCAATTTTGATATTCAACCGCAGAAAATGCTAAAAAGATATAAATACATGTTCTACAATTGCTAGGGAACATTCTTCAAGCATCAAAACGAATTAAATAACAATCTACGGCTAAAAACCAAATATTAAAGTTTAAACACAATTATTTCAAATGCACAAATAACGATGACACCCTCACCTTAGACGCTCCTAGACGCTAGGAAAACCACGATGGATGCCTCGAAAACAACCCCGTGCAAGCCTTCGCGAAGATTTGAAGTTTGGAATATTGAATTTTTTTTTTCTTCTCCTTGTAGTTTCGGCCAGCCCTTGTTTTTTTATTTCAGCTTTGTGTTTTATTTTCTTTGTTATCTTATGCTATATTAAAAGATGACAACAAGTCAATTTGGTCAAGCCTTGGTCAAAGGTTGCTTAAGTTGGTCAATTAGGCTTATTTCTTGCATTTTAAAGCTAAAACAACCAACACAAATTTAATTCTAGTTAAACACAACTAAAATACCAAAATTAAAACACTAAATACTAGTTTTCACTATTTGCTGAGGACTTGAAATCATTTCCTAACTATCGCTCCTGATATGCTATGCACTTTGCGACAATAAAAGAATAACAATTAAATCTCAAAGAATTTAAGAAAATATAATTTTTGAAAAGTAATATAGTTCAAAATTTACTCCGGCTTGGAGCTACTTTTCATTTTATTGAAAACCGAGCATTAAGGTACAAGAAAAATAAAACCGATTAACATAAATATGAAAGTAGTGGATATTCCGTTAAAATAATTTACTCAAGTAATATTTAATTACTTCTAAAACAAATATGAAAATAATGCTAGAAATGAATGTTTAACTTGAAAATAAACATGAAATTCAATGCTAACATTTAAGACGTCACTTAATTAATTGCAATTAAATGCGATTAAATGCATGCCGGGTTTGGGTTATCACATCCTTCCCCCCTTAAAACAATTGTGTCCTCGCAATTCTTCTTCCAATAGAACTCTGCATCCACTGGAATCCAACTTTGACTAATCTTCATCACCTGCTGAGCAAGTATATTAATCAAGATGACCAATAGGGAAGTTTAAGAAGAAATTCCAAGTAGTAATGCTGAATAAAGGCTCACATGTAGATACCACACAAGAATCCCGTTGACACGAATACCGAAGAAGAATAAAATTCCAACCAAAAGCGCCAAGATAACACCAATAAAGACTAAAGCAAAGATACTGTAGATAAAATTACATCACATATTAATGATAAGAAGAATACCGAATGAATACCCCATACACGAATCTCTAGTAGAAGTTCAACGATTATCGCCCGAGAATACCCAAGTAGGAGGCCAACTAAAGGCTCAAATAAAGGTTCCATCCAGAGGTCCAAAGAAATACCCATGTGATAACCCGAACCCGGCATACATTTAATAGCACTTGACTGCATTTGATTAAATGTTTAAATAGTTAAATCATCTAATTTCCACTGTTTTGCTATTTCTTTTAGAAGAATTCGAAAATAATTTATATTAATTGATTAAAAGATTATTACCTATTTCTAATAATTGTAGTAATTGAATTTATTCTCTTGTGATTAATTAAGTGTCGTCTTAAATGTTAATATTTAAATTGCACTTGATTACATGTTTATATTTATTTGTTCATTTGTAACTTAACATTAACTTCATAATTCTTTAAAATATTCTAGGAATAGTTAAATTAATTGATTTTAAATGAATATTGATTATTTTGACTATTTTGATTATTTTAAAAATCGGTTTTAATTTTCTTGTATTAAATTACTCGATTTTCAATTTAATGAGAAAAGTAACTCCGAGCCGGAGTTAATTTTAAACTATTCTACTTTTCAAAGAATTAGAGTTTTATATTATTGTTCATCACTTTATTAGCGATTGATTGGTGACCGTTCGATCGTAGAATTTCAAAATAAGAGTTAGAGAAATATTTTTTCGGATTTAGTGAAAAATGTTTTTAGCTTAATTTAACTAGTTTTAGTTGTTTTTCATTTAATTGCATTGTTTTAACATGAATTGGAATTAATGGCATCAAAATAAGCTTATTTGACTATTTTTAATTAAAGATTGATTTTGCAAAAGACCAAAATGCCCTTTGTCACCTAATAAATAATAAAACAAGGCTAAAATCAAAAAAAACAATTTGCAAAATGCCTCCTATGTCCCCCCCCCCTTGGCCGAAGCATTTCATGAAGAAAAGAAAAGAATTTTCTTGCATTTTTCTTCTGCAATCGTGCGTGGAACTGCTCGGGAGTCGTGGCTCGGGTCCTTGCGGGTCTTGGTCTTCAATCTCTGTGAGGGTTTTCACGCTTTTGTGCATTATAATCTGAATTTGATTTTTGAGTCAATTTTTTAGATTTGATATTTATCGCGTTATAATGCCTGTTATTGCTTGAAATAGCTTGCTTAGGGTTCGTAGAGCATTGCTTGTTAGTTATTTAGCAATTTTTACGGTTAAAACTGCGTAATTGAAATTGGGGAAGAACATGAATAGTGAATTATGAATAGTAAACCCTAGAATTTCGGATTTCGATCCGAATTGCGATTGTTTGATTTGGATAGGTGCCATTAGTGATAGAAAGCTAAAATGTGAAATAAAAATGGATCGGCCTTTGTTAAAATTGGAAATTAGACGAAGAAACGTAAAGGGGCCGTTTGACCAAAAGTTGACCGTGCTCGAATTGAGTTGGGGTTTTTACAATTGAGGGCATGGAAGCACTTTTGGCGCTGTTGCAGCGTTGATTGAGTGACCGGTTAACATAGTTGTAGTTTAAACACGGTAGGTGGACTTTCGGGTCTCGGGTGAGAAAGTGAAGTTTAGAGACATAGAAACGTGCCTTGTAGTGCCTGAGGGAATGTAGTGAAATCAGTTTCCTCATCCCGTAGCTCGTTTGCTCGTAATTGCCCTTGGAAGTTGGGGTTGAATAGTGATATTTGTTGTTTTCGTGTTTGAACTGCCGTTACTTGTTTAAATGTTGTTATTGTTGCTTATTATTACTTGTTATGCTTGGAAAGTTAGTTGAATGCTGGTATTGATTGTGATTGCTTGTTATCTCGTTTGTTGTCATTAGTTTGTATTGTTGTGCTATCGCTCGTTTATTGCCTTGTATCGAGTCTTGCATTGCATAGTGTCTCGCGCGTGAGTGATGGGCCTCTTTAGGTAGCCTCAGGTTGCCAGTGTTGGTTGCTCTAGCTCCGCTGCTATTCCCTTTCTCGCTTGGGTTGCCTCCCAGGGAGATTTGGGTCGTAGAATTGATGGATACTTCCAGGGTATTCCAAACTGGTGTTATAAGGTGGATGCGCGCTTATTGTCATCGTTGTCAACATCAAGCTCGAGATTGATGTATCGCTCGTGAAATGGTACATTGCTCGTATGAGTAAACCACAGCCTTTAGAGTGTGGTATAGCTTTAAAGGGCTGTGTTAATGCTTTCTTGGTTGTTTATAGTATTGTTGTTTGTATTGAATGTTTCTTTATTGTCTTTATTACTTAACTGTGTTTATTTGCATTGCACGATTTTCTTTCTCTCCAACTCGATATCTGTCTCGCCCTCACTGAGTATACGTGTTGTGTATACTCACTCCTCACCACCACATTTCAGGAAATGTCATGTTAGCTGGAAGTTCGTGATTTCGTGGAAGTTGTTGCCTGAAGAGTTGTCTTGCGTGCCTATGTGGCTTGAGTGTAGAAATTGTGAAGATATATGCTTCCATATGTTGTATGTATTTAATGCTAAAAGTATGTAATTTAAGTTTCATTAGATTGTTGAAGTAGTTTGATAAGTTAGATTATGTATCTAGTTATTATAACTTAACTTCAAATGCATGTTTGTAATGTCCAAAAGAAAAGAACTAGAATGGCATGATAGTCTAATTTATGTAGTAGCTTAGTATGGTTTAATTTTCAAGTTTGAATGTACTTGTCAAAATGAAAAGAGATAGGTTAGCTTTTAAATTTGAAATGTATGTATACTTGCTGAGTTTAAATTGTTGAGAACCGAGGCTCGGATGGCCTTGAGGAAGTTTTGTATGGTTGGACACGGTGTTGGTCCATTTAAATGCTATTACAGGTTTTACATTTTGCCTAGAAATAGGGGAGACTCCGTCCGTTTTCCTTGAAAATTTTGCCCGGGTTTGGTTTGGGTTGTGATTAGATCGATTGATAGAACCTCCGGTCTCGAGAGGGATCGGGGTGTTACAGGTGGTATCAGAGCTTGTTTAGCTCATAAGCCGGGACAGGGTCCTCGGTCTGGTGGGTAGTGGTCCTTGAATGTGTGCTTGTTAAGTGTGTCTTGAAAGTGTATGCTTGTATGTGAGATTATGTGTCTTGACATGAATGTGTGCTCTTATGTGATATAGTTATGTGTTATGTGTTAATTGTGTGCTAAGTGAAGTAAAGTGTCTAGTTGTGCATTGAATTGGCCTATCGAATCGACCTCGTGGATTGTTATTTGCTTGAAGTATTGCTTGTAATGTGTGTTTTAAAATGTCTTGAATTGATTATGTTGTGCTTGAGTGACTTTGTTGAATAAACTATTTTGTAAACTTGCTTGCATAATAGTTTAAGGCATGTGTATAAATGTGATATCTTGGCATTCATACATGTCCCGTGGAAATGGTAAGAAAGACTTCTTCCTCCCCTGAAGAAGTGGTTCACAGCTGGCCTTCCAAGGTGTATGGATTGGCAAGAAATGAATGGCATTTAACTAGCCTTGATTTGGAAGTTGGTGTTTGCTTTTGGAGCTCGGTTATTGGCAAATCTCTATGGTCCTTTTCTGTGCTTAACAGTTGTGAAAAAGATAACTTTCTTTGGGGTTTCTGTATGATGGCTCTTGGTAGCATTCTTTGGCTTCGTTATTGGGTATTCTTTAGAACTTCTGTTGGCACTTCTTGGTAGACTTGGCTGTTGGGATTCCTCTATGATTATCTCCTATGCTTAGTAAAAATGGCTTTCTTTGGAGTTCTTATTGGACTTGCTGCATAATATTGTCTACAATATCTTTGTTCTGGTCCTTCTTGATATTTTATTGGCAATCGTGATTGGAAATCTTCAATAGCATATGGTGTACCTGCACGGCATTTCCTCTGGTATTTTACCCAATATTCGATAGCAATATTATTTTGGGAATCTACTTGGTTATTCAGCTTGGTGTTCATTCATGGACTTTTGATAAGTATATATATGTTGGCGTACATTTTGGATTTCCTAATCAGATGCTTCTTGAGCTATATATTGAAAGACTTGAAACTTCTGTAATATGATTGACTGGGTTTCTTGTTTGGAGTCTTCTTGAGTGGTACTTGGGATTCTTGGTTAGACTCTGCCTCAGATTGTTTATTGGTATGTTCTTGGTACTTTTAGTTAGGATTCTATTATGGCATTCTCTAGGATCCTTAGTGGCCATTTATTTAGCATTTACTTATTGGGCAAACTTGGCTACATTCTTACCGGAGCATTGTTCGGTGGGCATTCTACTAGTATTTTCCTTATTGGCATTGTTGGAAGATCCTACACTTGGAATTCTGCTTGGACTTATTATCTTGTATTGTTTACGGCTTCCCCATCGGCGTTTCTACTCAGGGAAAATTTATACTTGCTGTTTGACTGAGATGTTGCGGTAGGAACTCAGTGATTGGAAGATTTCATTTAGAGGTTGGGCTTTGGTATTCTTCTCTATATTCCTTTCTAGAACTTTTAGCTGGGTCTATTTAATGTAATCAGCATTGCGTGAGGTGCATCTACTCTGGCTATCTCTTAACTTTCTTATTTGGTACTTGTTAGACTTCTATTGAAGAATCTTAAATAGGGTATTCCTTCAGTACTCTTCCTGCCATTAGTATGTGGTATTGATAATATCTACAGTATCTCTGCTTCAGTCTTTAGTTGGTATTTCATCGGCATTCTTGATTGGAATTTCTATTCGGGATTTTCTACGAGCATTCTTATATATTATCTTGCTCAGCAATCGATGAAGATTTATCAGAGTTGGATTTTAGATGATGCAGAGTCCTATTGGAAGAAGAATTGCGGGGACGCAATTGTTTTAAGGGGGGAAGGATGTGATAACCCGAACCCAACATACATTTAATAGCACTTGACTGCATTTGATTAAATGTTTAAATAGTTAAATCATCTAATTTCCACTGTTTTGCTATTTCTTTTAGAAGAATTCGAAAATAATTTATATTAATTGATTAAAAGATTATTACCTATTTCTAATAATTGTAGTAATTGAATTTATTCTCTTGTGATTAATTAAGTGTCGTCTTAAATGTTAATATTTAATTGCACTTGATTACATGTTTATATTTATTTGTTCATTTGTAACTTAACATTAACTTCATAATTCTTTAAAATATTCTAGGAATAGTTAAATTAATTGATTTTAAATGAATATTGATTATTTTGACTATTTTGATTATTTTAAAAATCGGTTTTAATTTTCTTGTATTAAATTACTCGATTTTCAATTTAATGAGAAAAGTAACTCCGAGCCGGAGTTAATTTTAAACTATTCTACTTTTCAAAGAATTAGAGTTTTATATTATTGTTCATCACTTTATTAGCGATCGATTAGTGACCGTTCGATCGTAGAATTTCAAAATAAGAGTTAGAGAAATATTTTTTCGGATTTAGTGAAAAATGTTTTTAGCTTAATTTAACTAGTTTTAGTTGTTTTTCATTTAATTGCATTGTTTTAACATGAATTGGAATTAATGGCATCAAAATAAGCTTATTTGACTATTTTTAATTAAAGATTGATTTTGCAAAAGACCAAAATGCCCTTTGTCACCTAATAAATAATAAAACAAGGCTAAAATCAAAAAAACAATTTGCAAAATGCCTCCTAAGTCCCCCCCCCCCCCCCCCCCCCTTGGCCGAAGCATTTCATGAAGAAAAGAAAAGAATTTTCTTGCATTTTTCTTCTGCAATCGTGCGTGGAACTGCTCGGGAGTCGTGGCTCGGGTCCTTGCGGGTCTTGGTCTTCAATCTCTGTGAGGGTTTTCACGCTTTTGTGCATTATAATCTGAATTTGATTTTTGAGTCAATTTTTTAGATTTGATATTTATCGCGTTATAATGCCTGTTATTGCTTGAAATAGCTTGCTTAGGGTTCGTAGAGCATTGCTTGTTAGTTATTTAGCAATTTTTACGGTTGAAACTGTGTAATTGAAATTGGGGAAGAACATGAATAGTGAATTATGAATAGTAAACCCTAGAATTTCGGATTTCGATCCGAATTGCGATTGTTTGATTTGGATAGGTGCCATTAGTGATAGAAAGCTAAAATGTGAAATAAAAATGGATCGGCCTTTGTTAAAATTGAAAATTAGACGAAGAAACGTAAAGGGGCTGTTTGACTAAAAGTTGACCGTGCTCGAATTGAGTTGGGGTTTTTGCAATTGAGGGCATGGAAGCACTTTTGGCGCTGTTGTGGCGTTGATTGAGTGACCGGTTAACATAGTTGTAGTTTAAACGCGATAGGTGGACTTTCGGGTCTCGGGTGAGAAAGTGAAGTTTAGAGACATAGAAACGTGCCTTGTAGTGCCTGAGGGAATGTAGTGAAATCAGTTTCCTCATCCCGTAGCTCGTTTGCTCGTAATTGCCCTTGGAAGTTAGGGTTGAATAGTGATATTTGTTGTTTTCGTGTTTGAACTGCCGTTACTTGTTTAAATGTTGTTATTGTTGCTTATTATTACTTGTTATGCTTGGAAAGTTAGTTGAATGCTGGTATTGATTGTGATTGATTGTTATCTCGTTTGTTGTCACTAGTTTGTATTGTTGTGCTATCGCTCGTTTATTGCCTTGTATCGAGTCTTGCATTGCATAGTGTCTCGCGCGTGAGTGATGGGCCTCTCTGGGTAGCCTCGGGTTGCCAGTGTTGGTTGCTCTAGCTCCGCTGCTATTCCCTTTCTCGCTTGGGTTGCCTCCCAGGGAGATTTGGGTCGTAGAATTGATGGATACTTCCGGGGTATTCCAAACTAGTGTTATAAGGTGGATGCACGCTTATTGTCATCGTTGTCAACATCAAGCTCGAGATTGATGTATCGCTCGTGAAATGGTACATTGCTCGTATGAGTAAACCACAGCCTTTAGAGTGTGGTATAGCTTTAAAGGGCTGTGTTAATGCTTTCTTTGTTGTTTATAGTATTGTTGTTTGTATTGAATGTTTCTTTATTGTCTTTATTACTTAACTGTGTTTATTTGCATTGCACGATTTTCTTTCTCCCCAACTCGATATCTGTCTCGCCCTCACTGAGTATACGTGTTGTGTATACTCACTCCTCACCACCACATTTCAGGAAATGTCATGTTAGCTGGAAGTTCGTGATTTCGTGGAAGTTGTTGCCTGAAGAGTTGTCTTGCGTGCCTATGTGGCTTGAATGTAGAAATTGTGAAGATATATGCTTCCATATGTTGTATGTATTTATGCTAAAAGTATGTAATTTAAGTTTCATTAGATTGTTGAAGTAGTTTGATAAGTTAGATTATGTATCTAGTTATTATCACTTAACTTCAAATGCATGTTTGTAATGTCCAAAAGAAAAGAACTAGAATGGCATGATAGTCTAATTTATGTAGTAGCTTAGTATGGTTTAATTATCAAGTTTGAATGTACTTGTCAAAATGAAAAGAGATAGGTTAGCTTTTAAATTTGAAATGTATGTATACTTGCTGAGTTTAAATTGTTGAGAACCGAGGCTCGGATGGCCTTGAGGAAGTTTTGTATGGTTGGACACGGTGTTGGTCCATTTAAATGCTATTACAGGTTTTACATTTTGCCAAGAAACAGGGGAGACTCCGTCCGTTTTCCCTGAAAATTTTGCCCGGGTTTGGTTTGGGTTGTGATTAGATCGATTGATAGAACCTCCGGTCTCGAGACGGATCGGGGTGTTACAACCTCGCTGGTCATGAATTTCATAGAAGAATTCCCTGTTAAGAATGCTGAAGAAAATACTAAGAAACCCAATCAAATATACTTCAAAAGTTCCAAAGAAGTCTTCCAAGTAATAACCCCATAGAATAACCAATTAGATCCTGAGTACTGTTATCAAATGCTGAGAAGAATGCCAACGAAAATAACAAAGAAAATATAATGTGCCCAATAAGACAACCAAGTTGAATAACAAATATAGTTTTCCAGCTAGACGAAAACCTAAGGAAAAATACCGAGCTGGTGCACAATATACAAAACCAAACTCCGAGGCCCCTACACTGTTACCAAGTGAGTACTTCATAAAACTTACCACCAAGAAAGCCCAAGGTATTCCACAGCATACCGTAAGCAATATGATATAATAAGTCTGATAGGAATTCCAATTACCAAACCAACTGAGGGATGCCAAAGAAAATACCCGGACAATGCTCCAGTAAGAAAGTTCCAAGAATTGCCCAATAAGTAATACTAAATAAATGGCCACTAAGAATCCTAGAGAATGCCATTGAAGAATTTTCAATAAGGAATACCGATAGCACTCCAATAAAGACCGAGACACATATACCATAGATAATACCATGCAGTAAGTCCGACTAAAAACCCAATAGCCAAGTCTACCAAGAAGTGCCAACAGAAGTCTCCAAAGAATACCCAGTAAGAAACCAAAGAATGCTACCAAGAGCCATCATACAGAAACCCCAAAGAAAGTTATCTTTTTATGATTGCCAACCACAAAGAAGAGTCTTAGAAGTATGCCAACAACTGAGCTCCATAAACAAACACCAACTCCCAAATAAAGGCTAATTAAATGCCATTCATTTCCTACCAATCCATACACCTTGAAAGGCCAGCTGTGAACCACCTTTTTCAGGGGAGAAAGAGGACTTACTTACTATTTCCCCGGGACATGTATGAATGCCAAAATATCACATTTATAAACATGCCTTATACTATTATGCAAGCAAGTTTACAAAAAAGTTTATTTAACAAATTCACTCAAGCACGACAATCAAGTCAAGCACAACATAATTAATTCAATTCACGGCACAACCAATTCAAGACATTCCAATACACACATTACAAGCAATACTTCAAGTAAATAACAATTCAAGAGGTCAATTCGATTCGCGATACCAATTCAATAGGTCAATTCAATGCACAACCAGACACTTCACTTCACTTAGCACACAATTAACACATAACACATAACTGTATCACATAGGAGCACACATTCAGGTCAAGACACACAATCTCACATACAAGCATACACTTTCAAGACACACTTAATAAGCACACATTCAAGGATCATTACCTACCAGACCGAGGACCCTGTCCCGGTTTATAAGCTAAACAAGTTCTGATACCACCTATAACACCCCGATCCCTTTCGAGACCGAGAGTTCTATCAATCAATCTAATCACAACCCAATTCCAAACCCGGGCATAAAATTTTAGGGAAAGACGGATGGAGTCTCGCCTGTTTCTAGGCGAAATACAAAACATGTAATAGCATATAAGTGGACCAGCACTGCGTCCTAACCATACAAACACCTCAAGGCCATCCGAGCCTTGGTTCTCAACAATCAAACACAATGAGTATACATACATTTCCAAGTACCAGACTATTCTAACTCCTTCTTTAAACAATACAAACATGCATTAAAGTTAAGCTATACTAACTAAATACATGAACTAACCTATCATACCACTTCAATAACCTAATAAAACTTATATTACATTCTTTTTAACATTAAATACAAACAACACATGAAACATACATCTTTGCATCTTTGACAACTCAAGCCACATAGCACGCAAGATAACTCTGCAAGCACGAACTTTCACGTAATCACGAACTTTCCAGCTAACATGGCATTTCCTGAAATATGGTGGTGAGGAGTGAGTTTACTCAACACGTATACTCAGTGAGGGCGAACAGATATCGAGGTAGAGAGAAAGAAAGTCGTGCAATGCAAATAATGCAGTTAAGCAATATAACTGACATGTAAGCAATCAGTATAAACAATCAATACAATAAACATTTAATAAAAGCATTAACACAACCATTCAAAGCTATACTACACTCTGAAGGCTATGGTTCATTCATACAAGCAATGTGCCGATCATGAATTCGATGACTTTAACGATGACGCGCCGGCTTACCCACCTTATAACTTCCGTTAGAGTACTCCGGACATACTCTGTCAATTCTACGATCCATAACTCCCTGGGCGGCAACCCAAGCGAGAAAGGGAATAGGACACGGAGCTAGAGCAACCAACACTGGCAACCCGAGGCTACCCAGAGAGGCCCATCACCCACGCGCCTGACACTTATGCAATGCAATACGAGATATATATAATAATAATCGAGCAAGGCACTGAAGTGCAGGTTAGTAACAATATGCGATACAAAAAGCATTTACAATCTATAAAGTAACAAGAACAACAATAACAAACATTATCAACAATTGATATACAATTCAATCATAACCAACTTTAACAAGCATAACAAACAACATTAAGCATTCTATAGGCATTACACTACGAAAAGCAAACAAAATCACAAAATGACCTCAACTTTCAAAATGCTACTACTTTCAAACGAGCCACGAGTTTTGGAAACAGACTTCACCAATCCTCCTAGGTTACCATAAGGCACGTCTAAAGATCCCGAAACCCTACTTAATCCTAGAATTCACGTAAAGCCCCGATTTCCCCCTTTTGCTCGTTTGAACTACCGCTACCCTAACAAAACACCCAACCAACGCCATAACCACACCAAAAGTGCTTTCATGGCCTCCTAATACAATGCTATCACGCAAATCGAGGAAACGCTAATCTCGACCTAAACGACCCCAACTTGTACCAAGGCATTTTTCTCCCTTTTTCCATTACGCAACCCAAACATATCATGCATTTAGGCATTCTAGCATATCTAGCAACTTTTCACATCAACAGAACGCATAACGGTGCAACTTCATTGAAACAGGGATTTACTATTCATAATTTACTATTCAATTATCAATTTCAATTTCAATTTCGATATTCAACCGTAGAAAATGCTAAAATGCTATAAATACATGTTCTACAATTGCTAGGGAACATTCTTCAAGCATCAAAATGAATTAAATAACAATCTACGGCTAAAACCCAAAAACTAAAGTTTAAACACAATTATTTCAAATGCACAAATAACGATGAAACCCTCACCTTAGACGCTCCTAGACGCTAGGAAAACCACGCTAGATGGCTCGGAAACAACCCCGTGCAAGCCGTCGCGAAGATTTGAAGTTTGGAATGTTGAAATTTTTTTTTCTTCTCCTTGTAGTTTCGGCCAGCCCTTGTTTTTTTATTTCAGCTTTGTGTTTTATTTTCTTTGTTATCTTATGCTATATTAAAAGATGACAACAAGTCAATTTGGTGAAGCCTTGGTCAAAGGTTGCTTAAGTTGGTCAATTAGGCTTATTTCTTGCATTTTAAAGCTAAAACAACCAACACAAATTAATTCTAGTTAAACACAACTAAAATACCAAAATTAAAACACTAAATACTAGTTTTCACTATTTGCTGAGGACTAGAAATCATTTCCTAACTATCGCTCTCGATATGGTATGCACTTTGCGACAATAAAAGAATAACAATTAAATCTCAAAGAATTTAAGAAAATATAATTTTCGAAAAGTAACATAGTTCAAAATTTACTCCGGCTCGGAGCTACTTTTCATTTTATTGAAAACCAAGCATTAAGGTGCAAGAAAAATAAAACCGATTAACATAAATATGAAAGTAGTGGATATTCCGTTAACATAATTAACTCAAGTATTATTTAATTAGTTCTAAAAGAAATATGAAAATAATGCTAGAAATGAATGTTTAACTTAAAAATAAACACGAAATTCAATGCTAACATTTAAGATGTCACTTAATTAATTGCAATTAAATGCCATTAAATGCATGCCGAGTTCGAGTTATCACATCGGCCATAATGAATGATCGTTGTTTGGGAACAAAACAATAAGACTTCAGTGTTTCGTTCTCGCTCTTTGCCTAAAGATGTAACTTCGCTCTTCGATCCTTCGCTATTGCAAGAATATAGCGATCAAAGAACTATGGCTCAGTTGCTTCGCATATTACACAATATTGCCCGAAGGGGGCATGCTGCAAGAGCATAGGAGGCGTGCCCGAAGGGCAGCGGTAGCAGTGTGATTCCAGATGCCGTCGCTAAATTGAGATCTACAGGGTGGCGGGTACGTCAACTACCTTGTATTAGGTAAAGAGAAGGGAGTGGTAGGCTTAATAGGGCTCGAACCTACAATATCACCGTTATGAGCGGTACGTTTCAACCAATTAAACTATAAGCGCCTATGAATCTCTACATGCAATTCGCTCACTTCGGGAAGAGCGAACGTGTGAAACCCCACTTTTCCTGCTTATCTCGTTTTATGTGCTTTGCCTCGTTTTACGTGCATATGATCTGTTTATGTGCTATAGGACCTAGAAAGTTATAATTTTGATGTCAATACTTCTAATACGTGCTAAATGTGCATTCATGAAATTTTCATCAAAAACGGAGTCAGAAATTTTATCGTCGATTTTTAGTGAATAGTGTTTTCGAAACACGTCCGCTATAATTTTGAAACTGGTCTTTTTAACCCTTCTAGACCTAGTCCACGGACTTTAATAGACCTGTGTTTGATTAAAACAGTTTTAAAATCGGCTTAAGAATTTATTAGGGTTTTTACACCGACTTTTGCGAAAATCGAGTTTTAAGCCGACTCGGGTGGAATTCTTTGAATGTAAAACTTCTTGTCACCTAAAAATAATCCACTTGTGATATTTTGGGGGTTGCATAATTATTTTTAACTTGGTGAGCACTAAAATGCAATTAAAGTCATTAAAAACACAAAAATACCTATTAAAACTAACTTTGACTTTGCTTTTTTTAATTGACCAAGCTTTTAAATACTCCTTGTCATCAACACACACTCACACAACACAAAACACACTCCACAAACACACACAAAACCGTGGCTCCTTGGAGGAGAAAGATAAAGGCATTTTCAAAGTATTTTTCTCACATATTTTGCGTTTCAAAGCCGAATTGAGTGATTCAAAGCTTGAAATTGATTGTTTGGCATCCATTCTACACATTTCTTGCATCAAAACACATCAAAGGTGAGAGAAAAATTCTAGATCTCAAAATGTCATTTTTGTGTTTTTGCGTATAAATGAAGATTGAACCGTTAGAATTGAAATCTGATGTTAGATTATTGCTCCTTGCATGCTAGGGATCATTATATACTAATACTACGAGTTTCTGTCGGATGTAGCATAATTTTTATTTTCCGGGTATTTAATTTTGATTAAAATGTTCAAAGTTGAATTAAATGAGTTGTGTTGATTGAAATCGATTGCCGTCGATTTCTAAATACTTGATAATTACGTGTTAGCGCTGTTGTAATGCCGAATTTTCGATTACATTGTTTGTGTGAAAATCCGGAAAATCCAGCCATGACGTCATAGGGTTTTAGGGTTATCGGGCATGTTTTGGAGGTGTTATGGTGGATTTCCGAGAGGGCTAATGTAGTAGGTTGAATGGGTGAGTGATAGGAACTGATTTGGCAATGTTTGGATTAGTAGATTGTAAGTTATGAATTTTAGAAGTTTAGGTTGTCATTCTTTAATTTCTTGAACGATGCCTTAGATGGTTGGGTAGTGTTCGAGTGATGAATGGTGAGTCGTTGTTGAGTAATTTAGGGTTTAATTATGTATATTATGCATGTCCGGTTAGATGGCCTACTTTGTCATCTAACTATGTTGTTTGTTGTTTAATTTAATATTGATGTTATATTGATGTTATTGATTGATTATTATTGAATGCAGGAATCGGGCACTCTTGTTGCTGATCTCCCAATTGATTGATTGATTTATGTTTGCATGATGATTGATGAATATGGAGCCTTGGTATGTGTGTGCCACCTCTCGGGCAGCGTCGGGCTGTCGGGTTGATAACGGCATGACTGCCATAGGCTACCCCCAGCTCGCATGACGGAGATGTCATGGAGGGAAGGGGCTAGTGAGGTACCTCGGGTGCGTGAGTAATGGGGAGTTATAAGAAGAACGGTTGAGATCGTGATGGCGTTTGGAGCTACACCAAATAGAGTATCGTTCATTGAATGGTCATATAGTTATGTGATGATAGCTTTATTTATGTTAATATGTTGTTGTGTGTTTACTTGCTCAAAGGACCAAATCCAAGGAGCGTAGTGAATACTGTCGAGATCTATCGGATCCTCACTGGGCTTATGTATATAAGCTCACTCTCTATTAATGCATGCTTACAGGTGTTGCAGAGCCGGATTACGGGTATGTGCCTCCTGAAGAGGAGAATGTGGAAAATGTGCTTTACGTGGACGAGTCATATGTTCCCGAGTCTTATCCATGATTATATGTTGTTTAATGTCATGTATATTAGCTTAATAGACTTTTATATGCTTTGTGGTTCTTATTGTAATAGATGTTGGAAGATGATGATCCCAATGGTGTTAATTTAGTGGCTTTCTTTTGTCTATGGTTAAGTTGTTAATATGTCTCAACTTATTTTTGAAATGTATAATAAAGTTGAGGTATTGTATGTTATGTTGGAACGGAGGCGTATAACGAGGATGGTTTATTGTATATTATGATTGTGTTGTATGTTGTTGTTTGAATTAAGGAGTTGCTGGATGTATGATGTTTAATGAGGTTGGTTTGGAACCTCGGTGCCCTAATTACTGTCGTTATACTACCGAAATTCCATTGCGTCCTGACTGATCATAGGAGGGGTCGTGTTGGGGCGTGACAGTTTAAGTGGTATCAGAGCGCATGTTAGCTGTCAGCCGGGGTATCCTCGGAATGTGGGTAGTGGTCTAAGCATGCAAGTATGTATTAAGTGAAAGAAAAGTGAAACATATGTTAATATGTTTATGTGATTAATTTACTTATGTGTCTAACTTTCTATGTGACCAGTATGCCTTGTGTGTTAAGTGAACTAATGTGGTCAATATGTTTTATGTGATAACGTGCTATACGTACTCAATGTGTTGTAATTAATGTGCATTATGTGATTAATGTGTATTATGTGACAATTGTGTTTTATGTGATTTTGTGCCTTGTGTGAAGTTAGTTGTTTATGTGCTTTTAATTGTTTATAACTAGCTTATGTGAAACAACGTGCTTTAGGTGCTCAATGTACTTTAAGTGACCAATGTGAGTTACGTGATCAACTTGTCTTATGTGAAGTTTGTTGCTTATGTGACTTTAATTGTTTATAACTTACTTCTGTGATATAACCTGTTTATGTGATGTTGGCTTCTTATATGTTGAATTGTGTGTTATGTGATAATGTTGCATTGTATGATAATTGCGCATTACGTTATACTTGTCTTTCATATGATATAGTTGCATACATGTTTTAACTCGTGAGTGACCTTTTAATGTCTAGGGTGGTTGTAAGAGCTTTCAGAAATAGAGGTAGGCCATGATTTGAATTATTATTATTCTAGAAGTTTATCAGTTAGATTTTAATTGTTATATTTATAGATTTTAGTTTCGGCTTAGTGGATTGATCTTGATGTTCCTTTAGCGAGAATGAAATTGTTCGGGGAAATAGCAATGTATCTTGATGATTATAATCACTTTTGTTGCCATGTTTAACTTGTTATTACTTGGAGATGAATCATAAGTTGAGGTTTTTGTGAGGTTGTGATTAGACACTTTTGGAGCCTCAACTCAGATTATACTTTCTTGAGGTTATTTTAGAATGAATTTATTTGAGGAATTAGTGATGTATATTTGTGAATGGAATAAAGTGTTGTATAACATGTGAATATGTCTACTATTTGGGATTGCTATATTATTAATGGATATTTTGGAGTTTTGATCTTTAAACCTTGGAGACAATTGAAGTGATTTCTGACTAAAGTTACTTTATTCGAAGATGTAATTGTTGGGAGATAGAATAATTTGAGGAAATAAGAATGCATTTCGATGGATGAACATTTACTTGCCTACATCGAGCTTTTGGGTTCTAGGTGGTATGACTTTCTAAATTGTTGATTGAGGATTCGCTTGTGTTATAATGGGTTAGTATGAATCTGTATTGTGTTATCAGATTTTGGAGTCTTCATTAGTTAATCTTGTTGGGTAATCGGTGATTTATCTTGTTTAGTGATTGGTCTGGTACGGAATGAAAAATTTTGGAGTGATTTATCTTGTTTGGTGATTGTTATGACTCCTTAGGTTCTCTAGATCTCCTTAGTGTCTTGTTTTGGAGAAAGATAGATTATAGGATTTGACTTGTTGGTGTTCAAATGTGTAGGTGGGACACCCTTCTTGTACTTCATAATTCTATCAGTCTTATTATTATCTTTTACTCTATTCTCACTTATTTGAGAGAGGGTTACACTTTTCTAGCCTACCAATTGTTTCTTGAAAGTTTTGCTTATTGGATTAATGGATCCTATACTCATTTGACATTGTTTCCATTCTTAACATTCATATTTGCTTCTTATAGCAATGTCACTTATTGGAGTTAAGGTTTGAGACTTCTATATTTCATTCTATATCTCCAGCTATTCGTTTCAATATTTCATTTCATCCTATTACTATTCATTTGAAAGTAATTTTTCTTTTGGTATACCATATTACTTATTCGAATTTCACTTGCTTGATGTACTCCCTACCTAAGTACATCATTGTCATTCTTGTTGATCCTTGTTAATTCTATTGTCTCATTATTAAATCTTGAGTCATTACTTTGCTTGTAATTGCTCACTCAAAGTACTCGGCACTGTCCTATTGTTATCATTTCTTATTCGTACTTCTTTGGTATTGCGTGCTGAGATACTCTTGCCACTCATGTTTCTATTGAATTAATCATCTCTTATTTCTTAATTTCATTTCGCCTCAAGTACAACTTACTTGTTGGTTCCTTGGACAATTATCGAGAATTGAAATATCTACTTGTTCAGGAATTTTTGTTCAACATACTCAGCACTGTTTTGACTCGTCATCATCCTTTGTTCGTACGTATTTAACTGATAGGTGCTGAGACATTTCTTATCTTAGTTATCATGCTTCCTTATTAAACTATTAACCTCTTGATTCTCTAACCTGTTTGACCTCTTGTTCACTTGATTGTTGGCTCAAATATGATTTTTCATATTTGTATTTCCTTGTAAATTTCATAAGAGCCATATTCTGACCAATGTCACTTTTGAGATATTCCCTTGATCAGTAATCATTCATGTTATCGTGAATGAGTTTTTTTAAACCTTCGGGGTGTTCATAGAGCTCTTTTGTGTAGTAGGGGATGATTGATAATTAGTGGTGTCATGCTAAGACTTTGGAGTTGTGATTCATTTCATATGCAATATGATATTAGGTGGGAGAGAATTATGAATTGAAGATTGTCTTGGAATTATGATCATCAACTTGCAGTCAATAGAGTTTGTTCTTTTGAGGTCTTTGGTTAGTTGTCATCCTAAGAGATAAATGAGAACTAAGAGAAGTATTATTAAGTGTAACGATTGAGGATTTAATTGTCTATCAGTTCGAGAATTGCGCGGACGCAATTGTTTTAAGGAGGGGAGAATGTGAAACCCCACTTTTCCTGCTTATCTCGTTTTACGTGCTTTGTCTCGTTTTGCGTGCATATGATCTGTTTATGTGCTATAGGACCTAGAAAGTTATAATTTTGATGTCAATACTTCTAATACGTGCTAAATGTGCATTCATGAAATTTTCATCAAAAACGGAGTCAGAAATTTTATCGTCGATTTTCAGTGAATAGTGTTTTCGAAACACGTCCGCTATAATTTTGAAACTGGTCTTTTTAACCTTTCTAGACCTAGTCCACGGACTTTAATAGACATGTGTTTGATTAAAACAGTTTTAAAATCGGCTTAAGAATTTATTAGGGTTTTCACACCGACTTTTGCGAAAATCGAGTTTTAAGCCGACTCGGGTGGAATTCTTTGAATGTAAAACTTCTTGTCACCTAAAAATAATCCACTTGTGATATTTTGGGGGTTGCATAATTATTTTTAACTTGGTGAGCACTAAAATGCAATTAAAGTCATTAAAAACACAAAAATACCTATTAAAACTAACTTTGACTTTGCTTTTTTTAATTGACCAAGCTTTTAAATACTCCTTGTCATCAACACACACTCACACAACACAAAACACACTCCACAAACACACACAAAACCGTGGCTCCTTGGAGGAGAAAGATAAAGGCATTTTCAAAGTATTTTTCTCACAGATTTTGCGTTTCAAAGCCGAATTGAGTGATTCAAAGCTTGAAATTGATTGTTTGGCATCCATTCTACACATTTCTTGCATCAAAACACATCAAAGGTGAGAGAAAAATTCTAGATCTCAAAATGTCATTTTTGTGTTTTTGCGTATAAATGAAGATTGAACCGTTAGAATTGAAATCTGATGTTAGATTATTGCTCCTTGCATGCTAGGGATCATTATATACTAATACTACGAGTTTCTGTCGGATGTAGCATAATTTTTATTTTCCGGGTATTTAATTTTGATTAAAATGTTCAAAGTTGAATTAAATGAGTTGTGTTGATTGAAATCGATTGCCGTCGATTTTTAAATACTTGATAATTACGTGTTAGCGCTGTTGTAATGCCGAATTTTCGATTACATTGTTTGTGTGAAAATCCGGAAAATCCAGCCATGACGTCATAGGGTTTTAGGGTTATCGGGCATGTTTTGGAGGTGTTATGGTGGATTTCCGAGAGGGCTAATGTAGTAGGTTGAATGGGTGAGTGATAGGAACTGATTTGGCAATGTTTGGATTAGTAGATTGTAAGTTATGAATTTTAGAAGTTTAGGTTGTCATTCTTTAATTTCTTGAACGATGCCTTAGATGGTTGGGTAGTGTTCGAGTGATGAATGGTGAGTCGTTGTTGAGTAATTTAGGGTTTAATTATGTATATTATGCATGTCCGGTTAGATGGCCTACTTTGTCATCTAACTATGTTGTTTGTTGTTTAATTTAATATTGATGTTATATTGATGTTATTGATTGATTATTATTGAATGCGGGAATCGGGCACTCTTGTTGCTGATCTCCCAATTGATTGATTGATTTATGCTTGCATGATGATTGATGAATATGGAGCCTTGGTATGTGTGTGCCACCTCTCGGGCAGCGTCGGGCTGTCGGGTTGATAACGGCATGACTGCCATAGGCTACCCCCAGCTCGCATGACGGAGATGTCATGGAGGGAAGGGGCTAGTGAGGTACCTCGGGTGCGTGAGTAATGGGGAGTTATAAGAAGAACGGTTGAGATCGTGATGGCGTTTGGAGCTACACCAAATAGAGTATCCTTATTGAATGGTCATATAGTTATGTGATGATAGCTTTATTTATGTTAATATGTTGTTGTGTGTTTACTTGCTCAAAGGACCAAATCCAAGGAGCGTAGTGAATACTGTCGAGATCTATCGGATCCTCACTGGGCTTATGTATATAAGCTCACTCTCTATTAATGCATGCTTACAGGTGTTGCAGAGCCGGATTACGGGTATGTGCCTCCTGAAGAGGAGAATGTGGAAAATGTGCTTTACGTGGACGAGTCATATGTTCCCGAGTCTTATCCATGATTATATGTTGTTTAATGTCATGTATATTAGCTTAATAGACTTTTATATGCTTTGTGGTTCTTATTGTAATAGATGTTGGAAGATGATGATCCAAATGGTGTTAATTTAGTGGCTTTCTTTTGTCTAAGGTTAAGTTGGTAATTTGTCTCAACTTATTTTTGAAATGTATAATAAAGTTGAGGTATTGTATGTTATGTTGGAACGGAGGCGTATAACGAGGATGGTTTATTGTATATTATGATTGTGTTGTATGTTGTTGTTTGAATTAAGGAGTTGCTGGATGTATGATGTTTAATGAGGTTGGTTTGGAACCTCGGTGCCCTAATTACTGTCGTTATACTACCGAAATTCCGTTGCGTCCTGACTGATCATAGGAGGGGTCGTGTTGGGGCGTGACAGAACGGAAAGAGCTGCCCCCCTCTTATCAGTCGAGTTACTTCATACCTTTGCTCTATCTGCTTCTTCTTCTTCCCAAGAATGAACAATTTGATAAAAAAAATGATTTTCTTTATTTTTATTTTTCTTATTATTGTTTATAATATATAATATTATATATCTATTATTTATTATATATAATATAATTCTTGGAAGCGGCCCTTTCGCTACTCAAACAACCAATACGCTTTTCATCTCGCATGGGCTCAAACGGGCAGTAGCACTCTATTTGCTTGCAATGCCGACTATTTGCCTTTAGTTAAAAGTAGAAGTAGAGGTTTGAAGATGCTCTGTAACGACCTGATCACCATTCCCACAGAGGGGCGCACGAGTACGTTACTACCAGTATATTGTCCGCTTTGAGCAAGCCCCGAAGGGAACCAATACTCTCACGGTTTTGTTTCTCACGTGGTCTCCCACGTGAAAACGCGTACTGGCTGATACAAGGAGTCGCCCCCTTATATACAGCTATATCACTTCCTAATTTTTTGATGTGGGAGCGCCACACTCCACCCCCCTTAAGAGGCACGCGCCCTCGCGGGCTAACGTCACAATGCCGGGTTCGCACCCGGTAGGCTCTGATACCATTTGTAACGACCCGATCACCATTCCCACAGAGGGGCACACGAGTACGTTACTACCAGTATATTGTCCGCTTTGAGCAAGCCCCGAAGGGAACCAATACTCTCACGGTTTTGTTTCTCACGTGGTCTCCCATGTGAAAACGCGTACTGGCTGATACAAGGAGTCGTCCCCTTATATCCAGCTATATCACTTCCTAATTTTTCGATGTGGGAGCGCCACTTGCTCGACCGATAGGGAGAGGAATGGAGTTTGCCCCACACTTTAGAAAAAGTAAAAAAGTATGGATGAAGTAACAAAAGGTACATAAGGAGTGAGAAAGAAAAACTTGGTTATGGGAACCGAAGGTTAGGCCGACTACTTTAGTAGGGCTACACCTAAAAATTTTTTTTCCTACCTCTTCCCCTTTCTGTCAATGTTACCAATTCCCAGAATACTAAACTTAACGCCCTCGTGTATACAGTTGTCCAACTACTGTCTTCCTCCGACTTCTTTAGCCACTTCCGCATCTGTCGTATTTGGGAAAGCTTGCTTCGTGGCGGAGCATTTAGCAATGCTAGCAGCCTAGTGAGGGCTGGATGTCTAAGGATAGGTTAAGGCAGGGCCTACTGGGCTTGTTTCTCATGAGATTCGGTGAGGGAATCAGAAAGGGGCCCATAAACCGGGCAGACGGGATTTTGGACACAAGGAAAAGGGGAAGTGGATGAGGGGTGCTTCTCAGCTAGAGTTGGGGTGGGGTCGCTATAGTGGCTAGGATAAGTCTTCTTACATGGCTGGACGCCCGGTTCTAGACAAAGCTGCAGGGTTTACCCCCACATATATTCTCGATAGACTCGAAGCTCTTCATAGTCAGTCGGGATAGAAAATCTTCTCTCAAAAAGAGACGGACCAGAGATGACAGAGGAAGGTATTCGGTTTAAAAGAAATACGGCAATCAAAACAGCTTCAATCCAAAATTGACTAAGGACAGAAGCAAGCTACAAGCATTAGTAATCACTTTCATTTAAATGTCAAAATCAAAAAAGAAGCAGCGAAGAAAACAAGAAACTAAGTTGTTGTTCTAACTCACTAGTGCTAGCGCACTACAGCTTTTCAGCCTCCTGCAGGTCCCTTTATTCCTTCCGCCTTACACGGACTTAAAAGAGTACCTAAGCGTATTAGTGGTTTATTTTCAAAAGGGATTAATTTTGACCGTAGCTTTTAGACAGCTAATAGCTATGCCACTAATCACACAGCTAATAAAATCAAGTTGGTCACTACTGAGATAGCTCATAGAAGTCATTTCAGGTTCATGGGCTAAAGCTTCTCTTAAGGGAATCCCTTCACTACACTCGACTTAAAGGTTTGAAGATGCTCAAAAGATAAGGAGAGGAATGGCAAAATCACTCATAAGGAAACTCATCAAGTAGGTCTTTCGAGCCTTTCCTTTTGTCACAAATCAAGTCTGGTAAGGTGGGGTATTTATTATCCTCAAGTCTGTTTTAGCAACCTTTACTCGTCTTTCAGCACTGGCAAAACTTTAATTGAAGACCTTTCAGTGCCCTTTCATTTGGTCCACTGGGTACCTTCTTCACAATTACCTGTAAGCATTTCAAGTAGATAAAATCATAAAAGAAGAAATGGGAACAAGTACTACCATTATGCGTTATTATTTGAATATGAAGGTCAATCATTCCCAGCTTGGATATGAAGGTATAGGGGGAGATTAAAATGGATCATATTAGTCAAATAGAGGGCTCTCATAGGAGCGTAGTTCATGGCTTTAGCCTTAAACTAGGTTGGGCTATAGTTCTTGTATTGGGTGAACCAAAGCGTTCAATAGCACCGTTTAGTGGTGTGTAGGTAATAGTCATCTTGTTGCTAGTAGGTACGACGATGTGAGTTGACAACAATACACTGCAGTATATGTGAGTCAATATTTTCCTTATTGATTTGAAGGAGCAATTTGAATTACTGCAGACTGGTTTCCTCCCATATACCCCCGCTGATGCGGATTTCCTACCATTGAAGGAAAAAGAGAAAACAGCTAATTCCACCCATGCCGTAAATGGATGCCCTACTTGATCCATTTCAAATCCAGCCGGAGGTCTTCAAGCCTTGTTACGAACTAAAGTCCTAAAGAAAAGCCACCCCAATCCCTCCCTAGCCCAGTCAAAGGTCTTCCCGCTCTTTTTTTTTAGGGGTAGAGTCAAGTTCGTTACGGTCAGCAAATCAGCACTGCATCGTATCGATAGCGATTCAGATCACCTCCCCAAGCCTGCCTAACCTAATTGTGTGTAAGCAATCAATCACGACAAGTCAACCGATCCATAATGAAAGCACCTGTAAATAGAAGTCGTTTGTCAACCGGTGGACTCATCCTCAATGCTGTTTAGGCTCCCTAGTTCAGTTGGTTGTCTGCCTCCTTTATTTACCATGCCCGAGATGGCCTTATGGGTAGCAGCCTCCCACAGAGATGGCTTTGTGGTCAACTTCTATTTTTCTTGTTAGAAGGTTCGTTCAGAAATCATGGTAGTCTGTTCATGGAGATGATTGGGAGCATAAATGGACCTGGGGTTAAGAACAACGACAAAACTGTCTTCTGTCTGTTGCCATGGAATGTATAGGTAGGGATTGTTTTATGCTTGGAAAGCTTGTTCCGCGCTCTCTATCCCCATGAACCACTTTTTAGTATTCGTGTTCGCCTTTTTTCTTCATTCAATCCATAGCCTACCTCGATACACTTGTGCCACAACGGCTGATCTTTTGAGTGAGGGAAGCCGGAGCATTGGTCAAGATAGAGAAAGAAGAGGAACTATAGATCGAGAAAGTCACATTAGCTACACCAGACCAGACACGCCTTTTTTTCTTAACCTATTTTTTGACTGACCGGATCGGTCACCCCTCAGCCCCCTATCACTTAAAGGCAGAGCTAACCCTTAATTCAACTGTTCTATAAAAGACCTGCCTATTCTATTAGTCAAGCTTAGAGAACATAGTACTAGGACTTACTAGATAAAAGACTGTGATTGGTGAAGGCTGAAAATGGCCTTAGGTAGTGACTATCTATCAGATCTTTTCTAAGAAGTTAGGTAGATGGTTGAGTCAAAGCGGAGAAGGAGACTAAGTCATCGGTCATGCCGGGATTGATTTCCTACTTTGAATGAGAGTCATACAGCCGTCAACCCTATTGGAAGTGCTTTCGTCATCCAATCTCTTGGTCTTTAGTTCGCTATTCGAATTTTGGACCAGTACAAATGTACGAAAGGTGGTCTTGTCATTTCCTTTCCAACTAGTAGCTAGTAGCTTCGTCGTTGATCTCTCCTCTTCCTGGCCGGCTGTGACTCGTATGTCCAGACAATGACTATTGATTCCTAACGAACCCATAGATTCTTCTACCATTCGACCAGATCTTCGTCATTGTATTTAAATTTGATTTTTTACCTCGGTCGAGCATCTTCAAACCTTCATCGGTCGGAACAAAACTATCAAAAGAAACTTTTAGGGAGCAGCGCTATACATAATACTAAGGGACCCAGGCTCTGCCAAAATGATACGATCAGCAACTTCAAGTACCCAAGCTATGTGATCAAGAACACTTCTCCGTTAGGTGAATCCCTCAGGGCACCCTAAGCAACTGAAGAGTAGAGAAGATGAAGAATAAGGGTAATCGACACATGAGGCTATACAACCGAAATGAAAGAGAGGACCGATTAATACCAATAGCAAGATACACATCTTTTTAGACTCCGAGGGGAGATAGTGATAATGATAATAGTATCAAATCAGAAGATTGGAATGAAAAACCTTAATAGATTAAGGATTAAGTGCAAACTTTTTTTATATATTTTTTACAAGTAAGCCATTTCCCTTAGGAACAGAAGGATAAACAAAGGGCTAATTTCTCACAATTATTCACGTTCAACTCGAAGATCCAGCAAGCCAACTTCAACAGAAACTGAGTCACATTCTCCCTTTCTTCCTAATGGAGGCGCATACCCTTCTTGTAACAGTAGATGGATAATCTAAAGTCTCATAGTCTTTGTTTCTAAAAAGGTTGTGTCATTTCTACATATATCGAAATTTTAGTCTTTCACCCCTCCTTTATCGAATTAGCTATGGCTAATCAAGTATAGTAGGGCTAATAAGAAGTTTCACTATGGCGATTAGAAGAGGCACAACCTCAATTCAAGTCGAGCAGTAGCTTTTCTACACTCAAAGGGAACCCTGCATCACCTTAACTGAGACTTCGTATGGATAGCTGTAGCCTTTCGTCATACCAAAAGGGTACTTAGTGCCTCCACCACCTACTAGGCTATAATCTTCTTGTTTCTAAACTAAATTGAGGGTCTATGCGGCTCTCTTAATAATATGTCCACTGTAGTCCATTCGAAGTGTTCCTACCTTTTCTTGTCTTGAATCAAATGGAATTTAATAACCTAGTGTAACGGATAGCATGGACTTATTTAAATAGTATACTTTTACAATGGATCTCATTTATCTTTCATATGTTAAATATTCGTGTAGTGAACTCACGGCTAAAGATAGTACATTCTGGGTCGATCAAGGAAGGTAGCGTATACGAGTACTTTGGATTGAGTAGAGCATAGGTTCAATAACCAGGCTTGGAAAAGAGAATAAGAATCTCGTTCAGCAAGAGGTTGAGTTTTTGGTCTTTCTACATTTCAAGTGCCAGTCTTTTGGTTAGTACTCAAAATTAATTTCTTTCTTGTTGGTTTGAAGTAATGCTCCTATTATTTAGCTATGACCGATATTTTTTGGTTAAAGTGCTAATGCAGCTTCTAAGGGATGCGTTCCCCTCCAAGCTATTTTAAACTAGCATCTATGGATAAACGATGGTTAAGTCGCATCGGTGCGGTCGGGATCGCCCGGTACTTGTGAGGCAGAAGAATCCTTGAATAATAAGATCGAGCCAACCCTTGTGGAAAGTCTTTTTTTAGTACTTATTAGCGTCCCTTCCCCCTTTCTATGCACCCAATCTACGAACCTGGCCTAATCTAATAGGCCTTCCACGCCCTGAAAACACTGATGCAGCATGGTTTCTAGGATGGATCTTAACGGAACTTCTTCACTCAATTATCAAGATTAAAGCGACTTTCTTCTTTTGCTTACCGATAGCTGCGCCTTTTCTCTTTCTACGTCCCCGAGACCAGTACTATTCTAATCGAAGCTATAGGCATCTTACCTCTTTCTTTAGGCGAGCTTATTCACTATTAACTCTGCATACTCTATTACTCATAGCGAGTCACTCCGTCCTCCTGTGTAGATATAGATATAGAGGCTCATTTTTCATTATGTCTGGTCTGTCTATCACCACAAACCTAGTAATCTCACTTCCAAGAAGGTACAGAGCTAAGAGTCAGGATGCGGGTTCATTTGACGAGCTGGATTTTAAAAGAGTCAGGTACTTATATTTACTAAACGAACAGGCTCGGTAGTACCTTAACTAAGTTCTTTGAATGGAGGACAAGCAACAGATGAGATTACCAATGGTATTGAACTGGCTTCTATGATTTCCTTCACATAACTTGAGTAGATGACAGCTGGAAGTCCCTTTTGGTTAATATAACCACTTGATTGCTCATTTACTAGGAACCATAATTACTTGAACATTTAGAACTTTAGATTTGTGTTTGTCACTAATTCGATCTCTGGACGTGCACCGGCGGCCCCTTTTCCATTGATAGTCCTCCTAAGCCGATGGGCTTTACGTTAAAATGAAAATAAGGTATCGAGACCTACTGACATAGATTAAGTAGCTACTAGATCCCCCATCTTGTTGAAGAATCAAATACTTCGTTCTCATCGATTGGGATTGACTGTCTTCTTTACTTCGACAGATGTGGTCAACCCCAGCTTGCTTATCTACAACTGCCCTATTCTGTGTAACTTAATGAATTTGATCCAGTCCAATAAGCCCATAAGCGCCGGTACAATATAATTCTAATATCCTTTAAAGAGGTTAGAATCCTATATATAGTATTTCTTCATTTCCTGCGTAATCTAATGCTTACTCTTCATTAATTAGAGGGGTGGTCACTCCACTTGAGTCAACCGGCCCCATTTAGGGAAGAGATAGAGCTCTAATAAATGTTTATGTCAAGGAGCAGAGCAGCGCGACTAGAGGGAGAGGCTGGATGGAATTCAACTCGACTAATAGGGAGAGGAAAGGAGTTGGCTGTAGGGCTTGGTTTGATGAATGGAGCCTTTTGGATATCAAGTGTTGATGGTTCCTGTTGATATGCTATTGAAAACCTAGTTGAGGAAGATATCAAACAAAAACCCTAGCATGTATAAGGATTCGAACAAAGGCGTACCTGAGAAGATAGTTCCAGCATGTTAGATCCCCAACCCCAAGGTGTGATGTTGGGTGAGATCGACCCAAGGCACACCTGAGATAATGCGTATCATTTGCTCCCTTTCTCTTCTCTCGATCTGAATTACTGACCTTCTTGTACTACTCCTTTTCCTTTCAAGGTGATCTTATTTTGATTGATACGCCTGCCGAGAATGAGGAAGGTTTTCAAACATGGCACAAAATAAATCAAATAGATTCTAGTCTGGCCATCACTCTATGTTCGTAGAATTTGTGGCTTAACTAGCCTTGCTTCTTGTCTTCAAGCTAGGGTCGCTGTAAGTGCTTGTGTTCAATGTGAGGGATTGTTTTTGCCCATATTGCTCTGACTGCTAGGCTTCTTGTTCCAGCCGAGTTCTCCCTTTGTCTCATGGTGCATACAAAGTGATGGATCTTGTTATGGATTATGCCCACAAGGATGTGCTTCTAATCCCCGCCTGCCTGCCTACCCGGACTTCTTCCTGTGGAGTGAACGATTTGTTTTATCCTTGATAGAAGCACTAGTCTCATACGTCTGCATGTCTGCTTGTTTGCGCTATCAGCTGTGCTCGACACTTGTTTCAATTGACTGAATTAGGAACTAGCCTAAAGGCTGCATTCCTGATAAGTAAGCCGAGTTCTTCCCTTGATAGAAGGACTCGGTGAATGTCTTTCAATTTGAATTTCTTCACCGGGCTTGGACCATGTCTCCCAAACAATCTCAGTACATATGGCACAAGACGATTCCACATCTTGAGGTCAGAATGGGATCGGGTATTTTCGATTGACGAACAAGTTGATAAACAAGAACGAAAATAGAACTATTGGATTTTTTTGACTTGCCCCCAGCTACTTGTCCTTTGGACCAAAAGCCCGCTTAGAAGTGGATTCGAACCACACAAGGATTTTTAGTCCTTTGTTCTAACCAACTGAAGCAAGCTAGCCCCCTTATTGGTTGAGGGAAGAGGGAATTTCCATCGCGAAGGATTCAATCCAGCCATAGGTTCCCCTATGGCTACCTTGTTACGACTTCACCCAGTCGAAGACCCCACCGTGGTATGCGCCAATAAGACCACCAAAAGCCTTTGTGGTACTAGTGTGACACATAAGTCGTGGGTGATCATTGGTTAGATGCTTCGGGCAAAACCAATTCCCAGGGTGTGATGGGCAGTATGTACAGGGCTCGAGTACATATTCACCGCGGCATGCTGATCCGTGATTACAACTTCATGTTCCCGATTTGCAGAGAACAATCCGAACTGAGACTATATTTCTGGATTCGCTCTGCCTTACAGCCTTGTTTCCCATTGTAATTGCCATTGTAGCACGTGTGTGGCCCAGCCGATAAGGGCCATGCGGACTTGACATCATCCCCACCTTCTTCCAGTATATCACTGGCAGTCCTTCTTGAGTGCGGCATACACCTTTTTGTTTGTTTCGGAGCCGTTTTGGCGGGGCGTACTAAACCCACTACGTACCACACCACCGGGCGGCTCGCCTGAATGCCAAGTCTTCTTAGTAATAAAGCGTGCTAGCTGCAATAAAAAAAATGCTAACTAGAAATCAAAACGGGCCAGCTACCTTCTTACTGACAGCACAGCTACGTGTTGGCACTCAATTAGTAGTGCTGGCACGTCACTCGGCTCCTCGGCTTACTTCAATTGCAAAGACTTTCTCTTTAGGTGCATGTCTTAGCAACACAAAATGAGGGTTTCACTCGTTATAGGACTTAACCAAACATCTCACGACACGAGCTGACGACAGCCATGCAGCACCTATATGAAAGTCAGTACCATCCCGTTAAGGACAGGTTTTTTTGTTCATATGTCAAGGGCTGGAAAGGTTTTGCATGTTGTATCGAATTAAACCACATGCTCCACCGCTTGTGCAGGCCCCCGTCAATTCCTTTGAGTTTCAGTCTTGCGATCGTACTCCCCAGGCGAAGTATTTCACGCTTTAGTTGGGCCCTTGATACACGTAGACCAACGGCGCATACTCATCATTTACGGCATAGACTTCCAGGTTATCTAATCTTGTTCGCTCCCCATGTTTTCCCACCCCAGCTTTGGTAGGGACCTAGAGAGCTGCCTTCGCTTTTGGTGTTCCTTCGTAGATCTGCGGATTTCACCCCTACACACGAAATTCCACTCTTCTCTATCTCACTCAAGTGAATTGGTTTCGAGAGCATTCCGCCAATTTTTGGTGACTTTTACTTTCAACCCGATTCACCGCCTATGTGCCCTTTATGCCCAGTCATTCCGAATAACACTTGCCCCCCTCCCTATCTTACCGCGGCTGCTGGCACGGAGTTAGTCGGGGCTTATTCCTCAAGTCTTGTCATGATCGCGCACTCGACGAAAGAGCTTTACAAGCAGTATTTCCCATCTTCACTCACGCGATATTGCTGGATCAGGCTTTCGCCCATTGTCTAAGATTTCCCACTGTTGCCCCGCGTGGGAGTCCGGGCCGTGTCTCAGTCCCAGTGTGACTGATCATCCGAAAAGACCAGCTAAGCATCATTGGCTTGGTTAGCCTTTACTTGACCAGCTACCTAATACTACGTAGGCTCATCAAACAGCGCTTTTTAACTTTCTTCAGGATTTGGCCCAAACTGTTTGGCAGATTCCCACGCGTTACGCACCCGTTCGTCATTTTGTTCACAACTCTTCTCACCTCCTGGGTGAGACAAGCTCTCTTTAGCTAGGAGCCTCTATTCCTTCTGCCCAGCTCCCCGAAAACAATGTTCGACTTGCATGTGTTAAACATATAGCTAGTGTTCCTTCTGAGCCAGGATCAAACTCTGATTTTGAGTATGATTGGGCCTTGCAGTGGTAGAACCTAGTGAACCGGGCGTACTATTTCCCAACCTTCTGTGAACTTTGTTTCTCTTATGATTTTTGCTACTTTGTTGAGTTTAGTGATTGATATCGTTTAAAGTCTCAACTAATCCACTCGTGAAGTGCTAGTGGTATAGTAGTTGTGTGGTAGTTGAGACTCTTTCCCTTCTTCTTCAGTAAAACCGAGCCTAACTATTGATTACGCCAAACATAGCTTTAGAGGCTCTTACTAGATAGGGTGGCAGAATAGAAGTCTCACTACTAGCTTTTAGTCTTAAGCAGGCAGCGGCGGCAAGGAATGAATGATCTACTAGACTAGCAGCCATTTCATTAGGATAGCATTTGCTTAGTCTTTTTCTAGCTTGATTGCAAAGAATGGTTTGGAAAGGTCAGCTGAAAGACGGTCTATCTTAATTCAAGCCTATTCCTTTGTGGCTGGCCCCAGTGCTTAACATCAGCTTGCATCCACATATGAAAAGTAAGCCAGCCGTATTAGCTAATCAACTCGCCTTAATGTACCCTCACTATATAGGTCCGGACTTGCGTACGGTATAACTTGCCTAATAGTTGCCAAAGCGGAAGCTTCAATGTTGACGGGCTTATTATCTCCTTTCTAAAGAGGGAAAATCAGAAAGGTTGACGGGCTTACCTCGGGCAGTCGCTAACCGTTTTACCTTCCCTTCTGCTTATACCATTTATTTGCGAATGCTTCACTTTGCTCTTTGGCGCGCTACTTTTGCTAGCAACCAACCTCTAATTCTCCTTAAGGCACCATGTTGGGGATTGGAATAGAAACTCCATTTTGGGGCTCAATGTTGGTGGACTTTACTCTTCTCCCCGGGCTCGCTCCGTTCTATGCCCAAAGCTTCAACTCAATCACTTGGACAGAGGGATTTAGCCTACCAACTGCAGGCTCAGGTGGGGGAATGATATCCATTGCCTGTTGCCCCATCCTAATAATACGTGTTTATCAACCACCCGTGCACGCATGGACTATCCATTTAGGTAGCTTCCCGAATCTTCCGCAATAAGTGCAAGTGGTTCCGCCGAACAAAGTTGTAGTTGGTTTGTTTTGTATGATTGCTCGCGAACCCACCTTCGCGGCTCGTTCCTTCGGCTCCTCGGTAACTTACGCTCTCAAATCCAATCACTTGCTATTTTACAATCGGACTTTCCTTGGTATGAAGAAGACTCTTAAAACCAAATCCCATGAAAGAAATAAGGATAAAAGGCAGACCCAAAAAAACTTTACTCTAAAAATAATATACCATGAAGCCCATTCTTGCCTTCTTCACCAGATAATCGGATATTGAAAAGAGATGATTCGATTGATTACTAACCTTCATGGAGTTAGGAATGATAGGTATAAGTAGAAGCTTCACCTCCGACCTGTGCTATCTATTCTAGTCTAGTGTACCTAGGACTTTTAAGACTGAAGCTAAGTACTGCTTTACGGAATGCAATAGTTCACTTTATAACATCTACAAGCTAGCCCTTTTTTACTAAAAAGAAAAAACAAGTAAGAACTCAAATCTACAACATAATGCCCATACTACTTAGGTCGCTACTTATGGACGTATGTACTACCTAGGTGGTTATACCTATAACGACTAACTGCCTTTCACGACAGATACAGCTGATCCACGTTCGAGCGAGCGGCAGATCGAACAGACCCTTATTTCTACTCATAGCCCCCCAACAGTGAGTTGTCCTTGATCCAGTAGTTCCAGTGGCACGACGAGCAATTCCAGGAGCAGCAGTCGGTTCAGTATAAGAAGATGAAGCAGCAGTTTGAGATCCCTTCTATCTATCCCATTTTCATGGTGTAAAAGGAAAGAATATAACCAGTTTATCATTCATCAAAATAGGTCGTTTACCATTCCTCTCCCTATCAGTCGAGCGTCTACCTTCCTCTCCTTATCAGTCGAGTTACTTCATACCTTTATTTGAATTGGTTTTAACTCATAGCATAAGAAGGATTTTAGAAATGAAACTTGAAGCGGAAGATACATTACATAGCACAGAGTGGATAGACAAGGGGCAGAAGGGGCAGACTAGCCGGAAAGCCATTACGTCCTAAGACTAGTCTCTTCCCCTAGTACCTAAAGTGGTCTAAGCTGGTAAACCTCGATAATTATATTAGAGAAGAATCTTCTTTACTCCCCTTTTAGTCAAGAAAGGTAGTCGTCCACCCAATAGAGCTTAGCAAGAGTGTGGATCGAAATGATCCCGCAAAGCTGGTACCCGTAGGGTGTCAATCCGGCTCTATCTTGAGGAGTGGAAAGGCAGCTGAAGTACATTAGGGATACCATCTTTAATCAAACATTGGAAACTCTGAAAGCAGTCTAGAAGTCCAATTCGTACCTTGATTAGACTTTGTTTGCCTATCCACTATTAATGGCTTCTGTGTTCAAGTCTCCGGTGCTATTGAATCAGAAGCAAAGAAGAGAAATGAAAGTAGCTCTTAGAAAGGTAACTGAATGCGTAAGTGTTGTCAAAGTCAGAACTGTGTGTCTTTGTTTGTAAATGCTTATCCCCTGTTAGCCCTTTCGACTTCTCATCTCAAATGTCCACTTGAGAGTTCTATCCCCCCCAGTACTTGGCTCTTTCCTAGTTTCAGGTTATCTAGAATTGAATCAGAGCAAAGAAGATCCATTGAATCTGCATCCCTTCACTCCGCTGCTATTGAATTAGTTGTTCTCTCTTTTGACATAAAATAGGTTGTTTCGCTAGAATAAGTTGTTACAGAAGGGCTTGTTAAGTAACTTCTTGCAATAAGAGAAGGACATGACTAGAATCAGATTGATGGCAGAGAATGCGCAAAGTGACAAATGTGAGAATCAGCAGCAGTAGCAGGGATTTAAACGAAAGCAAATAGTGACTCACTTGACCGAAGGGAAGCATCACCATTCTTAGTATACCAATACAAGCTGCTTGAGAATAAGTTGTGGGACTTTTGTTTGAAGGGCTTCTTTCGCCTTTCAGGTCTTTATCACGTCTTGCCGAGCTTTTGGGAATATATAGATTCTGTAATTAGTCAATACTGGTAAGCTTAAGAGAGGTAGGTCTCGAGTTATTGCTACGCCCCTAAGCTAGTAAGATCTTTCCATAAGCTAATAAGATCTTTTGTCGATACTTGATCAACAGTTAAATAGAAAAATGAATGGGAAATGAGGATCTATCTCTTTAAAGTAAGGGAATCGAAGGATGTCATTAGGGCTAAAGATAGTCGACATAAGGAAGATGGGGGAATGGGAAGAAAGATGAACTAATTGAATGAGCAGGTGTCACGCCCCAACTCGACCCCCCTTAAGATCAATCAGGACGCAACGGAATTTCGGCAGTATAACGACTGTAACCCAGATACCGAGGCTCTAACCAACCTCTTCGCAACTCATACATCCAACTCCACAAACAATTCAACAATTAAACACAACCACAATATACATTAAACATTCTTTTTCCTTTGCATCCATAGGTTACACGCCTCCGTTCCAACATCATACATTTACTATATAACATACATTTTCAAAATAGATTATAACCAATTCAGCAACCTAATCATGTTCCAAAACAAAACTACTAAATTGGCAATATACATAAGTCTTATAATTGAGTAAGTTATACAATATAACATATTACAACAACTAAGACAAATTCATGGCAATGACTCCGGCACACAAGACTCGTCCACATACAACACATTCACAGCTTCCTGAGGCACGTATCGGTAATTAGGATCAGTAACACTTGCATGCATGCAATAATTGAGAGTGAGCTTATATAAAACAAGCCCAGTGAGGATTCAATAGATATCTAACAGTATTTACTATATTCCTTAGAAATTATACTTTGAGCAGTAAACACACAATAAACATCAATAACAATATAAATACATAAACTATAACGACCATTCAATAAAGGATACTCTAGTTGGTGTAGCTCCAAATGCCATCACGATCTCAACCAACTTCTTATCACCCCCATGACACACACACTCGAGGTACCTCACTAGCCTTTCCTTCCATGGCATCTCCGCCCATGCGAGATGAGGGTAGCCTCTGATAACCATGTGGTTTTCAAACCAACGGCCCGATACCGCCCGAGAGGTGGTACATGCATATCAAGACTCAACAATAAAAATAAACATTCAATCACAGGAGGACAAGATTTTCCGTTGACTATCTCCCGGTTTATCAATAATCAATATTCAATAATCAATAATCAATAATCAATAATCAATTAATCATCAATCAATTAATAACATTTCAACAACATAACATCAATTAATCAATTAACAACTAAACAACTAAGTTAGACGACAAAGTAGGCCACCCAACTTAACTTGCATTAGACACACAACCAAACCCTAATCTAACCATCAAAAACTCACAATTCAATCACTCAAACACCACCCGATCATCTAAACACATATATCAACATTTTAAAGAAAGACAACCTAAACTTCTAATAATCATAACTTACATTCTACTAATCCAAATAACTCCAAACCAGTTCCTATCACTCACCCACTCAATCAACTACATTAGCCCCTCGGAAACCAAGCAAAATACATCCAAATCAAGCCCAACAACCCTAAAACCCTAATGCATCTTGGCTGAAATTTCTGGACTTTTGCACCGACATCACTATCAAAATTTCGGCATTACAACGGTACTACCCCGTATTTAACAACCTTTTACAAATCGAAGGCAATCAATTCCAACCACTACAACTCAAAATATTCAACAAATAGCCAACAACTCAACTTTTAATACCCGAAAATAAAAATTCTTGCTACAACGGTTCAAATCATATATAAACGCATATAAACGATCCTTAACATGCACTGAGCAATAATATAACATCAATTCAACATTCTAACAGTTCAAAATTCAATTATATGCAAAAACATAAAAATGACATTTTGAGATCTAGAATTTTTCTCTCACCTTTGATGTGTTTTAATGCAAGAAAGATGTAGAATGGATGCCCAACATGTGAAATCAAGCTTTGAATGAAGTGATTTGGACTTGAATTGCACATTCTATGAGAAAAATGCTTTGAAAAGCCTTGAAAATGCCTTATTCTTCCTCCTCCTTAAACTCACGGTTTTGTGTGTGTTTTTGGGGTGTTTTTGGCTTGTTTTAATGTGTGTTGATGATATAAGCTCAAGGTCAACAAAAATAATAAAGGTCAAAGTTAGTTTATTTAGTCTTTTAATTGTTTTCTAGTCTTTTAATTGTATTTTTAGACTATTTTTGCTCAAAACATTTATGCAACCCTTAGACTATTTTAAGTTGTTTATTTTTAGGTGACAAAAAGTTTTACATTCAAACATTTTCACCTGATTTGGTTTAAAACTCAATTTTCACAAAAAAGTGTAAAAACCATTAAAATTCCAAAACCGATTCAAAATCTGTTTTAATCAAATAAAGGTCTATTAATTCCTGAGGACTAGGTTTTAAAACGTTTAAAACACCCCTGTAAAAATTTTAGCGGACAGGTGTTCAAAATACTATTCATTAAATCTGGCGATAAAATTTTTGATTCCTTTTTTTATGAAAATTTAATGAATGCACACATTAGCATGTATTAGGAATATAAATCACATATTTAGCACATTCTAACTCATATAATACATAAACATGTCAAATCACACAAATCGAGGCAAAGACATGCAAATCGAGGTAAAGAAGAAAACTGCGGTTTCATATTCTCCCTCCCTTAAAACAATTGCATCTGCACAATTCTCGACTGGCAGACAATTAAATCCTCAATCGTTACACTTAACAATACTTCTCTTAGTTCCCATTTATCTCTTAGGATGACACCCAACCAAATACCTCAAAAGAACAAATTTTGTTGACTGCAAGATGATTATCATAATTCCAAGACAATGTTCAATTCATAATTCTCTCCCACCTAATATCATATTGCATATGAAAGAAATCGCAACTCTAAAGCCTTAGCATGACACCACAACTTATCAATCATCCCCTACTACATAAAAGAGCTCTATGAACACCCCGAGGGTTTAAAAACTCATTCACGATAACATGAATGATTACTGATCAAGGGAATATCTCAAAAGTGACATTGGTCAGAATATGGCTCTTATGAAATTTACAAGGAAATAAGAATATGGAAAGTTATATTCGAGCCAACAATCAAGTAAACAAGAGGTCAAACAGGTTAGAGAATCAAGAGACTAATAGTTTAATAAGGAAGCATGATAACTAAGATAAGAAATGTCTCAGCATCTATCAGTTAAATATGTACGAACAAAATGATGACGAGACAAAACAGTGCTGAGTATGTTGAACGAACATTCCTGAACAGGTAAACATTTCAATTCTTGATGATTGTTCAAGGAACCAATAAGTAAGTTGTACTTGAGGCGAAATGAAATTAAGAAATAAGAGATGATCAATTCAATAGAAAACATGAGTGACAAGAGTATCTCAACACACAATACCAAAGAAGTATGAATAAGAAATGATAACAACAGGACAGTGCCGAGTACTTGAGTGAGCAATTACAAGCAAAGTAATGGCTCAGCATTTAATCATAAAACAATAGGATTAACAAGGGTCAACAAGAATGACAATGGTGTACTTAAGTAAGGGGTACATCAAGCAAGTGAAATTCGAACAAGTAAAATGGTATACCAAAGGAAAAATTACATTCATATGAATAGTAATAGGATGAAATGAAATATTGAAATCAATGGCTGGAGATATAGAATGAAATATAGAAGTCTCAAACCTTAACTCCAATAAGCGACATTGCTATAAGAAGCAAATATGAATGTTAAGAATAGAAAGAATGTCAAATGAGTATAGGATCCATTAATCCAATAACCAAAAGTTTCAAGAAACAATTGATATGTTAGAAAAGTGTAACTGTGACGCCCGGGTTTTAGCCATGCATTTAATTACTGTTGCATCCCTTGTTTGTGCATTTATTTCTGTGCCTTACTAACTGACTTTTATGACTACTATTCACTCCATTTTTAAACTGCCTCCTATTAGTTAATTAGCATTTTTATTAAATCATATTAATTATTAAAGTAATGAGAAAAATGTGCATTTGAGCTAGAGGCGATAGGAGAGCTCGTTTAGAAAATGACTTTTGTAGTTGAATGAATAGTGTTACGTAACTAACTTAAAGATTTAATTAACTAGCACACATGTTTCACCTTAGGCTCGTTTTTAAGCTTTCTACGCGCATTTTAGATGCCACCTAAGCACCCAATCAAGACCCCACCTTAGCCAATTATTAAATAACCTTGTTTAGCTCATTAGATAACAAAGAAAAAAAAATAAAAGCTGAAATTGGAGCAGGAGCTGGCCGACAGCAGCAAACAGTGAGGAAAAACCATTTTTGCTCTTCAACTCTTCGATTCAAGCCACTCCAAGCCTAGAGAAACTAGATTAGGGTGTGTGCAAGCTTCCTAGAGTCTCCTACGCGCATTGGTGAGGGATTTCACGACTTGTTTTTGCATTTTTAAATAGTTGCTCATTTATTGATTTGTTGAAAATATGATTATATGCCATTGTAATTGTTATCTATGCTAATATACCATCTATATGAATGCTAGAGAACACATTTGAACCGTCGTTTCGCAATTTAAACGGTTAGAATCGTTAGTTTGATTTTTAGGGTGAATAGTGACGTTTTTCTAGGGTTTTGTGTAATTGCTCGAATTAGCTTGAATTAATGCTTCTAATAGATGCCATAGGTACTAGTGAAGATAACCAAATAGCCCCGTGCACTTGCATTGCCCTTAAATCGCCTAAAAATGGAAAATAGCCGACTTTAACTTGGGGCTTTTGGGGTTAATGCGAATCCGGGTGGATTCGGGCTTCAATTCTAGTATCCTTAGGCTACCTAGGTGCTATAGATGCCTTGATATCCCTTGTTTGAAGCCCGGACAATGTACGCGTAGTTTAAAGCCATAAGAGGGAATTTGGGGCTTTCGGGGTAAACGCGGGCATTTGAATGAGTTAGAGGGTTGAGAGGGTACCTTGAGGGTTAGTTAGAAGGTTGGGAGAGTTTCCTTTGAAAATGAAATCATTAACGTGGGTTTGGAAGAGAAATAGTATGTAAAATAAAGGGGTTTAAGTGCAATTTTGTTTGTCTCACATTTCTAAACCCACGGCATGACTTCTTGAGTGTTTATATGTGATATTAAGTTGGTTTGGAGCTTTTGGTATAATCCTATGCTTATTTTGTATATGTTCATTTGTAAACTGCTTATTAGCTTCTATATTTGCTTCTATCCTAAATGCATCGAGGTCAACCTACTTTGTTGATCCTCATATGTGTTAATGCTTATATTATTGCTATTAACTTGCCATCGTTAAGTGCATTGCATAGTGGTTGCGCAACCATAGTGTCAGGGGCGGATGTGTTGAATATCGGCTGGGCGGCAGAGGGCTTGCCGGTGGATATTCAAACTCCGTGCCCTAGTCCCTCATTCGCCTGGTCCGGAGATTGCCAGGGGATGTTGGGTCGTAGGATTCGGGGTACATCCGGAGTACACCCACTGGAGTGATTGGGGTTATGCCGGCTTATCGTGATCGTGATCGTGGTTCGTGGATCGTGAATGAAGACCAGTGAAGATTGGTGTATAGGGGTTATGAGAAATGTATCCTTTCAAATATGTGGTTATTTAAGCTATTATTGTTTCTTGATTTGCTCAATTGTTATTGTTGTTAACTGTATTACTTGTCGCATTGCACGCCCCGGGACCTTATCCCTCACTGGGCAACAGTGGTTGCTCATACCTCGCTAACATGTTTCAGGTGGCGCAGTTGGAGGAGTTGCATTAGTTGCTGTGTCTAGTTGCTTGAGGTGGACTATGTTCTTGTTGATGAGAGTAGGACTTGTTTTCTTTACTTTATGTTCTATTTTGTAACCTAAGTGATATGTGTATATTATATAGTTTGCAAATTGAGGGATAGATGTTGTAGTGGTAGATTTAGAACCATGGCATGTAATAACTTATATTTCTGCTATTAGCTTCTTCGCATGCTTGGGAGTGAATGACTGGTTGTTTTCAATTTCTAAGAATACTTAAAAGCTATCATGGAGTGGCATGATAAGCGGTTTTGTAAAGAAGTTAAGTTATGAATGCATGCTTGTCTGTATCTAAACTGTTTGTATGTCTTAAGGCTCGGATGGCCTTAAAGCTAAGATCTTTAGTTATAAATGAATGTCTTGTTATGTTGTGGCTTTATTGAGTGTTTACAGGTTTTCAGAATGTCCACGGTACAGGGGAGACTCTGTCCGTGTGTCGGGTCCGGACTTAACCATTAGGAAAAATTTTATGACCGGGCTTGGTATTGGGTTGAGAATAGTATGGTCATTAGAGCCTCCGGTCTCGTGAGGGATCGGGGCGTTACAGTAACTCTCTCTCAAATAAGTGAGAATAGAGTAGAAAAGAATAATAAGACCAATAGAATAGGAAGCACAAAATAGGTGTCCCACCTACACATTTAAACACCAACAAGTCAAATCCTACAATCTATCTTCCTCCAAAACAAGACACTAAGGAGATCTAGAGAACCTAAGGAGTCATACCAATCACAAAACAAGATAAATCACTCCAAAATTTTACATTTCGTACCAGACCAATCACCAAACAAGATAAATCACTGATTACCCAACAAGATTTACTGGTGAAGACTCCAAAATCTGATAACACAATACATATTCATACTAACCCATTATAACACAAGAGAATCCCCAATCAACAATTTAGAAAGTCATACCACCTAGAACTCAAAAGCTTGATGTAGGCAAGTAAATGTTCAGTCACCAAAATGCATTCTTATTTCCTCAAATAATTCTATCTCCAAACAATTACATCTTCGAATAAAGTAACTTTAGTCAGGAATCACTCCAATTGTCTCCAAGGTTTAAAGATCAAAACTCCAAAATATCCATTAATAATATAGCAATCCCAAATAGCATAAATAATCACATGTTATACCACACTTCATTCCATTCACAAATATACATCACTAATTCCTCAAATAAATTCTTTCTAAAATAACCTCAATAAAGTATAATATGAGTTGAGACTCCAAAAGTATCTAATCATAACCTCACGGAAACCTCAACTTATGATCCATCTTCAAGTAATAACAAGTTAAACATGGCAACAAAAGTAATTATAATCATCAAGATACATTGCTATTTCCTCGAACAACTTCATTCTCGCTAAAGGAACATCAAGAACAGATCCATTAAATTGAGACTAAAATCCATAAACATAACAATTAAAATCTCACTGATAAACTATTAGAATAATAATAATTCAAAATCATGGCCTACCACTATTTCCGAAAACTCTTGCAGTCATCTTTACTTCACCCAAAAGAATCACCCATAGTTATAGCATATATACAATTATATCTCATGAAAACAAGTACTAACATATCACATGATTATCATATATTACAACATTATCACATAACACACAATTCAGCATATAAGAAGCCAACATCACATAAACATGTTATATCACATAAGTAAGTTATAAACAATTAAAGTCACATAAGTAACAAACTTCACATAAGACAAGTTGATCACGTAACTCACATTGGTCACTTAAAGTACATTGAGCACCTAAAGCACGTTGTTTCACATAAGTTAGTTATAAACAATTAAAACCACATAAACAACTAACTTCACACAGACACTTCAATCGCATAAAACACATTTGTCACATAATACACATTAATCACAAAATGCATATTAACTACAACACATTGAGTACGTAAGACACATTACATAAAACATATTGACTACATTAGTTCACTTAACACATAAAGCATATTGATCACAAAGAAAGTTAGACACATAAGTAAATTAATCACATAAACATATTAACATATGTTTCACTTTTCTTTCACTTAATACATACTTGCATGCTTAGACCACTACCCACATTCCGAGGATACCCTGGCTGACAGCTAAACATACGCTTTGATACCACTTAATGTCATGCCCAACTCGACCCCCCTTAAGATCAATCAGGACGCAATGGAATTTTTGCAGTATAACGACTATAACCCGGATACCGAGGCTCTAACCAACCTCTTCACAACTCATATATCCAACTCCACAAACAATTTAACAATTAAACACAACCACAATATACATTAAACATTCTTTTACCATTGCATCCATAGGTTATACGCCTCCGTTCTAACATCATACATTTACTATATAACATACATTTCCAAAATAGATTATAACCAATTTAGCAACCTAATCATCTTCCAAAACAAAACTACTAAATTGGAAAAGTACATAAGTCTTATAATTGAGTAAGTTATACAATATAACATATTACAACAACTAAGACAAATTCATGCCAATGACTCCAGCAAACAAGACTCGTCCACATAAAGCACATTCTCAGCTTCCTGAGGCACGTATCCATAATCATGATCAGTAACACTTACATGCATGCAATAATTGAAAGTGAGCTTATATAAAACAAGCCCAGTGAAGATTCGATAGATCTCTAACAGTATTTACTATACTCCTTGGAAATCATCCTTTTTTGCAGTAAACACACAATAAACATCAATAACAATATAAACACAAAAACTATAATGCCCATTCAATAAAGGATACTCTAGTTGGTGTAGCTCCAAACGCCATCACGATCTCAACCAACTTCTTATCACCCCCATGACACACACACCCGAGGTACCTCACTAGCCCTGCCCTCCATGGCATCTCCGCCCATGCGAGATGATGGTAGCCTATGATAGCCATGTCGTTTTCAACCCGGCGGCCCGATACCGCCCGAGAGGTGGCACACGCATATCAAGACTCAACAATAAAAATAAACATTCAATCACAAGAGGACAACCTTTTCCGTTGACTATCTCCCGGTTCATCAATAATCAATATTCAATGATCAATAATCAATAATCAATAAATCATCAATCAATTAATAACATTTCAACAACATAACATCAATTAATCAATTAACAACTAAATAACTAAGTTAGATGACAAAGTAGGCCACCCAACTTAACATGCATTAGACATACAACCAAACCCTAATCTAACCATCAACAACTCACAATTCAATCACTCAAACACCACCCGATCATCTAAAGGCATATATCAACATTTTAAAGAAAGACAACCTAAACTTCTAATAATCAAAACATACATTCTACTAATCCAAACAACTCCAAACAAGTTCTTATCACTCACCCACTCAATCAACTACATCAGCCCCCTTGGAAACCAACCAAAATACATCCAAATCAAGCCCAACAACCCTAAAACCCTAATGCACCTTGGCTTAGAGTTCCGGACTTTTGCACCAACATAACAATCAAAATTTCGGCATTACAACGGTACTACCCTGTATTTAACAAACTTTTACAAATTGATGGCTATCGATTCCAACCACTACGGCTCAAAATATTCAACAAATAGCCAACAACTCAACATTTAATACCCGAAAATAAAAATTCTTGCTACAACAGTTCAAATCTTATATAAACGCATATAAACGATCCTTAGCATGCACTGACCAATAATATAACATCAATTCAACATTCTAACGGTTCAAAATTCAATTATATGCAAAAACATAAAAATGACATTTTGAGATCTAGAATTTTTCTCACCTTTGATGTGTTTTGATGCAAGAAGGATGAAGAATGGATGCCCAACAAGTGAAATCAAGCTTTGAATGAAGTGATTTGGACTTGAATTGCAAAATCTATAAGAAAAATGCTTTGAAAAGCCTTGAAAATGCCTTATTCTTTTTCCTCCTAGAACTCACGGTTTTGTGTGTGTTTTTGGGGTATTTTTGGCTTGTTTTAATGTGTGTTGATAAAATAAGCTCAAGGTCTATCACGCCCCAACTCGACCCCACCTATGATCAGTCAGGACGCAACGGAATTTCGGCAGTATAACGACAGTAATTAGGACACCAAGGCTCTAAACCAACCTCTCAGAACATCATACAATCAAACTCCTCAACCAAACACCAATCAATTCCTCAATGCCCTTAACAACATACAACATAGCCATATTATACAATAATCATTCTTAGTTATACGCCTCCGTTCCAACATAATACCTTAACTTTAACATACATCTCAAAGTAGATTATAAACCAACTTAGCAACCTAATCATAACAAAAGAAAGACTACTAAGTTAGCATCATTTAGTTCATTATCTTTACTACAACTTATACATCATAAACTACAAAGTAAATAAAAGACAACTAGTTTAATATACAAGATAATAGAGTATACAACATCTCAAGCATCAAGGACAAGACTCTGGCACATAGGACTCGTCCACATACGACACATTATCCCTTTCTAGAGGTACGTACCCGTAATCTTGCTCAATAACACCTGTATGCATGCAATAATAGAGAGTGAGCTTATATAAAACAAACTTAGTGAGGATCCGATAGATCTCTAACAGTATTTATTATACTCCTTGGAAATGATCCTTTGAGCAGTAAACACGCAATAAAACATCAACAACAATATAAACACATAACTATATTGACCAATCAATAAAGGATACTCTAGTTGATATAGCTCCAAACGACATCACGATCTCAACCATTCTTCTTGTAACTCCCTATTACTCACGCACCCGAGGTACCTCACTAGCCTCGCCCTCCATGACACCTCCGTCATGCGAGATGGAGGTAGTCTCTGGTAGTCATGCCGTTATCAACCTGACAGCTCGATACTGCCCGAGAGGTGGTACACATATACCAAGACTCAGCAATAATAATAAACATCATTCACAGGAGGACAATCTAGAAGAATTTCCTAGCTCCCGGTTCATCAATCATCAATCAATAATCGCCAATAATCATCAATTATCATCAATTATCATCAATATAACATCAAGTAATCAATTAAACAACAAACAACTAAGTTAGATGACAAAGTAGGCCATCCAACTTAACATGCATTAAACACGTAATCTAACCTTAGTCTAACCATCAACAACTCACAATTCAATCACTCAAATACCACCCAATCAACTAAGGCTCAATTCAACAATTTAAAGAAAGACAACCTAAACTCCAAATAATCATATCTTACATTCTACTAATCCAAACAACTCCAAATCAGTTTCTAACACTCACCTATTCAATCAACTACATAATCCCTCTCGGAAACCAACCAAGACACATCAAAATCAAGCCCAACAACCCTAAAACCTCAATGCACCTAGGCTGAAATTTCTGGATTTTCACCCAAACATCGCAATCAAAAATTCGTAATTATGACGGCGTTACCACGTAATTAACAAACTTTTAAAAATCGATGACAATCGATTCCAACAACAACAACTCAAGATATTCATCAAATGGCCAATTTATCAACTTTAAATACCCAAAAATAAATAATTTTGCTACAATTGTTCAAATATCGTAGTAATACACATAAATGATCCCTAGCATGCACTAAGCAATAATATAACTTCAAATGAACATTCTAACAGTTCAATAATCTATTATATGCAAAAATATAAAAAATGACTTTTGAGATCTAGAATTTTTCTCTCACCTTTGATGTGTTTTGAAGCTACAAAGATGTTCAATGGATGCTCAAGAGGTGGAATCAAGCCTTGGTTGATGGAAATTGGCCTTGAATTGCAACTTTTAATGAAAATTTACTATGAAAAAATGTTGAAAATGCTCTCAAGAAAAGCTATGGTGCTTCGGCCACCTTGTGTGTGCTTTAAGTGTGTTTTGTGTTGTTTTAGTAGGTGACGATGATATATTATGCATATAAAGGCTTGGTCAAATAAAATAAAAGAAAGTCAAAGTTAATTTTTAGTCTTTTAATTCTATTTTAGTCTTTTAATTCATTTCTTGAGTATTTCTTGCTCAACTATTAAATTAACACTTAAACTAATTCTAGACAATATATTTTAGGTGACAAAGAGTGTTACTTTAAAACAGTTTCGCCCAAGTTGGCTTAAAACTCGTTTTCTTGCAAAAGGAAGTGTAAAAATCTTTAAAATTTCAAAACCGATTCCAAATCCATTTTAATCAAACACGGGTCTATTAATACCCGAGGACTACATTTTACAACATTTAAAACACCCCTGTAAAAAATTTAGCGGACCGGTGTTCAAAAATACTATTGACCAAAACCGACGATAAAATTTCTAATTCCGTTTTTGATGAAAAGTTCATGAATGCACACTTAGCATGTATTAGGAGTATTAATCACATATTTAGCACATTCTAAGTCATATAGCACATAAACATGTTAATTCACACAAAATGAGGTAAAACACGCAAATCGAGATAAAGCAAAATATGGGGTCTCACATTCTCCTCCCCTTAAAGAAATTTAGTCCCTGAAATTCTTACTTGCTGAACGAAAAAGATCTGGATACTGCTGTTGCATCTACTCTCGCCTCTCCCAAGTAGCTTCCTCGATACCGTGATGCTTCCATAACACTTTAACCATTGGAATCTTCTTCGACCTCAACTCTCGTTCCATCTGATCAAGAATACGAATCGGCCGCTCATCATAAGTCAGATTCTCACAAAGCTGTAACGGCTCTGGCTCAAGAATATGAGAAGGATCCGGATTATATTTTCGCAAATTAGACAGGTGAAATACATCGTGGACATTAGAGAAATTCTCCGGTAAAGCCAACCGATATGCCAACTTGCCCACTCTGCCAGTAATCTCAAATGGCCCCACAAACCTCAGACTCAGCTTACCACCTTTACCATAATGAGCAAACCCCTTACGAGGAGACAATCTCAAGAAAACTCGATCTCCGACTGCAAACTCCAAATCTCGACGACGCTTATTAGCATAACTGTGACTCCCGAGCTTTTGCCTTGCATTAACTTACTGTTGCATCCATTATTTGCACATTTCCGTATGTGCTTTATTAACTGTCTTCTTTAGCCACTATTCACTCCATTTTCAAACTGCACTATATTAGTGAATTAGCAATTTTATTAAATCATATTAATTGTTAAAAGAATGGGAAAAATGTGCCTTTGTACGATTAGCGTTCGGAACCCTCGTCTAGAAAATGTTTTAGCAAACTAAGAATAGTGTTACATAACTAACTTAGAGTTTTAATTAACTAGCATACATTTCTCACCTTAGGCTCGTTTATTTAGCTATCAACGCTCATTTTAGTGGACCACTAACCACCTAACTTGACCACATTTAATATATATGCTAACACAACACACATTAGTTCATAATAACAAAACAAAAAAAACAAAAAAAAGAGAAGCAGTGAATAGTGCTAGGAACCCAATAGCCCTTCCTTTGCATTTGGGTGAATTTTTCATCTTCAGTTCTTCACTTCAAGCCAAGCCAAGCTAGGAGCACATAGTTTAGGGTGTTTGCAAGCCTCCCGTGAGCTCCTTCGCATATTGGTGAGGGATTTCATGACTTTTTTCGCATTTTAAAATTGTTGCTATTTTCTTGATTTGTTAGAAATGTGTTACAATGCTATTGTAATGCTTAATTATTCTATTTTACCTTGTATATAAGTGCTAGAGAATGTATTTAAGCCATTCATTTGATTTTTAAACGGTTAGAATCATTAATTTGATTTATGAGGTGAATAGTGACGAAATTCTAAGCTTTTGTGTAATTGCACGAATTAGCTTGATTCAATGCTTCTAATAGATGTCTTAGGTGCTAATGAAGGTAGTCTAATAGCCCCGTGCAATTGAATTGCTCTAAATTTGCATAGAACGTGAATTAGCTGACTTTAACAAAGAGATTTCGGGATTAATGTGAGTCCGGGTGGATTCGGGCTCCACTTCTAGAATTCTTAGGATACCTAGGTGCTTTAGAAGCTTTGCCAACCCTCATTTGAAGCCCGGTTGATGTATGTGTAGTTGAAAGCCATAAGAGGGAAATTGGGTCTTTTGGGGGTAATTGCAGGTATATGCACGTGTTTGAGTGTTGTAGGGGTGCCTTAGGGGTTTCTCAGAAGATTAGTATAGCTTCCCCTCAAATTTGAAACCTTAACTTTGATTCGGAATAAAAATAGCTTGAATAACAAAGGGGTTTAAGTGCAAATTCAGTTGTTTCTCGCTTCTAAGTCCATGGCATGGCTCCTTAGGTGTTTAAATGTGGTTTCAAGTTGATTTGGAACTTTTGGTATAATTCTAAATGTATCTTATATATGCCCCTTTGTAAAGTTGCTTATTTACTTGTGTAAACTGTTTCTAATCTATCATTTCTGAGGTCAACCTACTTTGTAAAGTGGTTTGAATTGTAATTTGATTGGAACTATAGAAACCCGGCTTGTAATTGTATTGGATCTTGTTTGTATTTGATTTGTAGGTGGTTTGTAATAGCTTAATGGACTATGTTATTGTTTATTGGTCGTGTATACTTGATTGGGTGAATGGAGTTAGACCATAGTTTGGTAGTTATAAATATTGTTTACAGGTTTTGGATTTTCCTATAAACAAGGGAGGCTTCGTTCGTTTTCCCTCGTTTCTTGTGCCTTGGGAATGGAATTGGGAACTCCGATCTCGTGAGGGATCTAGGCGTTACAGTGTTTCCTGAGGAGTTACCTAGTTTACCACCTAATAGAGAGATAGAGTTTATGATTGACTTATTACCAGGGGCTACGCCTATCTCTAGGACTCTAAACAGAATGGCTCCACATGAGTTGCAAGAATTGAAAATTCAGTTGCATGGTTTACTTGAGAAGGGATTCATTTAGCCGAGTTCTTCACCTTGGGGTGCACCGGTCTTGTTTGTTAAAAAGAAAGACGGATCTCTTCGGTTATGCATTGATTATCGGGGTCTTAATCAGATAACTATTAAAAACAAATATCCATTACCTTTGATTGAGGAATTATTTGATCAGTTGCAAGGTGCTAGGGTATTTTCTAAATTTGATCTGAGGCAGGGCTATTATCAGTTAAGGATTAAGTCCGATGATGTTCCCAAAACTGCTTTTAGAACTCAGTATGGTCATTATGAGTTTGTTGTTCTACCGTTTGGGTTAACTAACGCTCATGCCGCATTTACGGATTTGATGCAGAGAGTATTCCGCCTATATCTGGATCAGTTTGTGGTTATTTTCATTGATAATATTCTTGTCTATTCTAAATCTGAGGCGGAGCATGAACAGCATCTTAGAATTGTGTTGCAGACTCTTCAGGAGCATCGGTTATTCGCAAAGTTTAGCAAATGTGAGTTCTGGTTAAGGCAAGTCACTTTTCTGGGCCACATTATTTCTCAGGATGGAATTTCTGTTGATCAATTAAAGATTGAGGTTGTCATGGCATGGAAATGGCCGGAGACTGTTACAGAAATTCGCAGTTTTTTGGGTTTAGTGGGTTATTACAGAAGGTTTGTCAAGGATACCTCTAAAATTGCTGGACCTTTGACTCAACTCACTCGAAAGAAGATTATATTTGACTGGAATGAGAAATGTAAGGCTAGCTTCCAGGAATTAAAGAAGAGATTAACCACAGCTCATATTCTCGCTCTACCTGAGGGTACTGATAATCTGGTAATCTATAGTGACGCTTCTAAGGAAGGTTTGGGTTATGTATTGATGCAGAATGGGAGAGTTATTGCTTATGCTTCTAGAAAACTGAAACCTTATGAACTTAATTACCCGACGCATGATCTCGAGCTTGCAGCTATCATCTTTGCATTAAAGAAATGGCGTCACTATCTTTGGGGTAATAAATTTGAAATCTTTACTGATCACAAGAGTCTGAAATATCTCTTTTCTCATAGAGTTGAATATGAGGCAGAGGCATTGGTTGGAGTTGCTTGAGGATTATAATTGTACTATCAATTATCTGGCAGGTAAGGCGAATATTGTTGCCGATACTTTAAGCCGAAAGGCTACAGTTGCTAGTCTAATCATCAAAAGTTGGGAGTTCATGGAGGAATTATGTTTATGGAGGCCCAACACTTCAAATTCTGGTATTCAATTTGCAAGTTTGCATATTCAGTCTCTTTTATTATCCAGGATTAGAGAGGCTCAACAAGCTGATCTGCAATTGATGGAAATCTTAGAAAAGTCGAAAGGGGGAGAATCGGATTTCAAATTGCATGATGAAGGACTTCTTAAGTTCAAAGGCAGAATTTGTATTCCTTCTCAGCCAGCTTTAAAGAAAGAAATTCTTGTAAAGGCTCATAATTCTAAGTATACTATCCATCCAGGCAGTACCAAGATGTACAGAGATCTGAAACAGAACTACTGGTGGAACAACATGAAGAGAGAGATTGCTGATTATGTTGCTAAATGTCTTACATGTCAGAAAGTTAAAGCTGAACATCAGAGAACGACATGGTTGTTGCAGCTGTTGGCCATTCTTGTTTCGAAATGGGATCACATTACCATGGATTTCGTGTTAGATTTACCGCGGTCTTCGAGAGGACATGATTCAGTCTAGGTTGTTGTGGATAGATTGACCAAAACCTCTCATTTTATTGCTACAAAGAAAACTGAATCTCTTGATAGGTTGGCTGAAATTTATGTTGAGAATATTGTTAGACTTCATGGGATTCCCAAGAGTATTGTGTCAGATAGAGATCCCAGATTCACATCTCAGTTCTGGCAGAAGATTCATAAAACTTTGGGCACGACATTGACTTTCAGTACTTCTTATCATCCTCAAACTGATGGGCAATCTAAAAGAACTATCTTAATACTAGAGGATATGCTTCGAGCATGCATTCTGGACTTCGGTAAGAGTTGGGAGAAATACTTACCTCTCGCAGAATTTGCTTATAACAACAGCTATCAAGCTACTATCGGTATGGCACTGTATGAGGCTTTGTATGGGCGTAAATGCAGATCTCCTTTATATTGGGATGAAGTTGGAGAGTTGAAATCTATTGATCCTACTTTATTGCTAGAGATGAACAGAATGATTGATAATGTTCAGCTTATCAGAAAAAGAATGCTTACAACGTAGAGTCAGCAAAAGAGTTATGCAGATAGACGTTGTTGTGATCTGAAATTTGCCGTAAAGGATTGAGTATTTCTAAAAATTTCTCCTCGCAAGGGCTTGATTCGCCATGGCAAGGGAGGTAAACTTAGTCCTCGTTTCGTGGGACCGTTTGAAGTAATTAAAACTATTGGTGAATTGGCTGATCGACTAGCTTTGTCTCTTAGCCTGGGTAGAATTCATGATGTCTTCCATGTTTCTATGCTTCGGAAGTATAAGCCAGATCCTTATCATGTTCTTGAGCCCGAGCAACTAGAGATCAGTGAAACTTTAACCTACATGGAGAAACCTCTTCGGATTGTTGATTAGAAATTTCAGGAGCTGAGACAAAAAGCATTCCGATGGTTAAAGTTCTGTGGGATCATCATGGGTTGAAGGATGCTACCTGGGAAAGAGAGGATCAGATGCCAGATCGATATCCAGAGTTATTCGCCGAATCATGTAAGAATTGCAAGGACCCAATTAGTTTAAGGGGGAGAGGATGTGACGCCCGAGCTTTTGCCTTGCATTAACTTACTGTTGCATCCATTATTTGCACATTTCCTTCTATGCTTTATTAACTGTCTTCTTTAGCCACTATTCACTCTATTTTCAAACTGCACTATATTAGTGAATTACCAATTTTATTAAATCATATTAATTGTTAAAAGAATTGGAAAAATGTGCCTTTGTACGATTAGCGTTCGGAACCCTCGTCTAGAAAATGTTTTAGCAAACTAGGAATAGTGTTACGTAACTAACTTGGAGTTTTAATTAACTAGCATACATTTCTCACCTTAGGCTCATTTATTTAGCTATCAACGCTCATTTTAGTGGACCACTAACCACCTAACTTGACCCCATTTAATATATATGCTAACACAACACACATTAGCTCATAGTAGCAAAAATAAAAAAAAGAAGCAGTGAATAGTGCCAGGAACCCGACAGCCCTTCCCTTGCATTTGGGTGAATTTTTCATCTTCAATTCTTCACTTCACACCAATCCAAGCTAGGAGCACATAGTTTAGGCTGTTTGCAAGCCTCCTGTGAGCTCCTTCGTGTATTGGTGAGGGATTTCATGACTTTTTGCGCATTTTAAAATTGTTACTATTTTCTTGATTTGTTAGAAATATATTCCAATGCTATTGTAATGCTTAATTATGCTATTATACCTTGTATATAAGTGCTAGGGAACGTATTTAAGCCATTCGTTTGCATTTTAAATGGTTAGAATCGTTAATCTGATTTATGAGGTGAATAGTGATAAAATCCTAGGGTTTTGTGTAATTGCGCGAATTAGCTTGATTCAATGCTTCTAATAGATGCCTTAGGTGCTAATAAAGGTAGTCTAATAGCCCCGTGCAATTGAATTGCTCTAAATTTGCATAGAACGTGAATCAGCTGACTTTAACAAAGAGATTTCGGGGTTAATGTGAGTTCGGGTGGATTCGGGCTCCACTTCTAGAATTCTTGGGATACCTAGGTGCTTTAGAAGCTTTGCCAACCCTTATTTGAAGCCCGGTTGAAGTATGTGTAGTTCAAAGCCATAAGAGGAAAATTGGGGCTTTTGGGGTAATTGTAGGTAATTGCACATGTTTGAGTGTTGTAGGGTGCCTTAGGGGTTACCTAGAAGATTAGTATAGCTTCCCCTCAAATTTGAAACCTTAACTTTGATTCGGAAGAAAAATAGCTTGAATAACAAAGGGGTTTAAGTGCAAATTCAGTTGTTTCTCGCTTCTAAGTCCATGGCATGGCTCCTTAGGTGTTTAAATGTGGTTTCAAGTTGATTTGGAGCTTTTGGTATAATTCTAAATGTATCTTATATATGCCCCTTTGTAAAGTTGCTTATTTATTTGTGTAAACTGTTTCTAATCTATCATTTCTGAGGTCAACCTACTTTGTTGATCCTCTTATGTGTTATTGCTTATATTGTTGATATTGACTTGTCATCGTTAAGTGCATTGCATAGTGGTTGTGCAACCATAGTGTCAGGGGCGGATGTGTTGAATATCGGCTGGGCGGCAGAGGGCTTGCCAGTGAATATTCAAACTCTGTGCCCTAGTTGTGATACCCCGAACCTGGCATATATTTAATAGCATTTAAAGTTCATTTAAATTGCATTTTATTGACCTTTCACCTTCTTTGACCAAACTAGTTGACTTTTCATCTACAATGACCAATTAGGACAAGGTGAAAATTTTTGAAATGTTTAATAAAGGGCGAACTTGGGATTAGAAATAAAAAAATGCAATGTTAAGTTAGTCAAATTTTGGGTCAACTTTGGAATTAAATCTGAACCAATTGGGGAAGAGTTAGGTAGCAAATTATATATGGTTGGAAAGCTCTATGAGTCTAGTTTCTGAGGCTTCAAACCGTTCGTGAATTGGAGTTTTCTAGAAGAAGTTATGGCCGTTTTCGTAAGGTCGCGCATAGCTGTTTTGGTTTAGCGGGTTGACCAAAGCTTTGACCATTTGTCATTTTTTATTTAAGTATGAAATACGAAACAAAAGAGCAAAATCAGGAAATAAAGAAGGCCATGGCTGAAACCATGGAGGAAAAAGAAAATAAAAACATTTCAACTTCAAACTTCAATTTCTTCGCGAGAGCTTGTGCGGGGTGGTTTCTGAGGTATCCAGCGTGGTTTTCCTAGCGTCTAGGAGCGTCTAATGTGAGGGTTTCATCGTTATTTGCACATTTGAAAATGTTGAACATAAACTTTAATTTTGGTGATTTAACTGTAGGTTGTTATTTTGTCCGTTTCATTGCTTAAAGAATGTTCTCTAGCAATTGTAGAATGTGTATTTATAGCTTTTTAACATTTTCTGCGGTTGAATATCGAATTTGAAATATAAATTGTGTAATGAATAGTAAATAGTGAATAGTAAACCCCCGTTTCGATGAAGTTGCGCTGTTATGCTTTCGGTTGATGTGAAAAGGTGCTAGGTATGCTAGAATGTCTAAATGCATGATTTGTTTAGGTTGCGTAATAGAAAAAATGAGAAAAATGTCTTGGTGAAAGTCGGGGTCGTTTAGGTCGAGTTTAGCGTTTTCTCATTTTGCGTGATGGCATTGTTTCGGGAGGCCATGGAAGCACTTTTGGTGCGATTATGGCATTGGTTGGGTGTTTGGTTAGTATAGTTGTAGTTCAAATGAGCAAAGGGGGAAATCGGGACTTTGCGTGAATTCTAGGGTAAAGTAGGGTTTCGGGGTCTTTAGACGTGCCTTATGGTGACCTAGGAGGATTGGTGAAGTCGGTTTCCAAAGCTCGTGGCTCGTTTGAAAGTAGTAGCATTTGAAAGTTGGGGTCATTTTTGGGATTTTGTGTGTTTTCATAGTATATTGTCTATAGAATGCTTATAATGCCTATAGAATACTTGTTATTGCTTGATAATGTTAGTTGGTGTTGTTCTTGTTGCTTGTTTGATTGTAAATACTTGTTAATGCTTATTACGCTTGTTAGAGTTGATTATTGATTGAAATATTTAACAATTGTTGAATAATGCTTGATATCTCGGTTATCTCCTCTATCTGTGTTGTTGTGCTATCGCTTGTTTATCGCCTTGTATCGAGTCTTGCATTGCATAGTGTCCAGCGCGTGAGTGATGGGCCTCTCTGGGTAGCCTCGGGTTGCTAGTGTTGGTTGCTCTAGCTCCGTGGCTATTCCCTTTTCTCGCTTGGGTTGCCTTCCAGGGAGATTTGGGTCGTAGAATTGATGGTTACTCCTGGGGTATTCCAAACTGGTGTTATAAGGTGGTTGCGTGCTTATTGTCATCGTTGTCAACATCAAGCTCGAGATTGATGTATCGCTCGTGAAATGGTATATTGCTCGTAAGAGTGAACCATAGCCTTCAGAGTGTGGTATAGATTTGAATGGTTGTGTTAATGCTTTCTTGAATGTTTAATAGATTGTCGTTTGTATTGAATGCTTTCTTATTGATTTTATTGCTTAGCTTTGTCTATTTGCATTGCACGACTTTCTTTCTCTCCAACTCGATATCTGTCTTGCCCTTACTGAGTATACGTGTTATGTATACTCTCTCCTCACCACCACATTTCAGGAAATGTCATGTTAGTTGGAAAGTTTGTGATTTCGTGAAAGTTCGTGCCTGAAGAGTTGTCTTGCGTGCCTATGTGGCTTGAGTGTCGAAGTTGTAAAGATATATGCTTTCATATGTTGTATGTATTTATTGTTAAAAGAAATGTAATCTAAATTAGCTAAATAGTTGAGGTAAATCGATAAGCTAGTTATGTAATCAGTTAGCATAGCTTAACTTCAATGCATGTTTGTAATGTCCCAAGGAAAAGAATTAGAATGGCATGATAGTTTATTTTATGCAGTAGCTTAGTATGGTTTAATTGTCTAGTTTGAATGTACTTGTCAAAAATGAAAAGAGATAGGTTAGCTTTTAAATTGGAAATGTATGTATACTTGCTGAGTTTAATTGTTGAGAACCGAGGCTTGGATTGCCTTGAGGTAGTTTGTATGGTTGGACACGGTGTTGGTGTGACACCCCGATCCCTCTCGAGACCGGGAGTTCTATCAATCAATCTAATCACAACCCAAACCAATCCCGGGCATAAATTTTTTAGGGAAAACGGACGGAGGCTCCCCTGTTTCTAGGCGAAATGTAAAAACCTGCGACAGCATATAAGTGGACCAATACCATGTCCAAACATTCAACCACCTCAAGGCCATCCGAGCCTTGGTTCTCAACAACTAAACACAACATATAAATATACAATTCCAGTTTAAAACTAACCTATCTCTTTACATCTTTTACAAGAACATTCAAGCTTGACATTTAATCCATACTAATCTACTGCACAAAATATACTATCATACCATTCTCACTCTTTTCTTTTAGACAATTACAACATGCATCGAGGTTAACTACACTACTGAATACATATCTAACTTATCAATTTACCTCAACTACTTAGCTAGATTAAATTACATTTCTTTTAACAATAAATACATACAACATATGAACATACACCTTTACATCTTTGACAGCTCAAGCCACAAAGCATGCAAGACAACTCTTCAGGCCCGAACTAACACATAATCACGAACTTTCTAGCTAACATGGCATTTCCTGAAATGTGGTGGTGAGGAGTGAGTATACACAACACGTATACTCAGTAAGGGCGAGACAGTTATCAATTGGAGAGAAAGAAATTTGTGCAATGCAAATAAGACAGTTAAGCAATATAATTGATAAGTAAACAATCAAGACAAACAATCAATACAATAAGCAATAACTAAAAGCATTAATACAGCCATTCAAAGCTATACCACACTCTGAAAGCTATGGTTCATTCATACAAGCAATGTACCATTATACGAGCGATACATCAATCTCGAGCTTGATGTTAACAACGATGACAATAAGCGCGCATCCACCTTATAACACCAGTTTGGAATACCCCAGAAGTATCCATCAATTCTACGACCCAAATCTCTCTGGGAGGCAACCCAAGCGAGAAAGGGAATAGCAGCGGAGCTAGAGCAACCAACACTGGCAACCCGAGGCTACCTAAAGAGGCCCATCACTCACGCGCGAGACACTATGTAATGCAAGACTCGATACAAGGCAATAAACGAGCGATAGCACAACAATACAAACTAATGACAACAAACGAGATAACAAGCAATAATAAGCAACAATAACAACATTTAAACAAGTAACGGCAGTTCAAACACGAAAACAACAATTATCACTATTCAACCCCAACTTCCAAGGACAATTACGAGCAAACGAGCTAAGGGATTAGGAAACCGATTTCACTACATTCACTCAGGCACTACAAGGCACGTTTCTATGTCTCTAAACTTCACTTTCTCATCCGAAAACTTCACTTTCTCACTCGAGACCCGAAAGTCCACCTACTGCGTTTGAACTACAGCTATGCTAACCGGTCATTCAATCAACGCCACAACAGCGCCAAAAGTGCTTCCATGCCCTCAATTACGAAACCCCCAACTCAATTCGAGCACGGTCAACTTTTGGTCAAACGGCCCCTTTACGTTTCTTCATCTAATTTCCAATTTTAACAAAGGCCGATCCGTTTTTATTTCACATTTTATCTTTCTATCACTAATGGCACCTATCCAAATCAATCAATCGCAATTTGGATCGAAATTTGAAATTCTAAGATTTACTATTCATAATTCACTATTCATGTTCTTCCCCAATTTCAAATACGTCGTTTCAACGGTAAAAATTGCTAAATAACTAACAAGCAATGCTCTAAGAACCCTAAACAAGCTATTTCAAGAAATAACAGGCATTATAATGCGATAAATATGAAATCTAAAAAATTGACTCAAAAATCAAATTCATATTAAAATGCACAAAAGCGTGAAAACCCTCATAGAGATTGAAGACCAAGACCCGCAAGGACCCGAGCCACGACCTCCGAGCAATTCCACACGCAATTGTAGAAGAAAATGCAAGAAAATCTTTTTCTTTTTCTCCCCTTGAAGCTTCGGCCATGGCTAGGACAAAATGGTCATTTGGCATTTTATTTTGTTTGATTTTTGCATTGTTTTACTATTTATTAGGTGACAAGGGGCATTTTGGTGATTTGCAAAATCAAACTTAAGTTAAAATTGGTCAATTAAGCTTATTTTGATGCTATTTAATCCAATTCAAGTTAGAGCAATGCAATTTTAATGAAAACCGACTAAAACTAGCTAATTTAAACTAGAAACATTATTTTCGAAATCCGAGGAATATTCTTCCAACTTTTATTTTCGAAATGCTACGATCGAACGGTCCATAATCGATCGCTAATAAAGTGATAAGCAATAATATAAAACTTTAATTCTTTGAAAAGTAGAATGGTAGAATAGTTTAAAATTCACTCCGGCTCGAAGTTACTTTCCTCATTTATTTGAAACCCGAGTGATTTTAATGCAAGACAATTAAAACCGATTACTAAAATAATCAAAACATTCAAAATAATCAATATTTATTTAAAAATAATTAATTTAACTATTTCTAGAATATTTTCCATGAATTATGAAACTAGTGTGAAGATACAAGAGAATTAGTTAACATAAACACGTAGTCAGATGCAACTAAATGCTAATATCTAAAATGGCACTTAATCGAACTCAAGTAAATAAATCTAATTACTATAAACAATAAAAATAAGTGATAATCTTTAGTTAATCAATATAAAAATTATTGAATGTTTTTTTTTAGAAGAAATCTCAAAATAGTGCAAAAATAGATGTTTAACTAATTAAACACTCAACTAAATGTAATTAGATGCCATTAAATGCATGCCAGGTTCGGGTTATCACATCCTTCCCCCCTTAAAACAATTGCGTCCTCGCAATTCTTCTTCCAATAGGACTCTGCATCTTCTAAAATCCAACTCTGATAAATCTTCATCGGTTGCTGATCAGGATAATATATAAGAATGCTCGTAGGAAATCCCGAATAGAAATTCCAATCAAGAATGCCGAGGAAATACCAACTAAAGACTGAAGCAAAGATACTGTAGATATCATCAATACCACATATTAATGGCAGGAAGAGTACTGAAGGAATACCCTATTTAAGAAGCTTCAATAGAAGTCTAACAAGTACCGAATAAGAAAGTTAAGAGATAGCCAGAGTAGATGCACCTCAAGCAGTACTGACTACCGTAAATAGACCCAGCTGAAAATTCTATAAAGGAATATAGAGAAGAATACCCAAGGCCAACCTCTAAATGAAATCTTCCAATCACTGTGTTCCTACCGCAACATCTTAGTCAAACAGCAAGTATAGATTTCCCCTGAGTAGAAAGGCCGAAGGAGAAGACGCAAACAGTACAAGATAATATGTCCAAACAGATTTCCAAGTGTAGGATCTTCCAATAAATGCCAATAAGGAAAATACTAGTAGAATGCCCACCGACCAATGCTCCGGTAAGAATGTAGCCAAGTTTGCCCAATAAGTAAATGCTAAATAAATGGCCACTAAGGATCCTAGAGAATGCCATTGTAGAATTTCAAATAAGGAATACTAGTAACACTCCAATAAAGACTGAGACACATATAACATAGATAATACCATGTAGTAAGTCCAACTGAAAACCCAATAGCCAAGTCTACCAAGAAGTGCCAATAGAAGTCTCCAAAGAATACCCAGTAAGAAATCCAAGAATGCTACCAAGGGCCATCATACAGAAACCCCAAAGAAAGTTATCTTTTTATGATTGCCATTCACAAATAAGAGTCTTAGAAGTGTGCCAACAACTGAGCTCCATAAACAAACACCAACTCCCCAAATAAGGCTAGTCAAATGCCATTCATTTCCTACCAATCCATACACCTTGAAAAGCCAGCAGTGAACCACTTTCTTCAGGGGAGGAAGAGGGCTTACTTACCATTTCAATAGGACATGTATGAATGCCAGTATTTCACAGTTATACATATGCCTTAAGCTTTTATGCCAGCAAGTTTACAAAATAGTTTATTCAACAAGGTCACTCAAGCATAACAATCCAGTCAAGCACAGCATAATCAATTCAAATCACGGCATAACTAATTCAAGACATTTCAGTACACACATTACAAGCAATACTTTAAGAAAATAACAATCCATGAGGTCGATTCGATAGGTCAATTCAATGCACAACTAGACACTTTACTCCACTTAGCACACAATTAACACATAACACATAACTATATCACATAGGAGCACACATTCATATCAAGACACACAATCTTACATACAAGCATACACTTTCAAGACACACTTAACAAGCACACATTCAAGGATCACTACCCACCAGACCGAGGACCCTGTCCCGGCTTATGAGCTAGACAAGCTCTGATACCACCTGTGACACCCCAATCCCTCTCGAGACCGGGAGTTCTATCAATCAATCTAATCACAACCCAAACCAATCCCGAGAATAAATTTTTTAGGGAAAACGGACGGAGTCTCCCCTGTTTCTAGGCGAAATGTAAAAACCTGCGATAGCATATAAGTGGACCAATACCATGTCCAAACATTCAACCACCTCAAGGCCATCTGAGCCTTGGTTCTCAACAACTAAACACAACATATAAATATAAAATTCCAGTTTAAAACTAACCTATCTCTTTACATCTTTTACAAGAACATTCAAGCTTGACATTTAATCCATACTAATCTACTGCACAAAATATACTATCATACCATTCTCACTCTTTTCTTTTAGACAATTACAACATGCATCGAGGTTAACTACACTACTGAATACATATCTAACTTATCAATTTACCTCAACTACTTAGCTAGATTAAATTACATTTCTTTTAACAATAAATACATACAACATATGAACATACACCTTTACATCTTTGACAGCTCAAGCCACAAAGCATGCAAGACAACTCTTCAGGCCCGAACTAACACATAATCACGAACTTTCCAGCTAACATGGAATTACCTGAAATGTGGTGGTGAGGAGTGAGTATACACAACACGTATACTCAGTAAGGGCGAGACAGTTATCAATTGGAGAGAAAGAAATTTGTGCAATGCAAATAAGACAGTTACGCAATATAATTGATAAGTAAACAATCAAGACAAACAATCAATACAATAAGCAATAACTGAAAGCATTAACACAACCATTCAAAGTTATACCACACTCTGAAGGCTATGGTTCATTCATACGAGCAATGTACCATTTTACGAGCGATACATCAATCTCGAGCTTGATGTTAACAACGATAACAATAAGCGCGCATCCACCTTATAACACCAGTTTGGAATACCCTGGAAGTATCCATCAATTCTACGACCCAAATCTCCCTGGGAGGCAACCCAAGCGAGAAAGGGAATATCAGCGGAGCTAGAGCAACCAACACTGGCAACCCGAGGCTACCCAAAGAGGCCCATCACTCACGCGCGAGACACTATGTAATGTAAGACTCGATACAAGGCAATAAACGAGCGATAGCACAACAATACAAACTAATGACAACAAATGAGATAACAAGCAATAATAAGCAACAATAACAACATTTAAACAAGTAACGGCAGTTCAAACACGAAAACAACAATTATCACTATTCAACCCCAACTTCCAAGGGCAATTACGAGCTAACGAGCTACGGGATTAGGAAACCGATTTCACTACATTCACTCAGGCACTACAAGGCACGTTTCTATGTCTCTAAACTTCACTTTCTCACCCGAGACCCGAAAGTCCACCTACTGCGTTTGAACTACAGCTATGCTAACCGGTCATTCAATCAACGCCACAACAGCGCCAAAAGTACTTCCATGCCCTCAATTACGAAACCCCCAACTCAATTCGAGCACGGTCAACTTTTGGTCAAATGGCCCCTTTACGTTTCTTCATCTAATTTTCAATTTTAACAAAGGCCGATCCGTTTTTATTTCACATTTTATCTTTCTATCACTAATGGCACCTATCTAAGTCAATCAATCGCAATTTGGATCCAAATCCGAAATTCTAGGGTTTACTATTTATAATTCACTATTCATGTTCTTCCCCAATTTCAAATACGCCGTTTCAACCGTAAAAATTGCTAAATAACTAACAAGCAATGATCTACGAACCCTAAGCAAGCTATTTCAAGCAATAACAGGCATTATAACGCGATAAATATCAAATTTGAAAAATTGACTCAAAAATCAAATTCATATTAAAATGCACAAAAGTGTGAAAACCCTCACAGAGATTGAAGACCAAGACCTGCAAGGACCCGAGCCACGACCCCCGAGCAAATCCACGCGCAATTGTAGAAGAAAATGCAAGAAAATCTTTTTCTTTTTCTCCCCTTGAAGCTTCGGCCATGGCTAGGACAAAATGGTCATTTGGCATTTTGTTTTGTTTGACTTTTGCATTGTTTTATTATTTATTAGTTGACAAAGGGCATTTTGGTCATTTGCAAAATCAAACTTAAGTTAAAATTGGTCAATTAAGCTTATTTTGATGCTATTTAATCCAATTCAAGTTAGAGCAATGCAATTTTAATGAAAACCGACTAAAACTAGCTAATTTAAACTAGAAACATTATTTTCGAAATCCGAGGAATATTCTTCCAACTTTCATTTTCGAAATGCTACGATCGAACGGTCCATAATTGATCGCTAATAAAGTGATAAGCAATAATATAAAACTTTAATTCTTTGAAAAGTATAATGGTAGAATAGTTTAAAATAGACTCCGGCTCGAAGTTACTTTCCTCATTTATTTGAAACCCGAGTGATTTTAATGCAAGACAATTAAAACCGATTACTAAACTAATCAAAACTTTCAAAATAATTAATATTTATTTAAAAATAATTAATTTAACTATTTCGATAATATTTTCCATGAATTATGAAACTAGTGTGAAGATACAAGAGAATTAGTTAACATAAACACGTAGTCAGATGCAACTAAATGCTAATATCTAAAATGGCACTTAATCGAACTCAAGTAAATAAATCTAATTACTATAAACAATAAAAATAAGTGATAATCTTTAGTTAATCAATATAAAAATTATTGAATGTTTTTTTTAGAAGAAATCTCGAAATAGTGCAAAAATAGATTTTTAACTAATTAAACACTCAACTAAATGCAATTAGATACCATTAAATGCATGCCAGGTTCGGGTTATCACAGTTGGTCCACTTATATGTTGTCGTAGGTTTTATATTTTGGCTAGAAATGGAGGAGACTCCGTCCGTTTTCCCTGAAAATTATGCCGGGGTTTGGTTTGGGTTGTGATTAGATCGATTGATAGAACCTCCGGTCTCGAGAGGGATCGGGGTGTTACACTAGTCCCTCATTCGCTTGGTCTGAAGATTGCCAGGGGATGTTGCCTTGTAGGATTATCGGGGTAAATCCAGAGTACACCCACTGGAGTGTTTGGGGTTATGCCGGCTTATCGTGATCGTGATCGTGGTTCATGGATCGTGTTCGTGGATTGAAGATTTGGTGTGTTGGGGTTAAGTGAAATGTATCCTTTTTAATGTGTGGTTATTTAAGCTATTGTTATTTCTTGAATTGTTTAATGGCTATTGTTGTTTATCTATATTATCTGTTGCATTGCATGCCCTGAGACCTTATCCCTCACTGGGCGACAATGTTGCTCATACCTCGATATCTTGTTTCAGGAAGTGCTGAGTGTGATCCCAAGCTAGTTGAGGTGGTAGTGGAAGAAGAAGAAGTTCAGGCTGACCCTTTGCCCTAGTTGCTGTATGTTTATTGCTTGAGGTGGCTATGATTTCTTGTTATTACATGGTGTTCATGTACTACTATGTTATGATCTATTTTGTGGCCTTAGGGCTATGTATATTCTTGTAGTTGCAAGCTGAAGGTTAGTTGGTTGTAATGTTAGCTTTGAGATATTATGGCTTGTAATAACTTTTAATTTTCCTTTTAGTTCTTGCATGCTTGGGGTGTATGTTTGGAGGTATGTTGATTTCAACTTCCAAGATTGCTCTAATGTTATCATAGAATGGCAAGTTAAAATGGTTTAATGAAAAGTTAAGTCAGGTGTATGCTTGTGTGATTCGGAGCAGTTGTATGTTTCATGGCTTGGATGGCCTTGAACCTTGGAATTTTAATTGTAAAAGCTTGTTTTAGTATATTGTGGCTATTTTGAACATTTACAAGTTTCCAAAATGTCTGCGGTACAGAGGAGACTCTGTCCGTTTATCAGGTCTAGACTTAACCTTTAACGTGGGGTTGGGTCGGGGCGTTACAATAACTCTTGAATCTGCTCTATGCTGTGAGCATTCTCTGCCTGATCAACTGAACATTCTCAATCTTCTCTAGAAGTTTTGGCATAATAGTCGAATCAGTAGTCTTCATCTCCCCTAGTTCATCCCAATACAAATGTGAATGACACTTACGGCAGTAAAGAGCTGCAAAAGGTGCCATCCCAATAGTAGCTTGATAACTATTGTTATAGGCAAACTCGGCAAGTGGTAGATGTTTCTCCCAGTTCTTCCCGAAGTCCAGAACACAAGCCCTGAGCATATCTTCCAGAATCTGAATAGTCCTCTCAGATTGACCGTCGGTCTGTGGATGATACACTGTACTGAAGTTAAGCTGAGTACCCAAAGTCTCCTGAAGTTTCTCCCACAAACGAGAAGTAAATCGAGGATCTCGATTTGAGACAATACTAGATGGAATCCCGTGAAGTCTAACAATCTGTTCCAAATAAAGATCCGTCAACTTTGCAACTTCATCTCCCATCCACATCGAAAAAAAGTGAGATGTCTTCGTCAAACGATCCACGACAACCCAAACTGCATCATTACCTCTCGGTGTTCTAGGCAAACCAGTGACGAAGTCCATCGTAATATGCTCCCATTTCCACTGTGGTATAGCCAACGGCTGAAGTAAACCTGCAGGTCGTTGATTCTCAGCTTTCACTCGCTGACAAGTCAAACATCTAGACACGAACTGAGCAACTTCCCTCTTCATATTATTCCACCAGTAATGTTGCTTCAAGTCCCGATACATCTTGGTTCTACCAGGATGAAATGGTGTACTTAGAATTATGAGCCTCCTTCAGAATACCTCGCCTCAAACCCAGTTCATCGGGAACACAAACCCTATTCCGAAACTGAAGAATATCATCCTCGTGTAATTTGAAGTCAGACTGATCATCCGTGATCTGATACTTGATCTTCTGAAGTTTAACATCAAGTTGCTGAGCTTCTTTGATCTGAGACAGCAATAAAGGCTGAATACGGAGATGTGAACACATCACCCCAACCTGAGTTAACTCCGGTCTCCAGTAAGTGAATTCCTCAAAAGCCTCCCACTTCTTGACAGCCAAACAAGAAATACTCGCCTTATGGCTAAGACCATCTACTACAACATTTGCCTTCCCAGGCTGATAACTGATAGAATAATTATAATCTCCAAGAAGTTCCATCCACCTCCGCTGACGCATATTCAACTCCTTCTGTGAGAATAAGTACTTAAGACTCTTATGATCAGTGAAAATCTCGAACTTACTGCCCCACAGATAATGATGCCACTTTTTCAGTGAGAAAACAACAGCTGTCAACTCAAGATCATGAGTCGGATAATTCACCTCATAAGGTTTCAACTTTCTAGAAGCATAGGCAATAACCAGGCCATTCTACATAAGAACACATCCCAAGCCCTCCTTGGATGCATCGCTGTAAATGACCATATTATCGGTCCCCTCTAGTAGAGGAAGTACTGGAGCAGTAGTCAATCTCTTTTTCAATTCCTGAAACCCACTCTCACATTTCTCATCCCATACAAAGCTAGTCTGTTTCTGAGTTAACTTAGAAAGTGGCCCTACAATCTTAGAAAAGTCCTTGACAAACCTACGATAATAACCTGCCAAGCCAAGAAAGCTACGAACCTCAAAAACATTCTCTGGACGTTTCCAAAACATCACCGATTCAATCTTAGTGGGATCTACTGATATACCGCTCTGTGTTATAACATGACCAAGAAAAGATATGCGTTGCAGCCAAAATTCACATTTGTTGAACTTTGCAAACAACTGATGCTCCTGCAGCTTCTGTAAGACAAGTCGTAGATGTTGCTCGTGCTCCAATTTAGACTTAGAATAAACCAAGATATCATCAATAAAGATCACCACGAACTGGTCCAAGTACGGCTGAAAAACCTGATGCATAAGATCCATAAATGCTGTCGGTGCATTAGTTAATCCAAAGGGCATAACTACAAACTCATAATGCCCGTACCGAGTCCTGAAGGCAGACTTCGGAACATCCTCCGTGCGAATCCGAAGCTAATAATACCCCTGCCTCAAGTCAAACTTAGAGTAGAATTTGGCTCCCTGAAGTTGATCAAACAACTCGTCAATCAGTGGCAAAGGATACTTGTTCTTGATAGTCACCTGATTCAAACCACGATAGTCAATGCATAACCTCAAGGTACCATCCTTCTTCTTCACAAATTAAACAGGAGCTCCCTAAGGTGAAGAACTCTGCTGAATGAAACCCTTCTCTATTAACTCCTGCAACTGAGTTGTTAGCTCCTTCAACTCAGCTGGTGTCATCCGGTACACTGATTTAGAAATAGGTTGAGTACCGGGAACAAGATTAATCACAAACTCCACATCTCTCTCTGGCGGTAACCCTGGCAACTCCTCGGGAAATACATTAGGATATTCCCGAATAATAGGTACTTCCTCCAGCTATAGCTTATCAGATGGCTTGTTGATCAAATAAGCTAGATAACCCGAACACCCCTTACTCACCAACTTAACGGCTTTAGTTGCTGAGATAACAAAACTCGTCTTAGCACCCCAGTTCCCTACTACCTCAACTACTGGCTGATCTGGCAAATGAAACTGTACTACCTTTGTTCTACAGTTTAACTGGGTATCATACTTAGATAGCCAATCCATACCCAAGATAATATCATACCCCCGGATAGGAAATAAGATAAGGTCCGAAGGAAAATTATACCCCTTAACATGAATTATACAATCCTTACATACTAAGCCAGTAATATACTTATCAGTCAAAGAGGTACTAATTTCAACCACATAAGGTAGTCTTTCAGGTTGCACATTAACATGTTGCACACAAGCAGGAGTAATGAAAGAATGCGTAGCACCAGAATCAATCAACACTTTAACAAGTTGATCAAGTATAAGGAAGTTACCTTCCACAACTACAGTCTCCTCAAGCATCTTTTCCAAGTCAACTACGTAGGATCGAGCCTGAACCCGCTACTGCTAAGGTGTACTGCCTGCAGGTCTACCCTAATAAACCTGAGTCGCTGCCCGACCCTTAGTCCTCTGATATCTAGGGCAATCCCTCGCCCTATGCTGATTGCTACTGCAACCCAAACAAGCCCCTGACTTCACTCTGCAGTTGGCCTCCACATGGCCCTGGCGGTTGCAAGAAGTACACTGCGGTGGTGATGTGCTGACACTGCCCCTGGAAGAACCAGAAGCTGAAGAAGCAGCTGTACCAGCCTGCTGCTGAGGTCTAACAAAACTAGGCTTGTATTGACCCTGAGACTGGGCTGGCCTGTACTGGGATCGAACCTGATAGGACCCCTACTGAAACTGCGGTCGATAATAACTCTGCTGACCCTGCGGTCTGTAAGAGCTCTACTGTGCTGGCGGCCTGTACACAACCTGCTGTACTGAAGGCCTAAACACTCCCTGCTGACCCTGCGGCTGGAAGGGCCTCTTGCTAGGCTGGCTAGATACAATATGTTCCCTCTTTCTCTTCTCCAGTCTAGAAGCTGCATTAGAGACCTCCGTAAGTACATCATATCGATTCAGGGCCATCACATCCTGAATCTCGGGCCTCAACCCCAACATGAACCTACGAGTCTTATGTTCCTCGTCAGCCACATACTCTGGTGCATACCGGGACAACCTAGTGAAAATGGCCTCATACTGAGCACTGAAGCATCTCCCTGCACTAAGGCTAGAAACTCTGCCTCTCTCCGCTCCCTCGCGATCCTCGGGACTTATTTTGCTCGGAAAGCTAACAGAATGGTATCCCAAACATACGGAATACCCTGAGTCTCCCAGCTAGTTTTCACCGTGCGCCACCATTCCTCTGCCTCATCATCTAGCAAGTACACGGCAAAAGTGACCTTTCGCTCATCGGTATAATCAAGAGGGTCAAAAATCTTCTCCACCTTACTAATCTACGCCTCAGCTTTCCTATCATCCGGCTCCCCATGAAACCGTGGTGGATAATACCCTAAAAACTCTTTTAGTGTACCATGCCCGTGGTACCCACCTTGTACGTTCAATAACTGATTCTGCAATGCCTAAGTTTGGGCAGCTTGCCCCGCCAGTAACTGTGCCTGACTGGCCATGATCTCGTTCATCCTATCAAAAGCTGCACCTATACGATCCTCACCCCTAACTTGGCCTGGTGCCACATTTCTCGGAACCTCATCAGTTACCTCAGGCCTACCTCTGGTCCTCGGTCTATCCGTCATTCTACTAATCAAAGAGTTAGCACAGGTTATAGACAATTATTAGCAAATAAGCAACAATTCACATAAACACATAAATCACTTAAGTATTAATAACATAAACAAGTTAATCACATAATCACATAAGCACTAAATCACATAATCACTTAATCACTTAACCATATTAACACATAGTTCACTTTTCTTTCACTTCATACATTCTTTCATGTTAAGGCCATTACCCATATTCCGAGAATACCCCGGCTGACAGCTAACATGCGCTCTGATACCACTTAAATGTCACGCCCCAACTCAACCCCACCTACAATCAATCAGGACGCAACGGAATTTTGGCAGTATAACGACTGTAATTAGGACACCGAGGCTCTAAACCAACCTCTCAGAACATCATACAATCAAACTCCTCAACCAAACAACAATCAATTCCTCAATGCCCTTAACAACATACAACATAACCATATTATACAATAATCATTCTTAGTTATACTCTTCCGTTCCAACATAATACCTTAACTTTAACATACATCTCAAAGTAGATTATAAACCAACTTAGCAACCTAATCATAACAAAAGAAAGACTACTAAGTTAGCATCATTTAGTTCATTATCTTTACTACAACTTATACATCATAAACTACAAAGTAAATAAAAGACAACTAGTTTATTATAAAAGATAATAGAGTATACAACATCTCAAGCATCAAGGACAAGACTCTGGCACATAGGACTCGTCTACATACGGCACATTATCCCCTTCTGGAGGCACGTACCCGTAATCTTGCTCAATACCACCTGTATGCATGCAATAATAAAGAGTGAGCTTATATAAAACAAGCTCAGTGAGGATCTGATAGATCTCTAACAGTATTTACTATACTCCTTGGAAATGATCCTTTGAGCAGTAAACATGAAATAAAACATCAATAACAATATAAACACATAACTATAATGACCAATCAATAAAGGATACTCTAGTTGGTGTAGCTCCAAACGCCATCACAATCTCAACCATTCTTCTTGTAACTCCTTATTATTCATGCACCCGAGGTACCTCACTAGCCTCGCCCTCCATGACACCTCCGTCACGCGAGCTGGAGGTAGTCTCTGGTAGTCATGCCGTTATCAACCGATAGCCCGATGCTGCCCGAGAGGTGGCACACACATACCAAGACTCAGCAATAATAATAAACATTATTCACAGGATGACAATCTAGAAGAATTGTCTAGCTCCCGGTTCATCAATCATCAATCAATCATCAATCAATAATCATCAATAATCATCAATTATCATCAATTATCATCAATATAACATCAAGTAATCAATTAAACAACAAACAACTAAGTTAGATGACAAAGTAGGCCATCCAACTTAACATGCATTAAACACGTAATCTAACCCTAGTTTAACTATCAACAACTCACAATTCAATCACTCAAATACCACCCAATCAACTAAGGCTCAATTCAACAATTTAAAGAAAGACAACCTAAACTCCAAATAATCATATCTTACATTCTACTAATCCAAACAACTCCAAATAAGTTTCTATCACTCACCCATTCAATCAACTACATTATCCCTTTTGGAAACCAACCAAGACAATTCAAAATCAAGCCCAACAACCCTAAAACCTCAATGCACCTAGGCTGAAATTTCTGGATTTTCACCCAAACATCGCAATCGAAAATTCAGCGTTATAACAGCGTTACCATTAACAAACTTTTAGAAATCGACGACAATCGATTCCAACCACAACAACTCAAGATATTCATCAAATGGCCAATTTATCAACTTTAAATACCCGAAAATAAATAATTTCTCTACAATGGTTCAAATCTCGTAGTAATACACATAAATGATCCCTAGCATGCATTGAGCAATAATATAACTTCAAATTAACATTCTAACGGTTCAATAATCAATTATATGCAAAAACATAAAAAAATGACTTTTGAGATCTAGAATTTTTCTCTCACCTTTGATGTGTTTTGAAGCTACAAAGATGCTCAATGGATGCTCAAGAGGTGGAATCAAGCCTTGGTTGATGGAAATTGGCCTTGAATTGCAACTTTTAATGAAAATTTACTTTGAAAAAATGTTGAAAATGCTCTCAAGAAAAGCTATGGTGCTTCGGCCACCTTGTGTGTTCTTTGTGTTGTTTTAGCAGGTAATGATGATATATTATGCATATAAAGGCTTGGTCAAATAAAATGAAAGAAAGTCAAAGTTAATTTTTAGTCTTTTAATTCTATTTTAGTCTTTTAATTCATTTCTTGAGTATTTCTTGCTCAACTATTAAATTAACACTTAAACTAATTCTAGACAATATATTTTAGGTGACAAAGAGTGTTACTTTAAAACAGTTTCACCCGAGTCGGCTTAAAACTCGTTTTCTTGCAAAAGGAAGTGTAGAAATCTTTAAAATTCCAAAACCTATTCCAAATTCATTTTAATCAAACACGGGTCTATTAATACCCGAGGACTATGTTTTAAAACATTTAAAATGCCCCTGTAAAAATTTTAGCGGACAGGTGTTCAAAAATACTATTCACCAAAACTGACGATAAAATTTTAGATTCCGTTTTTTATGAAAATTTCATGAATGCACACTTAGCATGTATTAGGAGTATTAATCACATATTTAGCACATTCTAAGTCATATAGCACATAAACAGGCTAATTCACACAAAACGAGATAAAACACGCAGATCGAGATAAAGCAAAATATGGAGTCTCACAAGGTCAACAAAAATAATAAAGGTCAAAGTTAGTTTATTTAGTCTTTTAATTATTTTCTAGTCTTTTAATTGTATTTTTAGACTATTTTTGCTCAAAACATTTATGCAACCCTTAGACTATTTTAAGTTGTTTATTTTTAGGTGACAAAAAGTTTTACATTCAAACATTTTCACCTGATTCGGTTTAAAACTCGATTTTCGAAAAAGAAAGTGTAAAAACCATTAAAATTCCAAAACCGATTCAAAATCCGTTTTAAACAAATACAGGTCTATTAATTACCGAGGACTAAGTTTCAAAACGTTTAAAACACTCCTGTAAAAATTTTAACAGACAGGTGTTCAAAATACTATTCATTAAAACAGGCGATAAAATTTCTGATTCCGTTTTTTATGAAAATTTCATGAATGCACACATAGCATGTATTAGGAATATAAATCACATATTTAGCACATTCTAACTCATATAACACATAAACATGATAAATCATGCAAATCGAGGCAAAGACACGCAAATCGAGGTAAAGACGAAAACTAGGGTTTCACAGCCGGAATGAACCAATTATTTGAGGCCTCGCAACCAAGAGTCACTCGTCGAAAGCTTGATTGACCAGGAAAGCAAGCATAAGGAAATCCCAAGAAGGAAAGCTCTCTCTGTCGCAATAGAAATCGAGAACGGAGGTGACTTCGCTACCCCTATTAAGTTAGCATTCCTTGTTTGCCTGCATTGGAAACATAGACTTGACCTGCTCCTAGGCAAGAGTGGGAGACGAGCTTCATCTATGTAACATATCTTCCTATTTTTTTCTCAACTTGGAGGTGAAAGAGCAAACTCCCATTCGAGGTGAAGTAGATTCATTGCATTGCCTTTCTTAACTTAATAAAATTCTTCCTTTCCGAGACCTAGGGTTCCTTCATTCCCTTAAGCCAAATCATTTTCCATCTTTATGGCATATGCTTTCAATGTCAGCTAAATTGCCTAGTTGATTGTTAGTTCAATTTCACTAAATCAAAAAGTTGATTATGAGGTCATAGAACGCATGGCTCTTGACAGCCTTGGATATAATACTCTTGATATCGAACTCCCCTATGAAGAATAAGTTGCTAATGTAGAGAAAGATGAGAACTAGACAATAACATTCGATGGCTCCTCTACCGCTACTAGGGGAGGTGCAGGAGTCGTCTTAACTTCTCCCACAGGACAGACAAATTTCCTTCTCATACAAGCAAGTTGGATTGTGTGATTAGCATGCCTAGCTTGATCAGAGGACCATCATAGCTGATGAAACAAAAATGAAATAGTTAATATACTACATTGCCAGCTCCTCATACAGCTACTCCTGAAAGGCGGATAGCTACATCTTTCAGGGACAAGAATTCACTCTTGGGTAGCTCTTGGTTTGTTATGTGCGGGTATCTGCCTCTTCTATTAGTAGGGATACGTATCCGAAGTTTGAATCTACTTCTCAGTGGTCGAAGGGACGTTGGTAGTCGTCATTCTATTCCCCTTAGTTGTAGGTGCTCGTTCTATTCTAAGTCATTCTACGCTTAAACCTCTAATCCACTCTTTCACCAGCTAATCAATAAAGAAGTTTACTTTGCCAACCTGCCAATCCCTAGATCTTATAGATTTCCACCTCGATTTTATAGTTGTAAAAACTATTGGCTTTAGGTGGTAACCATACAGACACGGCCTCTTGACCTCTTGTCTTAGGTTGAGAGAGCCTTGGATTGCTTTCGGCAAGAAACTTTATCTCTTAAAGATGGTCTTCCGGGTCAGGCACTTTTCTCATTAAAAAGCAAAATCACAACAGTCTCATTTTGTGCGTAGGAGGGCATAGCCCCTAGGGCAATCACTCTTTAATAAGGTGCTCCAGGGAAAGAGGTGCATTGACCTTGTTAGTTCGTAACCATTTCTTGTCTGGGGGGGCTTGGGCAAAAAGCATCTTTGGGCATAGGGAAGCCCTTTGCTCATTCGTCGCTAGTCTATTGTATTCTCAATTGTATTTTTTCTCTGTGTGGCTACAGGCTCGAAGACCTATGCATCCACAAATAATTAATCTGATGCCATTTATTCAGTTGTAATGCTAGCGAAAGGCTTTAAATGAATCCCTAACTTAAAGGCAATGGGAATAAACTAGCTTTCTTCTCCTAGTGCAATTAGTTCTGGCCCAAGACAATCCTGATTCAATTCCCGAAAACCTGACACCAGCAATTTCTTCTGGGCATGTCCCTAAGACTGAGATGAGTGCCTGACTTCCTTCCTGGGCATTAATGCACCCGCAAATCCACTTTGGGTACATTTCATTATGGGTCTCAAGGCCCTTAATGTTCATATAGGTGTCCGCCCTTTGGAAAATCCACTTCTCGGGAGTTGTACATGTGGGCGAATCGTAGATTCAAAAAGTAGATTGGTTAGTGGATACCCGACCCTAGGCTATAAACTCTGGCTAATGGGTCCCTTTCTTGTGATAGATAACTTCTAGCCCCCTTTTCGTCCACTTTGCTATTACTCTATTCCATGACATACAAGAAGTCATGTTGTTGCTTACGCCTTACACAGATATCGTCATCACTCTCGTAGACTGCTTCGTTCACTCTAAACCTTAAGAAGCTCCTATTAGTAGCTTATCCCGCCAATCTTCATTCTTTTCTTTATCACCTACCCTTTTGTATATAGAAAGAAATGGAAAAAGTCATAGGAAAGGATAGTTATAGTGAAGTAGGAACTGTAATAGATCCTTTCCTCGCTTCTTAAGATGGATATAACTATCTTTC